>LTAT01000026.1:2914743-2944480 GCA_003286495.1 Chlorodrepanis virens
CGGCCCCGGGGATGCTCCGGCCCCCGGGGGATGGTCCAACCCTGGGGGATGATGCTCTGGCCCCGGGGGATGCTCGGGCCCCGGCGATGCTCTGGCCCCGGGGATGCTCTGGCCCCGGGGGATGCTCCGGCCCCTGGGGGATGGTCCAACCCTGGGGGATGCTCGGGCCCAGGGGATGCTCCGGCCCCAGGGATGCTCCAGCCCCGCGGGATGGTCCAGCTCCAGGGATGCTCTGGCCCCGGGGGGGGATGCTCTGGCCCCAGGGATGCTCCAGCCCCTGGGGATGCTCCCTGCCGGGGTTGGAGTCGTTTCTCTTTCCTCTCCTGTGAGCCTTTTGCACAAGAGGGATTTGAGGGCTTCTCCTTGGCTCTCCTGGGAATGCTCAGGCCCAGGGGATGCTCCTGCCCCAGGGGATGCTCTGGCTGGGAGATGCTCCCTGCCAGGCTTGGGGTCAGTTCTCTTTCCTCTCCTGTGAGCCTATTGCATAAGAGGGATTTGAGGGCTTCTACTTGGCTCTCCCCCCCTCTCCCCGCCCGTCTTCTTCCAGAATAAAGACCTTGTTTTTCCAAGTGTTTGGCTTGCTGGAGTTAAAGCAGCCCCTTCTCCAGGCAGTGCTGCTCGCTGATCCCAGGGTCAACGAGAGCTGCAGGGTATCAGGCCTAAGAAGGGCTTATCCCTGTATTTTTACAGCTTCCCAAGGCCCCAGCTCCGGGGTTAGAGCCCTGGGCTGAGCTGTGGCGTGCGAGGGCTCAGGCACGCACTCCTCTGCTGCATCCATGGCCGGGCTGAGCTGCTCTCCCGGCTCTCCCGGCACGCCTGGCTGTCCCTGCTGGCTGGTGACAGCCACCGAGGGTTTGTCCTGCGCTGTCAGCTCCCCCTGTGCTGCTGCTACAAGAGCTTCCCCATAGAAACCAGCGCTGTGCTGGCAGATACAGCTCACAGGGGAATAACGGGAATAACGGGATCGTGCACGGCCCTGTGTGTGCTGGAAACCGGCAGGGAATCACGGAGTATCCTGGGCTGGAACGGATCCAGCCCTTGGGCCTGCACAGACACCCCAACAATCCCACCCTGTGCATCCCTGGGAGCAATATCCAAATGCTCCTGGAGCTCCTGGGGCTGTGCCCTGCACAGACACCCCAGCAATCCCACCCTGTGATCCCTGGGAGCAATATCCAAACACTCCTGGAACTCCTGGGGCTGTGCCCTGCACAGACACCCCAACAATCCCACCCTGTGCATCCCTGGGAGTGCTCTCCAAATGCTCCTGGAGCTCCTGGGGCTGTGCCCATTCCCTGAGGAGCCCCCAGCACCCACTGGGGGAAGAACCTGTCCCTGATATCCAGCTAAACCTCCCTTGAAGCAGCTCGAGGCAGTCCCTCGAGTCCTGCCACTGGTCACCAGAGAGAAGGGATTGGTGCCTGGCCCTCTGTTTCCCTGTGGTCTCATCAGCCTGGATTTGAAAACACTTCCTAGTCCTTGGTTTGAGTTTTCATTCTCATCATCCCCTGAATCCTGTTTGTCTGAGGAAGAATAAAGGGAAAACTCACCCTTTTAGGCACGTTCTGCCAGCGTGTTCAGGAGATATGCTGCTGTGAATGAGTTTTCCCAAAGTCTGGTACTTCCAAGGAAGGGTGGCATGAGAGGATGTTTGCTGTCCCTCTGGGTGAGGCTGTGACTCAGGGTGTTCTCTTCCTTGGCGTTGCAGGTCAGCCTCAACGATTCCCACAATCAGATGGTCGTTCACTGGGCAGGAGAGAAGAGCAACGTGATTGTGGCCTTGGCCAGGGACAGCCTGTCCTTGCTGGGTCCCAAAAACAGCGATGTAAGTAACACACCCCGGCCCTCTCCAGGTGCACCTTCTGCTTCTGGGCCAGGCAAGGTGATGGTGGCTGCTCAGCTACAGCCTGACTTGCTCCTGTGTCCTGAGACACAAAAAAATGGCCACAAGTTTGGGTTCAGAGGCACAAAAATATTAAATATCCTCTGTGCTGCCCCACGGGTTCGAGGCATGGTTGGGACAATCTCAAATCTTTCCCCACCTCGTAGTTCACTGAGTTTTGACCAAATCTGTCAGAAGGGAGCTCTGAACTTTGTGCTTCTCATTGTGGGGCTTCTCCTTTGCAGGTTTATGTGTCCTATGACTATGGGAAGAGTTTTAAGAAGATTTCAGAGAGGTTCAGCTTCGATGGGGGGAACAGCAGCGAGGTGGCCATCGCCCAGTTCTACCACAGCCCGGCTGACAACAAGAGGGTGAGGGGGACCTGGCAGCTGGGCTTTTGTCCCTGCTGTCACAGGGAGCCTGGACACCCCTTGGGCTGTCCCTGCGGCAGAGGTGGCATGTGCCAGGCACTTCTTGTCCCTTGGTGATGGTCAGAGTGTGGTGGGAGAGGGGCAAATCCTTCCCCCCCAAAGTTTGCCCTCCCAAAGGCTTCCCTGGGATGTGCACCTTCATTGCTGCCAGCCTGAGCTCTGCTCTGACCTTCTGCCCTGTCTGTCCCTCCACTCCCAGTACATCTTTGTGGATGCCTTTGCCCCGTACCTCTGGATCACCACCGACTTCTGCAACACCATCCAAGGCTTCTCCATCCCCTTCAGAGCAGCAGACCTCCTCCTGCACAGCAGGAACCCCAACCTCCTCTTGGGCTTCGACAGGTCTCACCCTAAAAAACAGGTGAGCTCTTTGCTCAGGTGGGGAACCAGCAACCTACCCTGCCCTGCTGGGATGTTCCTGTGGCCTCTCACAGCTGAGAGCCACCGTGCCTCGTGCAGGGCCACGTGGCCATTCAGGGAGTCTGATCTCACATGCAGAGCTGTCCAAATCTGCCAGGTCACTCCCTTCCCTACAGTCTGTCCTGTTCTCGCCTCTGGAGAGTGAGGATACAATACCTGCAGGCTGCCTGTCTCATTTCCCCTCCTTTCTCCTCCATCCACGCTGCTCCCAACCACATCCATCACCCCAACCACCGTGGTCAGAACTCACCACAGAGCCCTGGCAGCTGAGGCAGGATGACCTCTGCAGTGTTTCATGTGGGCCTGTGGTTTGCCTTTGGGTCCCAAATAACAAATTGCTGCTTGAATAGAAACACTTTTTGGTTTTTTTTTCCCTCTGGAGCTGTTGGGTAAAGATTGAAAATAATTACAGCACCTTCAGGTAGACGCTGCGTAAAACCTGGAGGTGAAACTGTGGGAAATCCTTCTGGTAGAAGGCTAAAGAATGTTTGGTTTTTTTGCTGTTTGGGTTATCTATTATTAACAGAAAAGTTGCTGTTGCTCCAGGAGCTGCCACATGAAAAGTCATGGGAGTAGCCATGGATGGCTCTCTTGAAGGATTGGGTCTGTTTGTGTCCCAGCCCTACTGGCATCTCTCACCTTTGTTGTTGCAGCTCTGGAAATCAGATGACTTTGGCCAGACCTGGATAATGATTCAGGAACACGTGAAGTCCTTTTCTTGGTAGGTATTGCACCCAGCTCCTGTCTTTCAGGAGAAGAAGACACTTCTCCTGCACTGTTTGCTGCCCTGTGAAAATCAAGAATCTGGGTCCCAGGGTGTGCTCCAGCCCTGCTCCCCTCACCCCGCACTGTGGGCATGTGCCACGGCAGGGTGACAGGTGACAGCCACCCACACTGGCACCCAAGGGAGTTTCCCATTCCCCCTACCCCATCTCCCTGCTCCTGCTGCCTTCTTGTCCCGTCCCAGCGTGTGCCCTGTGCTCCCAGGGGGGTTGAGCCCTACGACAAGCCCAGCACGGTGTACATCGAGCGGCACGAGCCCTCGGGGGCCTCCACCGTCATCCGCAGCACAGACTTCTTCCAGAGCCGGGAGAACAAGGAGATCATCCTGGAGGATGTGGAAGATTTCCAGCTCAGGGACAAATACATGTTTGCAACCAAGTCTGTGGTGAGTGACACGTGAGGAATTCACCGCCGAGGGTGGATGTGGTGCAGAACCACAGCGGGCAAGAGCATCTGCCAGGGGTGGTGCCGCTCTCTGCTGCACCTCACAGCCTTCAGACCTCACTGGCTTGTCACAGAGGTGTCACCCAGCCTGCCAGCAGCTGCCACCCCCTGCGGGCTCACAGCGGTGGCTGTCCATGCCGCTCTCCCAGTGGTGTTTCCATACCCCTGCCTCGGGCAGGCTGGGCAGAAGTAGGTCAGCCTGCAGAGGGCTGGGACCTGGGAAAAACCACAGGATGGCTGGGAAGGACGTCGGGGTGGGGGTGGCAGGGGAAGGGGGATGTGGCTCGGCAGCTCGGTGGTTAAAGGAGGCCGCTTGTCAGAGGAGATTACCATCAAACGTGGACCAGCTCCAAGCAGCCTAATGTGCTCCAGCCTGGAAAGAAAGCTGCATTTTCAGTCTGCTTGCCTAAGAAAAGAGAATGTGGGTGAGCAAAAGTGATCTTTTGGTCCCTCTGCAGCCGGAGCCTCTCTGTGCTTTTTACAGTTCTTGGCCAAATTCGAACAAACCTGAAAGAAAGCAAGAAAGTGTCTGTGCTTCCTCTGAGGGCCAGGCCTTTCTAGATGAGAAACAGCGTCAGGGGGATAAAGTCCTGATCCTTCTAGAATGCAAGGAGCAGCTTTCTTTTCAGCAGATGCATTTCTCCCCTGCAGCTGCCATCGAGTGCTTTAAGAAGGAACCCTTTATTAGGGGTGACTGCTGGCAGAACCAGGGAAGGTTTCCTAGGCAGTAAGTGACAGGTGTCACCCCCGGTCCCTGAGCGGGCACAGCGGTGTCTGACAGAGGCAGGGAACATTTGCAGAGCAATTTCAGTTTCTCAGAAGTCTCCCTTGCAGGTAGTACAGCCTGTAACTCCCAGGGCCCAGCCCCTTGGCACTGTGCCTGCTCTGTGGTTTGCAGGAGATTTTATCGAGGGCTGGGTGCTGGTGTAGGGTGAAACACTGGGGGTGGTTTGTGTCTCTGCAGAGAAGCCACTGAGCTCAGGGACAGCATCCTGAAAGCATGAGGGTTTGAGCACAATTTGGGGGTGCTTTGGAGCTTTTACTGCTTCTGGAGCACTCAGGGGCCAGCGGGCAGCACACGCTGCTTCCTCCTGCAGCTGTAATGACTAAACATCAATAAAATCACCTGTGTTCCACCCCACGGCAAGGACTGCTGGGAAACACCGAGACAGAGGGAGGCTGGCTGCAGATCCCTCATTTGGGAGGCACATCCCCAGTTCTGGATGAGGCACTTGCCTCCAAGCCTGGCTGCAGCAGGGGCGGTGCTGGGGGAAGGCCAGGCTGGGTGGCAGCGGCGCCCAGGGCTCTGACTTCTGCTCCTTTCCGTGGGAGGCACGGTTGCTTAGTGATACAGAGGATGGGGAAAGAAAAAAAAAAAAACAAACCAAAAACCAGGCCGCTTATTTTTGGAGCCTAGATCTGGGTTTAGGTCCTCACCATTGGCATCCTGTATGAAATAGGTTGCCCCCAGCTTTTTTACTTTCTCGGCTTCGCGCCGGCGCCTTTCGTTTTGCGCACATCGGTAAAAATAGGAAGGAAAGGTCAGTGTGCTCTGAGGAGAAAGGAGGAATTAAACCCAGCCTCCTTACCCCACCCGACTGACCAGGAAGGACAGCTCCTTGCTGAGCCCTGCTTGCTGCAATTTAAACCCTGAGTGGGGATCACTGCTCCCAGCATCACGCAGCTGCCACGCTTTGCCCACATGCAGGGAGGGGGAAGTCCCAGGCACTGGGTGATCCCAGTGGAGATAAGGGTGACTTTTTGGGGTGAGAGACCCTCCTAACGTGTCCCTTGCTCTGCACAGCGTTTGCTCGGCAGCTCACAGCCCCCCTCAGTCCAGCTCTGGGTCTCCTTCAACCGCAAGCCCATGCGGGTGGCACAGTTCGTTACCAAGCATCCAATTAAGGTAAGTGGTGCTTCCCGAGCAGCTTCCCAGCTCCCTGCCTTGCCAAGGACACCCTGCAGTGCCAGCAGCAGCTCCAGATGCTGCAGGAGAGGGAAAGGACCTTGTATGACCCTGCTGGGGGGTGGCAGAGCAAAGGCTCACGTTGGGATGATCTCGTGGTTTACACGATGGCACCTGGACAGTCACTGGGGATGGGGGCTGGCAGCAAAGCCCAGATTCCAGAGAGGGGCTGATCCCACTGCTCGGACTCTGCTTTTGGGGACTTTACCTCTTTCCATGGTGTGGGGTGCACTGGCATGACTTGGAGCATCCAATTCTTGCAGGCTGAGGAAGCCCAGGGCACCGCCAGGGCTTACAAGGAGTCCCAGATGCATGAGCAGACACGCTGTGGTGTCCCCAGGCTGGTGGGGATGAAGGAGGGCACAAAAAGCAAGCTTTGGTGCTTGGCAGAGCAGTGGGGTGCACTCCCAGCCTCAGGGGGGCCCAGAGATCCAGCACACATGGGGCTTGGGGACCAACGCTGCTCCAGGGGGCTTTGCAGGGCTGAGGACGGGAATCACTGTGGGGGGAACACAAGAGAAAAATCAAAGTGGAGATTACAAAAAGGTGAAAGCAAGATAAGAGAAAATCCAAACCAGCCTGTGTGCACACACACACAAAGCCTGTTCTTTGTGTCCCAAAGGAATATTACATTGCTGATGCCTCGGAGGACCAGGTGTTTGTGTGTGTCAGCCACGACAACAACCGCACCAACCTCTACATCTCGGAGGCCGAGGGCCTGAAGTTCTCCCTGTCTCTAGAAAATGTGCTCTACTACAGCCCAGGGGGAGCTGGCAGCGACACCTTGGTCAGGTAAGACAGGACTTAGCAATGGTCCCCTGAATGGGGAATAATTAACTCCATGATTGCAGAAGGCTACAATCTATTATACTATATTATACTATAATTATACTATAATTCTATTCTATTCTAATATATTATTCTATACTATATTATTATTATACTATATTATACTATATTCTGTTATATATACTACACTATATTATACTATAGAATATAGTATAATATTCTATTATACTGTAGTTATTATTCTATTTTATTCAATATTCTATTATTCTATTCTATTATACTGTATTAAACTCTGCTATACTTATTAAGAAGCTCATCACCCTTACAGTCCAATCCAACTTTGACTTAATTGGTCAATCCATCCAAACACCATCCACTGTCCAATTAGGAAATTACCCTGTGGTAAACAAATCTCCATAACTCATTCCACATGTGCACAACAACACGTGCAGCAAGTGGAGATAAGAATTGCTTATGATTCTTTTCTCTGAGCTTTCCCACAGCTTCCCAGGAAAATCCTGGGAGAGAGCTGTCTCACTCTGTTCAGAGGATGTGTGATCACCACAAGGACTCACCCCGTGGCCAATGAGAATATCAACCAAAATCCGCGATTTTTGGCCGTGCCGGATCAGTGCGTTACCTTTGCCTGCCAATCCCCCACATCCCCAGACTTAGGGGAAGGGGTTCAGTTCCCATTTCCCTGACCCCACAGGTACTTTGCCAATGAGCCCTTCGCAGATTTCCACCGTGTGGAAGGCGTGCGGGGCGTCTACATCGCCACGCTGATCAACGGCTCCTTCAGCGAGGAGAACATGCGCTCCGTCATCACCTTCGACAAGGGCGGCACCTGGGAGCTGCTCCAGCCCCCCACACAGACCCAGTATGGCGAGCACATCGACTGCCAGGTACCACGGGGTGCTGGGACAAGGAGAACACCCCCAAAAGTGGCATTTGGGGATGTGGTTTATTAGTGAGGGGCTTGGTGATCTCGGAGAACGTGCGCTCCGTCATCACCTTCGACAAGGGCAGCACCTGGGAGCTGCTCCAGCCCCCCACAGACCCAGTATGGGGAGCACATTGACTGCCAGGTACCATGGTGTGGTGGAACAAGGAGAAGACCCTCAAAAGTGGCATCTGGGGAATTATTAGTGGTGGGCTTGGTGATCTTGGAGGCGCTTTCACTCTACAAAAAGAGGTTGAAACAGCAATGCCACCACAAAGGAATCTCCTGGCCTTTCCAAGCAGAGAGGGCTGCGCTAGACAGGATGAGGGATGGATGTTAATCCACTGTTCTGCTTTCCCAGTTGTCCCAGGGCTGCTCTCTCCACCTGGCCCAGCGCCTGAGCCAGCTGCTGAATTTCCAGCTGCGCAGGATGCCCATCCTCTCCAAGGAGTCGGCGCCAGGACTGATCATTGCCACTGGTACTGCTTTTCCCTTGGCTTGGGGGCTGTTGTTGCCAGGCAGTATTTAGTTTGTACAAGCAGGTTATAAAATGCAATTAAATGGTGCATTTTGCTGTCCTTTCTCTGCTGCAGTCCCCATACAGTAATTACAGAATGAACATTTCACTGCAGCACAGAGATGTGAGAAACCTGCTCTGTTCTGATCCTATTTCCTGATCCTCGTGAAGGGCTTCTTTAAGATTCAGAAATTCCTGTTTGTCTCGCTCTGTTAGTGAAGAAAGCACACATTTTGTTTAATCATGTTTGTAGCCATGGGTTTTTCCCCCGTCTGCTTTTCAAACTTGAAATAGTCCTTGAAATATTTGCTTTTGAAGGGATTAATTTATAGTGTGAAAAATCATCTCCTCAGTCACAGATAAAAATAGTTTGGAGGTGTCTGGCTTCCTTTTAAGCAATCCCTTTGCATTCCTCAAGAAGGATGATTTCTCCCATTCTCCCAGGCTCTGTTGGCAAGAACATGGCAAGGAAAACCAATGTTTATGTCTCGAGCAGTGCTGGAGCAAGGTGGAGAGAGGTAAGGCTGCTCTTACACCTGCCAGATCGGCCAGCATGGTGGGGGAACAGGTAGAATTTTGGCTGCAATATAAATGAGTTACATTAAAGGTGATTTCTTATGAATACAAGAGCTGGAAGGTGCTCAATGCCTTAAATGAGGGAAAAAGGTTTTTAGATGAAGGATCAGGCATGGGTTGGTTGGAGATGAACCTCTGGTGTGGATGGTGGATTCAAACACAGGAGAGCTCCCTCCTCTGTTTTTCCTTTACTCCTGGCAAGATTTTTCCTCAGCACGGGGCATTTGGTGTCTTTGAGATGGGACTGACAGCCAGGACTTCGTGTGTGAGAGGGTTTGGAGAGGCTCTGGCTTCTTCCAGAGAAATGGGATGCTGCCCTCGGTTCATGGGGAGTGTGCTGCTGTTTACTGAGTGGATGTTCTGGTCTGTGGCAGTGTTTGTGGTGTGCCTGTGCACTCTGCAGCCAGTGTAATGTGGTATTCCAACATCTGCAAGCTATTTAGTCCTGGGAGCTGAGCAGCCTCCTTCTCCCCCTGCGAGTGCTGCGCGGTCGGGGTGAGGTCTGGGCAGCTGCACTGGGGCTGGGGACACGCCACAGGTCTGGCTGGTGCCAAAGGTGGTTCAGAGGCTGCTCCTGGCTCCAAACCCAGCTGGAGAGCAGCTGTGGGACCCTGCAGCCAGGCAGGAGCTGGCAGATAGGGCAGGGCATCCAAAATCAGAGACTTTCAGGAGCCAAGCTCCACAGGTTTGCCTTGGAGTGCAGTTAAAACATTCTGAGGAAGTGCTGACCCAAAGCTCCTGACTGATCTTTGTATCATGAGCAGAGGTGCAGAATGACCCAGCAGTGGAGCTGAGAAGCAGCACCACAGCTCCTCCTGCTCAGCTTTGGCCAGCAGCAGGCTGGGAGGCTCTGCAGATCACTGGGGTGATTTCACAGCCCAGAGAAGAAAGGAACAATGCATTCAGTGCCCTGAATGTCCCCAAGTGTGACAGCACGTCCTGTGAGCAGGGTCTGGCATGGACATGCTCCTTGTTTTCACCCCGGGGTGCTCTGGGCTCCCTGGATGGGAAAGCAAAGCTGATTGTGTGCTGGAGGTGTAGGCGAGCGTGAGATCCAAGCTTCTTGCCATGGATGAACTGTCTCCGGGGTTTGTTTCTGCATGCCATGGCCCCACTTCTCTCTGAACATTCACAAATCCTTCCACAGCCTGAGGGCCAATTTCTCTGCAGTCCTGGGATGGCCACCAGTCACTGCTGGGTGTCAGGAAAGCCTCACAGAGGTGACAAATGAGAGGAGGAGTGATGAACTCTGGTTTTCTGTAATGGTGCTTCTTCCACTGATTTTTTCCCCACACAGAGCACAGGAGGAGCAGAGTCCAGGGCTCGGGGCAGCTTTTACACACATCTCTTAGGGAAAATGGGCTGGCTGTTCTCATCTGCAGATGGTGTCCCATAAACACTTGAATCTCTCTTGCCTCCAGATACCTGATTTGGCCAAGGCTGAAGCATTAGCTTGGCTCAGGCAGAGTTTCTGACAAAGCCATTTTCCCTTTACTCAGCAGAGCTCTGATCTCCCCTCAGCACTGTCTCTCTTCCAGGCTCTGTCTGGACCCCACTACTACACCTGGGGTGACCACGGTGGAATTCTGGTGGCCATTGCCCAAGGCACTGAGACCGACCAGTTCAAGTGAGTGTCAGGGCACGGGGACTGCTCTGCTGCTTGGCTGGGCATGGCAGAGAGTGCCCTGCAGCAGCACAGCAGGACATGCCCCTGGCATCTCTCCCAGTCTCCTTTTTTGTGCAGGTACAGCACAAACGAAGGGGAAACCTGGAAAGTGTTCACGTTCTCGGAGAAGCCGGTGTTTGTGTACGGCCTCCTGACCGAGCCCGGTGAGAAGAGCACCATTTTCACCATCTTTGGCTCCTACAAGGAGAATGGCCACAGCTGGCTGATCCTGCAGATCAACACCACTGACGTGCTGGGTAAGGGGACGGGTGGCAGAGCCATCTCTGGGGTGGCTCTGCAGGTAGGAGAGAGGGCATCTCCTCATGCCTTGTCCCAAGTGTCTCATGTCCATGTGGACACAGCTGCTGAAGGCACTCATGTGCCCTGTGCTCTCCCTGTATTGCTTCCTTCCTGACTGAGGAATTTGTTGAAAAGGAAAAGAGGAAAAAAAAAAAAATTCCTTCTGAAGGCTTGTGCCTATGAATGTTTTATAACCCATTTCAGCTTTGATTGCAAGGCAGCATTTTAATCAAAGCGCAGTTAAACCCAGCAGAGGAATTTGCTTGACTAAAATTTATCACCGATTCCCTTGACGTTTTGTTGGGAACAGATCTGTTTGGTAACCAGAACGACTTCATTCAGATTCCCTGTCACTGCCACGGAGCTGCCTGTTCCCTCCTGTCACCGCGTGCCGCCGCACGCTCCCAGCTGGAGCTCTCCTTGCCTTCCCTTCCCCGTGGGACAGGGCTGGGGCCTTGCTCTCTGGGGGAAGTTTTGTGCCAGGGGAGGGTGGGGATGGGAGGGAATCACAGAATGAACTAGGTGGGAAAAGACTTTTAGTTGGAAAAGCCCAACACATCCTCATCAACTAAACCATGGCAAGAGTGCCACGTCCAGTTTTGTTTTAAACACCTCTAGGGATGGTGACTCCATCCCCTCCCTGGACAGGTGATTCTAGTGCCCAATCCCTCTTTCAGTGAAGAGTTTTCCCCTGATGTCCAACCTAAACTTCCTCTGGCACAGCTTAGGGCTGTACCCTCTTGTTCTGTCAGTGGTTTCCCGGGACAAGAGGCATTCCTGTGGTGTGGGGCTGGATGCCAGCACACCTGGCACTCCTGGGTACCCAGGGACATCAGCATCTCTCTGCCTTTAAACCTGGGGCGCTGCAAATGCTGCACCTTTCTGCACCCCAACCTTGTTTCTCCTCTCAGGGGTCCCTTGCACAGAGAATGACTACAAGCTCTGGTCACCCTCGGACGAGCGAGGCAACGAATGTTTGCTGGGGCATAAAACCGTTTTCAAAAGGAGGACTCCTCATGCGACCTGCTTCAATGGGGAGGACTTTGACAGGCCTGTCATGGTCTCCAACTGCTCTTGTACGAGGGAGGACTTTGAATGGTAAAATACCAATTAATTTCTTCTAGTCTGGATTGTAAATCCAAGATAAGTATCTGTGACCAATCGCTCCGAGTGAACAAACATCCAATTTATGCAGCTCGGAATGTCGCTGCTTCATTTTATAGCAGAGAGGAAACTAAACAGACTGAAAACATCCTTTCATTAATAACAGCGCATGAGACTTAATTAATGTCTTTAGAGCCTTTTGGGAGCCTCTGAAAGGTTCCACGGAAAAGGGAAGTATTGTTAATCCATCACCTTCCAAAGGAGAATGGGTAATTTCCCATCACAGACAGAGATCCACTAAAAATCTTTGTGATTCTGTAGCCACAGGGGTGCAGCTGGCCCTGCTATTGCCCTTTGACTGCAATTCCCACAATCCTGACACTGCTTTCAGGATCAGGAAACACGCTCTGGCAAACTGATGCAAAGGTTTGGGGCTAGAAAGGGAGCTGCTTTTCAGGGCCTGAGCTTGCAGTGGAGCTCACACCAGGCTGCTCCTGTCTGATACTGAGACCAAGTCTGGCTCACCACGAGCAGACTGAGAGCAGAGCTGGTGGGAGCCTGCCTCAGAATTCAGCCCTGGGCTCCCTACAGAATCCCACTGACAAAACCTCTCTCCCCCACAGCGTTTTCCAAAGAACAGCCACACTGTAACTCCCATTTTGCCAGCAGGACCAGCCAAGAGACAGAGCAGTGACCCGAGCCAGCTCAGCAGCGGCACTGGGGCTCGCAGCCAGCTTTGCAGAGCACACTGGCTCAGCTCTGCCTCGCTGCCTTACCTTCCCCAGCCTGCCCAGCCACTGGCAAAGCCGATTTGCAAAGCGTTCTTGAATCACCCTGTCTGGCTGGGAGATGTTCTGAGCAGCTAAATACTGATAATAAACGAAGGGTCACTTTGGGTTCTTAAAAATTCCAGGCAAAAATAGACTCACGGTATAGCATGGCTGCATTTTTTGCTTTTCCCTGTCCTTCCCTACAACTTTCTTCTCCTTGCAGTGATTTTGGCTTCAAGCTGAGCGATGACTTGTCCTTAGAAGTTTGTGTCCCTGACCCTGAGTTTGCTGGGAAACCCTATGACCCACCAGTCCCTTGCCCTGTTGGCTCAACCTACAGGAAGACTCGAGGGTATGTGCTGTGCTTGGGAGGGCAACCTGATATTCTAAGTGCTGTAATTTATCTTACTGGTGATTAAAAAACCCCCAAACAACCACAAAACCCACAAGAGTGGCAGCAAACAAACGGCATGTTAGGACACACATGGCAATTAAACACCACAGCTTATTCTGGCTGCACAGGGTGGTTTGTTCACAGTTTTTTCCATGGAATAAACTGCCTGGCTCTGTGTGTTGCAGCTACAGGAAGATCTCTGGGGACACTTGCACGGGTGGAGACATCGAGTCGCGGCTGGAGGGGGAGCTGGTGCCGTGCCCACTGGCGGGTGAGTGTGGGCAGGAGCTGCTCTGGGCACAAGGGCTCCATTCATAAAACCTTTGGCTGGTGCCTCAGGGACCAGGCACCGAGTCCCAGAGGGCTCTCAGACAAAACCTGTGACACAGGAGCCTGGGTGGGTTACAAATCGCCCTCTCCTGTCCTGTGGCCGGAGCTTCTGAGGGTCCTGCTCAGGAGCAGTGTCTGCCCACAGTGCAGAGCCCTCTGAAGCCCCCAGGGGCAGGCTGCAAGCAGGAACCCCTTCACCCTGGTCACATCCTTGCTGTAGCTGGCTTGAACCCAACCAGAAAGACAGGAATTAGATCAAAGACACCCCCATCCTTGGGAAGGTCCCCTTGGGAAGGTCCCACTCTGAGACAGCCACCGTGTACAGCGAACGATGGCCCCTTGGGGCCAGACCAGGACAGACCTTCATCCCTCACACCTCTGCCTGCCAGAATTCACCCCCCATCCTTATTTTCTCCTCTGGAATGTACACGGCACTGTAGCAGTCCCGTGCCCCTGTGCTGCCAGAGTTATTTGCATTCTGCTCATTAGAGCTTTAATTTAATCTGCCGTCACGAGCTGCGTGATCAGCATTGCTGCTTGCTGCAGCTCCAGAGCCTCAGGCAGGGCCGGGGCTCATGGAAGGGCTGGGGAGCTGAGCAGAGCAGCCAGACCCACCAGCAGCAGGATCCCCTGCACTGCCCTAAAATTTTTCAGCGTGCAAAAGATATTCCAGGTGCGGAACAGCACGGGGAAGCATCCCCTGTGCTGGGACTCCTGCCAGCTCTGCACTCAGCTTTACTCCTGACATGTTATTCACCCCTCTGAGCCTCTTGTGCTATTTGGAGAGCTGTGTTGGGCATGCTGAGAAGGGCCCTGCTGACTGCAAAGTAAACCTGCTGTCCCCACCGGGCTGGCCTTTGAAGTGCTGTGTTCCCAGAGATCGTCTGGGGACCCGTGCTGGCTCACTCCATGGTAACACTTTCATGTACAGTATCTGTTTCATATCTCCCTATAATCTCATTAGGCATGCACAGCCAGAGTTACTTACTGACATTACCTCTACTCATTAATAGCATTATTGGACTTGACTGGTTGTGGGATGATGCCCAGGAGACTGTCCTGGACCAGGATCCCATTACCTGGATTCGGCTCCATTGGGAAACAAAACCCACCCTGGATATTTCCTGGGGCCAGTGTCCCTGAGGACTTGCAGAGTTGCATCACTCCCACTCTTTTTAATGTTGTTTTTTTTTTAAGGAGGAGGAGATCAGTATTTTGTTTCTTATTGGCAGCACTAAAGTGGGAAGAAAGGGGTCGGGGCAGGTTCTGTACCTCCTCCTCCTCCTGGACCAGACATTGCCCACAGTGTGTGCCCAGCCCCATGTGAGGCTATTACCACATTCCCATTAACCTAATCCCACTGAGACAAAAGCTCTTTCCCTCCCCGAGGTGCTAAACCTGGGGTGAAAAACACCTGCTATTTTCTTCCTTTTGCCCCTGGAGTAGCACAAAACGACCACTAAATAAGGCATTGTTGTTGCAGAGGAGAACGAGTTCATCCTCTACGCCACCCGCTACTCCATCCACCGCTACGACCTGGCCTCGGGCGTCAGCGAGGAGCTGCCCCTGGCCGGGCTCAGGGGGGCTGTGGCCCTGGATTTTGACTATGAGCACAACTGCCTCTACTGGGCTGATGTCACTCTGGACATCATCCAGGTGAGCTGGGAGCAGGGAGGCATCACCTCCTTGCCACCCGGGTGTTGCATCCACACCCTGAAATGCAAATATTTGTCCTGGTGCTCCTCCCCTCCGAGCTGTCTGTCCCCTGACCTTCAGGCAGTTCCTCGTCTTTTATTCTGATTGTTTTTATTTTTTCCCCCAGCGTCTCTGTCTCAACGGCAGCTCTGGGCAGGAAATAATCATAAGCACTGGGTTGGAAACAGTGGAAGCTTTGGCTTTTGAGCCTCTCAGCCAGCTGCTCTACTGGGTCAACGCTGGGATTCCCAAAATCGAGGTACAGCTCTGCCCACCCATGGCAGTGCATATTTTATTAAGGAGCAATAATTGCCTGCCACAGATTTTGTGTCACTTCAAGCAGTGCCAGTAGCAAACACACCTGTCCTGGCTTTGGTTTTGGGTCCAGGTTGCCAATCCAGATGGAGACCTGAGACTGACTGTCCTCAACTCCTCGATACTGGAGCGGCCCAGAGCCCTGGCTCTGGTTCCCCGAGATGGGTAAGAAAGGAAACATCACAAATATTTCCCTGCTATTCCCAAGGAAAACTGCTGCTCCTTCACCACTTCCTCCTCAGGGAGGACAGCCTGGCAAGGTGAAATTGGGGACAGGCACAGCACAGTCCTGCCCTGTGGAGCCCACTGTCACCACTGCATCCCCAACTACGGCACAGCTCCCTCAGAGCACAGATCACCAACTGTTAATTCCTTCCTGCCCATACATATTCATTAGTAAATAACTTTTCCTACCCGTAAAACTGGTCTGGTCAGTGGGGGAAGCTGCAGTGATGCGTGAGAAACTGAGCTCTGCTCGAATTCAAGAGCCTAATCCCAGTTACATCTTTTTGGGGTTTGGCCTCAGCTGTGAATGTAAGCTCTGACAAACCAAAGCAGTTCATGGCAAGGTAACCTGCAGCTGCACTCCCACCACAGAGCTTGCAGCTCAAAAGCCTCTGTGCTGCTCATAAATCTGCTGGTGGTGTTCATTAGAATTGCAGAGCTCCCTGTTCAAAGGCATGTCGAGCAAGAGATGCGGAATGTGGAGCATTCCAACCTCTGCTTCTCCTAACCCAGATCCTTTTGATGAGCTGCTCTGTGTGGATTTAGAATAACCTCTCTCCTGCTGCCAGGTTGATGTTCTGGACAGACTGGGGGGACTCCAGGGCTGGCATCTACAGAAGTGACATGGACGGGTCTCTGGCCGGGTGCATCGTCTCGGAGGGCGTGCGCTGGCCCAACGGCATTTCTGTGGATGACCACTGGATCTACTGGACTGAAGCCTACATGGACAGGATCGAGAGGGTGGATTTCAATGGCATGCAGAGATCTGTGATCCTGGACAGCCTCCCTCACCCCTATGCCATTGCTGTATTTAAGGTTTGTTTTCCCCGTTGTCATTTTTTCCGCAGCATGTGGGCTCTGAGGATGGTGCTGGAGGAGCACGGGGCACACTGAATTTGAAGGACAGGGGTGTGATTTGGAGCAGGCATGACACTCTGGCTCTCTGCTTCCCTGAAACATTCCCACAAGTCCCTGAAAGGAGCAGGCAAGTGCAGCCCAATCCAGAACCAACATTCCCAAGCAGCTGCTCTGCAATGTTTGCCACTCAGCTGATCACTCTGTCACTCTCATTTCTGCTCAAATCCAACCTCAGGCCTTCCTCTTCCTCTCCCTGGTGGGTTAGGGACACTTCTCACTCTCTATGTGTCCCCAGATCCAGTATTTAGGGTGATGAGTGCAGGTAGCACTGATGAGCACGGCCCTGGTGGTGCCTCTGCTCACACTGAGAGCCAAGCCTGTGTTTCAGAATGAAATCTACTGGAACGACTGGTCACAGCTGAGTATTTTCAGAGCATCCAAAACCAGCGGCTCCAGGATGGAGATCTTGGTGGGCCGACTGAATGGCATCATGGATATGAAAATCTTTTACAGAGGAAAGACAACAGGTAATGATGCAGATGATCCTCCCTGGGATTTAGAAATGTGTTCATCCCCCATTTCCACAGGTTCCCAGCCCCCTGGGCCATCCTGGCTTGCATTTCCTGACCACCCATTCCTGCAGGGCTTGAGGCTTTCAGGAATGAGTTTCATGAGGGGTATATTCTGCTTCTGGCTGCCAGGAGAGAGAGCTCATAGGGCACTCAGCTGTGGTGGCACCTCACAGTTTGTGTCAGATCCTGGCTTTTCCATCAAAGTGTTGTACAGACCAAAAACTGCAGGATTTCAGGGCAGCACCAACTTTGCCCTCCTTTAATCATCTGTCTGCATTGTGACAAGGCAGTGCTGGCCCTCGTGGGCTGTTCATACCCATTTCCAGATGGGTACCAGACCACTGAAGGGCTCCAGACTGGAGGGACAAGAGGCACTCTGACATCCTTTGGTAGACCTCCAAAGCCACTCGGATGAGTTGTGTCCCTTAAAGGCCAATCCTTCCCCCTTAAAGGCCCTCAAACTCCCTGGAGATGGCTCTGGGCATTCCTAGGGGTGACCTCAGCACTCAGCCCTGCAGAGATGGCTCCTGAGGGGGTGTGAACCCAAAGCAGGTGACACTGGGGTTCCTGTGCCTCTGTGCTGGGCTGGCAGGTGACACTGGGGCTCCTGTACCTCTGTGCTGGGCTGGCAGGTGACACTGGGACTCCTGTGCCTCTGTGCTGGGCTGGGAGGTGACACTGGGACTCCTGTGCCTCTGCCCTGACACTGTCCCCTCCTCCTGCCCTGCTCCAGGGCGGAACGCCTGCATCACCAAGCCCTGCAGCCTGCTCTGCCTGCCCAGGTCCAACAACGGCCGCAGCTGCAAGTGCCCCGAGGGGGTGGCCAGCACGGTGCTGCCCAGTGGGGAGCTCAGGTGTGACTGTCCCCATGGCTACACCATGAAGAACAACACCTGCATCAAGGAAGGTAAGGTCCTGCCTGGCTCTTGCTGCTGCTCAGGGCTGAGGTGCCTTCTGCCATCACGAGAGGTCGGTGTGACCTGTCCTCTGGCCCATTTCTGGAAGCACAGCCTCATGTTTCTCTTGTCCCTCCTGCCCCAGAGAACACGTGCCTGCCCAACCAGTACAGGTGCTCCAATGGGAACTGCATCAACAGCATCTGGCAGTGTGACAACGACAATGACTGCGGGGACATGAGCGACGAGAAGAACTGCCGTGAGTGTCCTGCCCTGGTGGCGCTGGCCTGGCCAGGCTCAGGTGTCCGCTGTGGTGGCACCTCAGCTGATGCTGCATGCTCCTTTCGCAGTCAGGGAGAGCAAGAGGCTCTCTGGGGGTGTAACTCAGCTCTTTGGTAACTCCCAAAGCAAACTGGATGGGTTTGTCCCAGTCCCCTTGAGCAGTTGAGGCGTCAGTGTCTAAAATTTTGGTGAGTCTGATGCCAGCTGTCTCTTGCACTAATTGTCTTCTGAAGTTAATTGAGGGCACAGCCAATGAGGAAAAGAGAGCAGACAGTGTTGACAGTGCTGACACAGGCCTCTTGTTGAGATAATAAATCAAGTTCACACATTAAAGATGGAGGTCACCTTTTTGAGCAAAGTTAGGAACTGCCAGTGGGTGCAGGAGGGGCAGATGCTCCCCAGCTTTGCACAGCCGGAAGGGTTTGGGTTAGTGTACTGTGGAAAAAGGACTGGGTTTGAAGTTAGGAATCACTGGAGGACCAGGAGAGAGGCTGCTTATGCCCATTTTGTACCAATGAGGAACTTATTTCTTTGACAAAGTCAAGGTACCAGTCAGCAGAGTCCAAGTTTGAGTTCAGTGGCCCCAGGTGTGGGAAAACCTCTCCATTCCTTGGAGAAGGGAGGTGCCACCAGCTTGGCACAGAGATGTTGCCCTGGATAGCAACACTCAAGGCCAGCTTCCCTCCTGCTTTGGCTGCCCTGTCTTGTCCCAGCACCTGAGGTTGCAGTCCCCTTTGTGGGCAGCAGACAGCTCCACAGCCTTGGCTTCTTGCTCCCTGGCTTGGGAGTGGATATCAGGAGTTTCAGTCCTGATCCCCAGACAGAAAACTGACCCCTGTGTGTTCTGCTTTACATGGAGTGCCTAAAAAAGGCATTAAAGTACAAGAGCAGGAATTCAGGCTGGACTGGCAGGATTCTGTCCCTGTCCCTCCTACCTTCAGGCAGCAGAAACCACTTTCTAACCACCTCCTCCTCCTGTCTCCATCAGCAACCACCGTGTGCGACACGGAGACCCAGTTCCGCTGCCAGGGCTCGGGGACCTGCATCCCCCTGTCCTACAAATGTGACCTGGAGGATGACTGTGGGGACAACAGCGACGAAAGTCACTGTGGTGAGTGCCCCTCCTGCCCTGGGCACGGGTGGGCAGCTGCTCTCCAGCCCTCTCTGTGCTGCTCAGGGGTGATGATGGGGAAGATCCCCCTGTTTACCCAGGCTGTCTCCTTCTCATTTACTGGGGACTGGGAAATGGGGGACCGGACCAGCATTTCCAGGGTATTTGGGAATTAGGGACATGTAAGAATCCAGGATCATCATGTATTGGGAAGTGAGGGACAGGAGAAGAGAGCAAGGCCATGTGCTCGTCCTTCCCCTCGCCATGTTCCAGCTGGGAGACTCCTGTGCCATTATTATCCAGCTTTGCTGCTCTGCTCCTTGGCATTCCCGTGACCTGCAGCCCAATATTTTGTTTGCAGAAGCTCACCAGTGCAGGAATGATGAGTTCAGCTGCAGCTCAGGGATGTGCATCCGTCTGTCCTGGATGTGTGACGGGGATAACGACTGCAGGGACTGGTCTGATGAAGCCAACTGCACTGGTGAGTGCTCAGGTGTTGCTCAAGAACCTCCTGTTGCTCCTACTTTTTACTTCCAGCCTGGGAGACATTAGCCAGTGTCTTGTGCCTCAGTTTCCTTGCTTGTTAGAGCACCTTAAGGTGATGTGATTCTCCAAATCCAAGGATTTCTTTCCCCCAGGTTCACTGGGAATTTGCTGGCAGCTCTGAGATGCTCACACAGTGTGACACAGCTTTGCTTTTTTACCTGAAAAATTGCACCCACAGGCAAAGCTCTGTGGAATGGGAAGTGGTTTTGTGGCTGCTGAGCAGCCAGAGGGTTCTCCTGCAAGAAGAGCTGGTGTGTTGCAGGGAGGCAGCAATCAGGCTGGTGGGCACTGGCAGCATTTCACAGCTTTCACTCTGCTTCCTCGCCATTAATTAGGTGCAGAAAACAGGCACACTCTTTGCATCTTCTCCACAGTTAGCCGATGTGAAGAAGAGTTTGAGAAGTTTAGTTTGACAGTTTTAGTCCTGCTCTGGCAGCCTCTTTGCTCCACAGGCTTGAAAACCTAAAGGGGGTGCCCTAGAAGACCCACTCTTGGTTTAACTTACAACTTGTACTAAAGCAGCCTGGCTGGCAGAAATAACCTTGCTCCTGCTCTGTGCCTCCTGTGCAGCAAGACCTGAGAGCCTCACTGTGTGTTTGGAGTGGAAAGTCACAACATTCCACCCTCCTCACCACCACAGTGATGATGTTCCTCAGCAGCCTCCCGAGGTTAACGCCCACACAGAGCCTTTTTCTCATCAGTTAAAACAACAGATAGCAGTGCACTGGCCTTTTCCACTAGAAACAATCAAGCAAAACTACCAACCAAACCAAAAACCTCAGTGTTTGCATGAGAAGAAACTTCTCCGAGTAGGCAGAGCACCAGTCTGTCAGTGAAAGACACAAGGTTGTATTTATCAAGCCATCCATGGGATATTTAAGATAAAAGACACAAGGTTGTATTTATCAAGCCATCCATGGGATATTTAAGATAAAAGCAGTGCTTCCCATGGCATGGGGAGCTGCAGAGACCAGGATCTGGGAATGCTGGCAGCAGCCTGGAGCCTTTGGGACAGAGAATGGCACCAGCTGCTGTCCTGGGGCTCTGGCACGAGGATTTAAGAGAGCTCTTTCAGATCTTTGAGCTCCTCTTTGCTCACCCCCGTGGTATTTGCTGTGCCTGGAGCACCCAGGGCTGATCCTGGTCATTAGTATTCCATGAGTGAGCCTTTCTAAGAAGGTTTAATTTATATTGGTATCACTTATCTCTCGTATGAGTTTCTCCAGAGAGAATTACTACAGGAGAGGAACCTACTTCAAAAAGCGTGTCAGGTTTGTAAAGCCCCAAGTTGGAATTATCTAAGAGGATCACAATTATTTGAGGAACATTCCGTCTGACTTCACCGGGCTGCAATTATTGCTCTTATCTAAAATAATTACATTTCATGCTGAATACCTAATAGAATATTACTGCCAGCAGATTGTACTATTTTGAAATATCTGCAAGTGCATGTCACTCTCTAACCTAAAACTCAGGATCATGCCATTTAATTAAGCTGAACACTGCTTTTCTCAATAACTCTGAGTGCTCTGCTGCTTGAGGAGCAGGATTTGTCTCTGAAGTGACAACACAAACCAGGCTGCAACCCAGATACCCCACAGGCAGATATTTTCCTGACAGGAGCCTAAGGAAAACCCCCGGGGAGAATCGTATTTCTTGTTTGCTTTGGCAACATAGAAGAGCCTTGTTTGCCTTAATTAAAAGCTCTCTCTGACTCTGTCCTGCCCTGCACGGGGGACTCTGCAGCTCTGCCAAGCCTTCCTTGATCTCGGTGACATTTCTCACCATCTCTGGCATGATGCCACTGCTGTCACCTCTGCCCACACACCCCAAGGACTGAGATCAAAGGGAGAGAGGCTGCTGACTTTGGGGAGAGCTCTCTGCCCTGCAAAAGCCATCCCCGAGGCACAGCAGGCTTGTGAGCAAGAATGGCAGAGAGAGGGAAAGACCAGGGAAAACTGGGACTCAAGGAATTCTCCTGCCTGCTCCATGGGGTGGTTGCTGGGACTTGGTGGGAGATCCTGGGGCAGGGGAAGGAGCAGGGTGGGATTGTGTGGCCTGATACTCTCAGCTCAGCTGGGACACGGTGACAGCCCACACTCAGGTGTCCCCCTGCTCTGGTTTCAGCAGTTTATCACACCTGTGAGGCCTCCAGCTTCCAGTGCCACAACGGCCACTGCATCCCGCAGCGCTGGGCGTGCGACGGCGACGCCGACTGCCAGGACGGCTCTGACGAGGACCCTGCCAGCTGTGGTAACGTGTCCTGAGTGTGTGTGGGGCTCTGCCACGCCTGGGAGGGATTTCTGCACACCCACTGAGCTAAACCAGCAGCAAACTCAGGGGAGAGCCCCCACCCACCAAAAGCAATCACAGTGCAGAGGCAGCCTATTGTAAATCAAAGGTGACTGGCGAAGGGGAGGGAATGATGAGGAGGATCCATGGGTATCAGAAGGCTAATTAATTACTTTATCATCCTATACCATGTACATTTCATCTAAACTGAATCTGCCAGGCACTCACTCTTGCTCACACTGCCCAGCCCTGCTCTCATCTCTGATTCTGTCCCGTGACAGTCCCACACACACACACCTGGTCCTGACAAGCCAAGGGAACAAAACATCCTCACTTTGGGCAAACAATCTCCACGTTGCATTCTGCTTCAGCACAGCACAGGCACAGCCAGCCAGATGAGAACTGTGTTTTCCTTCTTCTCTGCTTGTCTCACAACTTCCCTCTGTTCAGAGGGCATGTGAAAACCACAGCAACCCTGGCTTTTTTTAGCTAATTAAAACAGCTTAAACAAAACCCCGAAAAACACACAACATCCCCCCGATTCTGCCTTCCAGAGAAGAAGTGCAACGGCTTCCAGTGCCCCAATGGCACCTGCATCCCCACCAGCAAACACTGTGATGGCATCAACGACTGCTCCGACGCCTCGGACGAGCAGCACTGTGGTGGGTACCAGCTCAGGGCAGCTCTGGGGCTGGCAGCATTAAAGAACTCAAGTGCCTTGCTATGCACCCCGTTTGTTGGAGGAGGGGCAGGGGATGAGGCTTTTCAGCCTTTGCTTTCCTTCTTCTCCTCTGAATCTGTTACCTCCCTGTTGGAGAATGCTCAGTTTCCCCTGAGCATCTTTCTGGTATTCAATCTGGTATTTCCTCTAGACAGTCTGCAGCTTCTCTGGAATGAGGCCTGAGATTTCTAGAGGGGCTGATGAGACCCCTGACCCAGGAGTGGAAAATCCTGAGTGGTGTGGGAAATGGGAGGATATGGCCGAAATCCTGAAGGAATTCTCTGAAAGTCTGGGACTTTCCACATGACCAAATTCAGAGCCCAGCTGAGGTGGGGAAATACCTGAAAGAGAAGTACCAGGAAGACCCTAAGGAGAAAAAGATCATTGCAGTGAGCTGGACCCTGGACTATGCTTATCTGCTGGATACTGCAGGGCACCAGACAGAGGAAGGGCAGGGAGATAAATCAGCAGCTATCCCAGTCACTCAGGCTGCAGCCAACACCCCAGGTCGAAGCCAGCAGCTAAACCAGAGACTGAGCCTAAGCCAGCAGCTAAACCAGACAATCAACCTCAACCAATGGCTCAACCAGGACACTCTGTTAGCAGTCTGATCACTGATAGTGAGACAAACTGGCAAAATTTGTTTGTGGTTAGCAGTATTTAGTAAGCATTTGATGCAGATTAGGTTAAATGAGGTTACTTTGACATTGTTACCTTCAGAACATCTCGAGTTTTTAAAGAAATGGTCATTGGAAAGAAATTATGATCTGCTGAGGTGGACTGATATAAGCTGTAGGTCCTACAGAAGCCTTGTAGTTCCTAAGGTTACGTGTCTTTTTTCAAACCACCTTCCCTTGAAAGCAAAACCCAGGTTTTGCTCTCAAAAGAAAGTTTTTGAAAAGGTTTCAAAAAGTCAGATTTTTGGTCTTATTTTATCCAGAAAATCTAAAACACATAGTTTAAGCATATTAGGTCTGAACCAGCTGTCTGCAAAGCTGGTTCAGACCTTAAAAAGCAAAGCTGCATTTTTTTTTTTTTGCTCTGCTCAAGCCAGGAATGGCAGTAAAGCCACTTTACTCCCCTGGGAGTAAAGCCCTGGGAGATGACGGGAAAGCCTTAGTGGGCAGTCACAGCCCCCTGTGAAACCGGCGGGTCAGCAAAAGGCACAGCCTGGGAGGACACTGCCAGGGAGGCACCAAACCCCTCCTGCTGCCTGTGCCCACCCTGAGGGGGATCTGGCGAGGGCAGCCTGGGCGGGGGCACAGCTCAAACCATTTTTCTCAAGAACTCTCTGTAAATCCCCAAAATCCGCCCCGAGCTGCGCTCAGGCCTGCACGGACCCCAGCAGGTGACACTGCTGTCTGCAAGGACAGCAGAGGTGCCACCCCTGTCCTCCTGTCCTGCCCTGCAGAGCCCCTGTGCACCCGCTACATGGATTTCGTGTGCAAGAACCGGCAGCAGTGCTTGTTCCACTCCATGGTGTGCGACGGCATCGTCCAGTGCCGCGACGGCTCCGACGAGGACGCCGGCTACGCTGGGTGCTGTGAGTGCCACACGTGTCACACCTCTGCCTCGGGAGGGTGGGCACAGCATGGAACAGAGCCCTGGGGAGAGCCAGGCTACCACGGATGCCAGGGATGCCAGCTGTGCTGGGTGCTGTGAGTGTCACAAGTGTCACATCTCTGCCACAGGAGGCTACCAGGGATGCCAGCTATGCTGGGTGCTGTGAGTGTCACACTTGTCACACCTCTGCCTTGGGAGGGTGGGCACAGGATGGAATCAGAGCCCTGGGGAGAGCCAGGCTACCAGGGATGCCAGCTCTCCTAAGAGGTGGCTCTAGACCTGCTTAGAAATCCATGGTTACCTCTGAGTGTGCTCCTTCCTGCTCAAGCTTTCCTGAAGCCCTTGAACTTTACACCAAACCTCTCCCTGCAGCCCAGGACCCCGAGTTCCACCGGACCTGTGACCAGTTCAGCTTCCAGTGCCAGAACGGGGTGTGCATCAGCCTGGTGTGGAAGTGTGACGGGATGGACGACTGTGGTGACTACTCTGACGAAGCAAACTGTGGTGAGCAGCACCCTCAGGGCCTCCTGCCACTGCAGCTCCAGCTTCCTTTGGATTTCAGGAGCACGGAGTAGTGTCTTTCTCATGTTCTCACTCGTGTGTGTGAGTGTAGCACATCACAGCCTGTCCTACCTGGAGATCAGTGTCATTTCCCTCCTGCTGCAGGCAGGTGAAGTGAAACCTGCAGGAAAACTGGCACATCTTGTGCTTGACTAACTCCTCTGTGACCCTATTTACTGCACAGGCTCCCAGCTCTGAGCAGACAGGCAGTGTGAAGCCAAACCCAATATTTACCACTGTTCCCTGGGTGGCTGTAGGAGCTGTACCCAGCCAGGCGAGGCAGCTGCAGCCTCATTTCGGAGCTGCAGGGTTTGCTCCTCCATTTCTGCCATGCTCTGGTGGATTCTGCTTTGGCTCTGAGATCAGGGGTGGTGTCTGGCCACGAAGAGCACAGACAAAGCAGTGGAGGCAACAGAGTGAGGGCTGGGAGGAGCGAGAATGCTGGGGATGAAGAGGAAGGAATGTGCTTGTGCCGCTCAGGTGATGCTCTCTGAGCTGCTCCCACCTCTGAGCTGTGCTGAGGTGCCCCTGTGGCTCACAGGACTCTCCTCTCCTTGCCAGAAAACCCAACAGAAGCCCCGAACTGCTCCCGGTACTACCAGTTCCAGTGTGGGAACGGGCACTGCATCCCCAACCGCTGGAAGTGCGACCAGGAGAACGACTGCGGGGACTGGTCTGACGAGAGGGACTGCGAGGGTAAGGACACACTGCTGAGGCTCTGACATGGACCTGACAGGGATTGGGACCTGCTGAAGGATCACTCTGCCTTCCCACAGCCCCTAAGGCTCCAAAAATGCCCCACGAGTGGGCACTTTCAGGCATCTTTTACTCTGTATTTTTGGATATCCTAATCACAGACACAATGCAGGCAAAACCACCGAGCTTGTGGTGCCTCACCTGCTTCCCCCTCGGCCAGCAGGGAGCTTACACAGGAGCAGGAACTCAGGTCAGCTGTCCCTGGTGTATTTTTAGGATCTCCAGTTCATCCCATTACCACGCTGATCCCCCCGACGTGCCTGCCCAACCATTTCCGCTGCAACAGCGGCGCCTGCATCACCAACAGCTGGGTGTGTGACGGCTACAAGGACTGCTCTGACGGCTCTGATGAAGAAGCCTGTCCCACCCCAAGTAAGCCCTCCTCTTCCTCGCCCCTTCCCTTCTTCCAGATCACATCTGCAAGGAGTTCTGCCCTTTCAGAGCCTTTCAGGCCAGCTTGTGCGGTTAGTTTGTGGTGTAAGATGTCCCCTGGCGCTGGGGTCACCCGCCAGCACTGCCACCAGCTGGGACAGTGCTCCAGGGCCGCACATTCCCTGCAGAGCAGAGGCTTTTCCAGCCCTCTGCAGTCAGCAGAGAGCACGGCTAAGGCGTCATCCCCATCACCTGCTGCATGGAAGGCGATTGCCATCTAGTGGAGTCGGGACTGGGGACAGCGCTGCTCCCTCCTGGTGGCGGTGCCAGCCCTGGTGCTCTCCTGCCTCTCTGTGTGCAGGACCCAACGTGACATCCACGTCCCCGGCGCTCCCGGGGCGCTGCAGCCGCTTCGAGTTCGAGTGCCAGCAGCTGCACAAGTGCATTCCCAACTGGAAGAGGTGTGATGGAGTCAGGGACTGCCAGGACGGCACCGACGAGCGGAACTGCCGTGAGTGTGGGCAGGGACAGGGTCACACCTGGAGCTTTCCCCTGGGGAGCTCCTTGTGAGGGCGGGGAAGCCTCTGAGGAGGCTTTGATTGCTGGGGAAATCCCTGCAGGAAAAAATCCTTTACAGAAAACAGAAATCCTTTACAGAAAAAAAAAAAAATTAAAAAGGATAAAAAGCCCAAATGGTGCAATTCCCATTAAAGTCCAGTTGTTATTTCTCATGGGATGAGCTCCAGGTTCTCCTGAAGGTGCAGCCAGAAGGAGACACCCCAGAGTGTGACACATCAGCCTGAGCTCCATCCCTGACATGCAGCCACCTGCAAACATTCCAGTGCTGCCGAGGGAACTTCCCTGCCTCAAGTCCTGAACTGTTCTGCCTCTTTCAGCCACTCCAAGCAGCCTGTCCTGCCCCAGTGGCTTCAGGTGTGAGGATGGGGAGGCCTGCATCCTGCTGACAGAGCGCTGTGATGGGTACCTGGACTGCTCAGACAGCAGTGATGAGAGGAACTGCACAGGTGAGCAGCAGCCCTCTCCCATCCCTCACTCCCTGTCAGCACACAGATGTGCTCTCCTGGCTGCGTGACCTCGCCCTCCCAACATCCTTGATTTATCTGCCTCTGCTCAGTTGTCCAAGCTCCCTCCTCAGCCATTTATCACCAGCTGGGACAAACTTCCCAGCAGCTTCTGCACTGACAATTTGTCTTCCAGCAGCCTCAGACACAGGGGGGAAAAAAAAATCATTTTAGGATGGATAGGAGCAAAGCTGGCTATTTTACACGGCCCACAGGTGAAATGAGTCTCCTGCTCTGCCCTGCTTTGCAAGGTGACCCTGGGGACGTGGCACATGCCCTGCGGCCATCCCTGGCTGTCCCTTGGTGGCCCTGTGGGGGCAGAGGGACAGAGCCCACCCTGGCATTGATCACTGCCTCCAGCCAGCCATGAGATTCAGCAGCTCCCCCACCGAACTGCTGGAGGGGCTGGGCATCAATCAGGTTTAGTTCTTTAATTAAATATTGATTGGGAGAGGCTAGCAGGCTCCGGGGAGGGGGAAGGAGCTGCTGAGATGCACAACTCAGCTGCAACATCAAGGGAAAACCATTTCTTTTCCCTTGGAAAAATTGCCTTGCCATGCTGTCCGTGGCCCACGTGCCTGCTGGATTCAATTCCAGCTGTTTAGGGAAAGCAGAACAGCAGCAATTTGCCCCTGCTCTGCTTGGCTTCTGTTCAGCACTAAAGCTGAGCACCCCAGCCGAGCCAAACCACAGCAGATTTGGGCTCCAAAGAGAGAAGGATTTGGGCACAGAGAGAGAGAGAGAGAGAGCAGGGAGCGGCCTGGTGGGAGCAGGGCACGGATTTGGGGCATTTCAGATCAGCACCTCCCACCCCCAGCCCTGGCAGGGCCGGGTTCCAGGGTGCTTTTATCCCCTAAATGCCTCTGTGAAGTCAGGCAGTGATTCAGCCACAGAGTTTGTGTCCAGGCAAGGCCCACACCTGAATTACCAGCCTTTGCTTGGTCCTGCTGCTGAGCACAAGATGTGATAAAGGCAATCACACAAAGAAAGGGCCTGGGTGGTGACAGGGACAGCACAGACTGATCACAGCAGGAGAAGGGTGACACTGAGCAGTGTGCACTCACACAATTCCAAAATTCCCAGTTATTTCATCAACAGCCACACTTTATCTTTCCTTAGGGGGAAGGGGACGCTTGCCTGATGCAGCATGAAATATTTTGGGTAGAACTCAGAGCACCAGGGGTAAATCCCTGCTCTGAGCTGCCCTCTGTGAGCCCAGTCTGATCAACCACACATCTCATTTAAGTGACACCCCTTCAGTCAGTGCTGCTCCTGCCTCCCCTGCTGTTGGTGTTCCAAGCAAAGCTCCTGTTTCTCTCCTGGGCACAGGGCTTGTTTCCCTGCAGTAAATGCACTTTTCCCATTCTCTGCCCAGATGACACAATCGTGTACAAGGTCCAGAACCTGCAGTGGACAGCTGATTTCTCTGGTGATGTCACCCTGACGTGGGCTCGGCCAAAAAGGATGTCCTCGACCTCCTGTGTCTACAACATCTACTACAGGTACATCATCCCTCCCCTGCTTTGTGGCAGGTAAAGAGGACAAGTATGAGCACAGGTGTGTCTGTCTTTATTTACTGCAGAGAACCGCACAGAATCAGGCCTGAAACATTCAGAGCTCCTTAATCAAGTTCTGCTTGGAAAATTTAATGTTTGGTAGCAAAAGAGACACAAAATAGGTGCACCCAGAGGGAATTTGGACAAACTGCATTGGTTTCCTCCTTGACCATGTACTCAGACAGTAAAGTTGTTATGTTCATTGTTTTTTCCACTTGTGCCTTGTCTTTGTGGGACCATTAAGAGCAAGAACAAAGGTAATAAATTTGAGCACAAGAGTTACAGAAAAGCTCAGGGGCTTATAAGTCACTAAGCCATGGTTAGTTCAACCTTTCCAGCGGCTTTTCAAGATTGCTGGTGTGGCACTACCAAAATGAGCAGCAGCCTTTTAAAATGGTTCCATTTTTGGGACAAATCCCTGTGTCCTGTGCTAAAAAAGCCCATCCCGACTGGAGGCGTGTGGCTCTGTCCCTCAGGATGGTCGGTGAGAGCATCTGGAAGATCCTGGAGACCCACAGCAACAAAACCAACAGCGTTCTGAAAGTCCTCAAGCCCGACTGCAGCTACCAGGTGAAGGTGCAGGTGCAGTGTCTGAGCAGGGTCTACAACACCAACGACTTCATCACGCTGCGGGCGCCCGAAGGACGTAAGCACAGCTGCTGCTGCCACCAGAGCCTGCCAGACTGGTGCTGGATTGGATGGGTTTGGGCTGGACTGGATGGGTTTGGGCTGGATTGGATGGGTTTGGGCTGGATTGGATGGGTTTGGGCTGGATTGGATGGGTTTGGGCTGGATTGGATGGATTTGGGCTGGACTGGATGGATTTGGGCTGGATTTGGGCTGAATTGTATTAGCAGGGAATGCCCTGACCAAGGCAGGAATGATGCATCTGACTCCCTGTTCTCAGAATACTATGTTATACTATAATGCTATTAATATATTGTACATATATTACATATATACACAATATATATTTATTATTAATAATAATATAATTAATATAATTATTTCATATATTA
>LTAT01000026.1:2944492-2954791 GCA_003286495.1 Chlorodrepanis virens
TGTTCTCAGAATACTATGTTATACTATAATGCTATTAATATATTGTACATATATTACATATATACACAATATATTATATATTTTATTATTAATAATAATATAATTAATATAATTATTGCATATATTACCATATATTAATTATATTATATGATTAATAACATATTATATATACTATTAATATATTCTACTATAATACTATAATTTTTTTATATATTACATATATAATATATTACATAAAATATTATTATTAATAATATAATTAATATAATTATTACATATATTACAATATATTAATTATATTATCATTAATAATATTTTATATATACTATTAATATATTCTACCATAATACTATAATACTATATTATGTTCTCATATGTCTCCATGTTTTCAGAATACTATATTATACTATAATACTATTAATATATTGTATATATATTACTTATATATATACAATATAATATATATTATATTATTAATAATATAATTAATATAATTATTACATATATTACAATATATTAATTATATTATTATTGATAATATATACTATTAATATATTCTACTTTAATACTATTAATACTATATTTATAATACTATATTATGTTCTCATATGTTTCTATGTTCTCAGAATACTATATTATACTATAATACTATTAATATATTATATATATTACATATATATATACAACATGTAATATATTATATATTATTAATATATAATATATAATTATTATATATTACATATATATTATATTAGTATTAATAATATAATATATATACTATTAATATATTATAGTATAATACTATATTTATAATACTATATTAAAGAATACTGAACTATACTAAAGAATACAGAAATGATACTGAATGCTAAAAAGACAATAATGAAAACTTGAGACTCTTTCCAGAGTCCCAACACAGCCTGGCCCTGATTGGCCAAAGAATCAAAACAACTCCCAGCAGAATGCAATGAAACAATCACTTGTGGGTGAACAATCTCCAAATCCCTTCCAGACAAGCAAAACACAGGAGAAGCAAATGAGATAAGAATTGTTTCCTTTTCCCTGAGGCTTCTCAGCTTCCCAAGAGAAAAATCCTGGGCCAAGAAATTTTTTCAGAGAATGTGAATGCCAGAGGGCTGAAAAGTAGAGATACCCCTGCTGTGAACAAAAAGGGTCTTTGCATGGGCTGGGGAATTGACAGAACTCACAGAATCCCTGGGTTGGAAGAGAGCTTCAAGATCATCAAATCCAACCCAGCCCCAACACCTCAACTCAACCCTGGCCCCCAGTGCCACATCCAGGCTTTGTTAAACACATCCAGGGATGGTGACCCCACCACCTCCCCAGACAGAACATTCCAGAACTAGAATTGTTCTGGACTGGGAGAAAGGGCCATCCACCCTTTTGTCCCAGTTTTTCCAGGGAGATGCCTCATTTCCCTTCAAGCTCTGGGCACACCACTGTGACTGGCCCTGATATTTATTTCTCTTTCTCTCCCTAGTACCCGATGCTCCCCTGAACCTGCAGCTGTCCCTGAAGAAAGAAGCTGAGGGGGTGGTGATGGGCTGGTGGAGTCCCCCCGTGAACGCCCACGGCCTCATCCGGGAGTTCATCGTGAGTCCTGCTGCCCCTGGGGGCTGAGCCCAGCTCCGCGGCGTGGGGACACCAGCGCACAGCCAGCTGCGTGAGGGGGTGGGCCTGGAATGGGATATTTTGGGGAGGAAATCTGCTGGGAGCATCAGACAAGTTGGGAGAAGTAACGTAGGCAGCACCACAGCCCTGCAGTTGTTAATTTCTCCCTTTCCGAGACGCCGTGCTTCTTTCTGCTGGCATTTTGTCCCAGAGGAACCTGCTGACCTGTGGCATTTTTGAGCCCTCACACCTTGTTTTGGTGCTCCTAGGTGGAATACAGCAGCAGTGGATCCAAGGAGTGGTCATCCCTCAGAACCACCAAGAACTACACAGAGATCAAGAACTTGCAGGTCAACACTCTCTACACAGTCAGAGTGAGTATTTCCAAAGCTCCCTTTCAGATTGAGTATTTCCAAAGCTCCCTCTCAGAGTATTTCCAAAGCTCTCTCCAAGTATTTCCAAAGTGAGTATTTCCAAAGCTCCCTCTCAGAGTATTTCCAAAGCTCCCTTTCAGATTGAGTATTTCCAAAGCTCCCTCTCAGAGTATTTCCAAAGCTCTCTCCAAGTATTTCCAAAGCTCTCTCTGAGTATTTCCAAAGCTCTCTCAGAGTGAATATTTCCAAAGCTCCCTCTAAGTGAGCTCTCATTCCCGAGTGGCCTAACTCCTGCACAGCCAAAAACTTGCTAAAAAAAAATATTTTCTTAAAAACCATCTTGTTCAAGCCCTGCCCTTTAATGCCAACCCACACCAGCACTGCTAATGTCTATAGTTCCAAGGCCCTTGATTTGCTCCTTTGTCCCACAAGGCCAGGCTGGATTACAAAACCCTCCCTCCTAATTGCCCATTCCAATGTCACTGCAATTGCACTGGATGTGGGCCAGAGATAAATTTGGTCCTTGGTGTATCAGTGGGAAAAGAAGCAGATCTGCCTGTGGGGAATGTCTGCACAGGGGAGAGGCTGGGTAATTATAGACAGAAGTAATAAGAAAAGGAAATGAAAGTCTGCACAGTGAGCCCTGGGAAATGAGTGCTTTGCCATTGTCCATCCTCCTGAGCTCTTGGGGAGGTTCACTGCGAGGGGGGATGAACCCCCTCCTCCAAACCCTTGTTATTCTCACAGCTGATTGGAGGCTTTCCTCCCATGGTATTCCTTCCTGATATAACCCATCCCCAGATCAATCTTTGGAAGTATTTCAGGGCTTGCATGTTCTTCCCTGGCGTGGCTCTCACCTACTTTATGGAGTCCCCAGCTCCTTATCTCGATGGGCTCCTCAAAGATCCCATCAGAGAGCAGTTATCTGCAGAGAGGCTGCACCTCCCTCCTCTTAGATTCCTGTAATTGACTTTAAGCAGTCGGCTTTATCTCTGCATTAAGCATTTTATTGCCAAGTAATTAAGCTTTTGTTTGCTTCCAAGTCCTTTTCCCAGGAGCCCCACCAGGTCTGTAACCTTGCTCTCACCTCCCCTCTCTGTTTGCACTGTAAAATGTTGCTCATGCTCCCTCTCCCTCTGGTTTCCAAAGGTTGCTGCAGTAACCAGCCGAGGGGTGGGAAACTGGAGTGAATCCAAGTCCATAACCACGGTCAAAGGCAAAGGTAAATGTTGTTGTCTGGGTCAGCTCAGAGAAGGTGACCACGAGGCAGAGGAGCAGCCTGAAACATCAGCAGCAGCATCCAGAGCCACCTCCCCGGCCTTTACTCTCCCTGCTGAGCCTTTCACAGCTTTGCTGTTAAAAGTGACCTGTAAAAAGTGAATTTTTCACTCATCCTGAGCTGCCTCAGAGTTCAGTGCCATCTCTAGAGGGGTCACTGCCTCTTCCTCTGAGCTCTGTGGCACAGGGAATGGATGTGCTGCCCTGGAACTGAGCAAGAGCCTGTCCCCTCTCTCCCAGGCTGCAGACAGATTCCCTCAGACTTTTGTAGGCCAAATTCTGCCTCCAGATAGACAAGAAATTGCCAACTCCATCACTCTCACTCTAAAAGGATGCTGGCTCATCCTTCTCCCTGTTAGGTTGCAATTATTGTGGCTCCTCCTGCAGGTTTAGACCATAAAAGACAACCACAGCTCCCAAGAACTATCACAACATCACAGTCTAACAGCAGATAAATTCAAACAGCACAGTAAATAATTTCCTTCCCAACCTGGGTTTTGGGTTTTTTTTGTATTTTAAGAAAAGCCTTTTGAAGTCGTTTGTATTCATGCCAAGTTTTTCATCGAAACTTATGTCCCTGCATCAAAATTGCCTGCTAATTTGTCAGATGAAAGAAGGGAAAGAAAGCACCAGGCTACTCAAAGTGCAGGATTCAGATAAGGTGAATTACCTGATGTTAGAAAAACAGAGGTAGAAAGAACAGAAACAGCTCTGACTGTGGGTTTGGCACGAGTGCTTGGCACTGATAGCTCCTGATCTCCCTCAGCAGCTCCTCAGAAGGGCAGGAGCTGTTTCCTGGGAGAGGAGCTCACCCTGCTGAGTTCAGAGGGAAATCCCTTTGCCCAGACCCCTCCAGCTCCAGCCTGCACTGAGCAGGACACAGATAAAGCAGCTTTTAGGTGCTGGAGTTAAAAATGATGTCAGTGTCTCCTCTGAGGGGGACGTGGCTTAGGCAAGGTTGGGCTGTCCTGTCCTGGGAGCTGGGTGTTAGCACAAAAAGCTGAATTTTATCTGTCCCCTCTCAAGAAATATTTTTATTTCTTTGTGCTGTACTAACAAGTCTTTTCTCTCCTTCCTCCCAGTCATTCCTCCCCCTGTCATCCACATTGAGAGCTACAGTGAGGACTCCATAACTTTCAGCCTAAAAATGACCACGAATATCAAGGTAAGAGTTTTTCCCTTTCCATCTGAGCTGGGGAAGTGGTGAATAGTGGCTGGGAGAAGCTGTCACCCACTGAAGCATTGCAATTACCAGTTATTCCATGCCAAATCATTTCTTCCTGCTCCCAAACTGCCCCGGGGCTCTTAATTGGGATGGAAAATACAATGCAAGGACTGTCAGGGGTCTGACAGTAGCCCTGGTTCCCTGTGTGCATCAGCTGAGCTGATGGCTCTGTGTCCTTGGGCTTGACAGGTCAGTGGCTACGTGGTCAACATCTACTGGACATTTGATAGCCACAGGCAGGAAAAAAGGACTCTGGTCATAGAAGGAGAAAAGTCCATCCAAAAAGGTAAATTCAGCTCAGAATCGAAAGTGTTGCTTGTTCAACACCAAGCAGAAGGATTTCTGAGAGGTTATAGGATTGTTTTATTTCTTTTTTGCTTCTAGTAGTTCTGTTTAAACAATCCTGTTTAAATCTGGACAGGACAAAGCAGCAAATTCCCTGTTCTGAGGACCTGGAGATTTCAAGCAGATTTGGGATTTACCCCCAGAGCTGCACTAGTCCTTTCTCATCACATGGGGTTTTGTTTGTTGTTCCATTTTTAATCTGCCAAAGGGAGCAGAAACAGAACAAGGATTTTTTGGGCTTGCACACAACACGTGTCCCTGTTAATCACATTTCTGGTTTGGGAAAATCTCAGTGTGGATGTGTGAAATCATCCAGGCACAGAAAAGCAAGGCTGGGTTGGATTCCAGAATCTCAGGTGCTTCTGTATAAAGGAAATCACTGCAAAGCCATGAAAGTACAGCCCAGGAGAGGCAGGCTCCTGTCTGTTTGTGATGCTGACCCTTCCCCTGTGCTCCCACCCTGCCCTTGCTGTGCCTCACCTAACAGTGCCCCTTTCTCTTCTTGCTCAGTGGCCAATCTGACAGCACACACCCCCTATGAAATTTCTGCTTGGGCTAAGACAGAGCTGGGGGACAGCCCTCTGTCCTTTGTGCATGTGGTGACCAGTGGCACAAGGCCTGTGTCCCCAAGCCTCAAGGCCAAGGCCATCAACCAGACGGCCGTGGAATGCAGCTGGACTGGCCCCAGGAATGTGGTAAGGCACCAACTCTTCCCTCAGCAGCCCCCCTGGCCTCCAGCTCAGAGCCTCAGAGCAGCACACAACCCCCCTGAAATCAGGATCATTTGTTTGCATTGAATTCCAAAGCCCTGAAAATTTTGGGGATATAAGGGAAAGACCCTCCTGCCTTTTAAACAGAAGCAAAGGCTTCTGGTCTGTTTGTTGCAGTGAGAAGTGGCTCAAACACAGACAGCACAATGCTCCAGCAGCCTTTGAATCAACTGCTGTTACCTGAGCCGAGCTCAGGGGGTTTGGGTTGGGAGTGCAAAGGGAAGTGGGCAGACTGAACTTGGGCCAGACAGAGGGAAAAGCAGAAAAAAGGGTCCAGAGGGAAAAGGGTCTTTGCTTCATCCCCTAAAATTGACAGCAAGTGGGAAATGGATTTGTAGAAAATTCTCAAAGTCTGACAGACATCTTTTTCCTAATTACAATAGATTATAAGCATTTCTTTCAACTTTAACCACACTATACTGTAAATACCTTTAAACCAATAATCTAAAATTATTGGTAAATCCTACTACAGCACATCTTTCATAGTTCTATTTCTCCAAAGTATCTATTCTTATGTACAAAACCATCTTTTAAAACTTGTTTCTAGTTCCATTTCTCTCTCAATAATATCTGTTTCTAGATCCATTTCTCTCCCAACAAGATCTTTTTCCAGCTCCATTTCTCTCTCAACAGTATCTGTCCTATTCTATGACATTTCCAAGTCAACATTTCTCCGAAGTTTTTAGTCTTATATATAAAACCATCCTTTAAAACTTGTTTCTAGTTCCGTTTGTCTCTCAGCAATGTCTGTTTCTAGATCCATTTCTCTCCCAACCATATCTGTTTCTAGTTCCATTTCTCTCCCAACAATATCTGTTTCTAGTTCCATTTCTTTCCCAAGAATATCTGTTTCTAGCTCAATTTCTCTCCCAAAAAGATCTTTTTCTAGCTCCATTTCTCTCCCAACCATATCCATCCTATCCCATGACATTTCTAAGTCAACATTTCTTATCTCAAAGTTTACACACAGATACGCGCCACGTAAACCTCCTGTCAGACTTGGAGAATTTCCTACAAATCCATTTCCCACAGCAGCCAGTGGATGCTGTGGGTTGTGCCAATCCCTGCTGTGCTTTTCCTCCTCAGCTCTATGGAATTTTCTACGCCACGTCCTTCCTGGAGCTCTACAGGAGCCCCCACAACAGCACCACCAGCGCCCACAATGCCACGGTGCTGGTGCAGCGCGACGAGCAGTACCTGTTCCTGGTGGGCTCCCCTCCTCCTCCGCCCTCTGCCCTTCCCCTGGCTCCCCCAGGACACTGCCCTGACCTCCGTGCCTCCCTCCCAGGTGCGGGTGGTGTCTCCCTACCAAGGGCCCCCCTCTGACTACGTGGTGGTGAAGATGATCCCGGATAACCGGCTGCCGCCGCGCCACCTGCACGCCGTGCGCACCGGGAAGACGTTCGCCGTCATCAAGTGGGAATCGCCCTACGACTCACCCGACCAGGACATGGTAACCCCTCACAGAGCCTCCTCCTGGCCCTGTGCACACAAAATCCCGCCCCAAACACAGAGCCTCGCCTTTCTGCCGCTGGAGAAAGCCTGAGGTCAGGTCTATGCTCCGCATAAAATCATCGTCAAAGCGCGGACGCCTCCAACATCTTCGTTTCCTCCCTGCTGGCCGTCAGCTCAGGAGCGTAACATTTAAAAAAGAGCCATGTCTGGGATATCTGTGGCTGACCAAGTCTAAAAACAGCCCTGGGCATGTGCCAAAACACCTTTCTGGGCTTTGGCTCTGCCCGGGTGGGTAAGGCTGGGCTGGGGCAGCCTCCTGCCTCAACAAAGGCAAGTTCTGTTCTCTGCCACGCTGGAATACACTCAGGTCTCGCTCCATTGGAGGCCAGTCATTTTCTCAGCAAGCTTTCCCCTCCCATTCCGCTCTAGAGATTTTAATAGCAAAGCTTTGGAGGTATAAACCTTCCCAGCAGAGCTGGAAACTCTGACAGGGCTGGGGTTTGCATTGCATCCTTGTGATTCACCGAGAAATACAACCTGAGCTTTTCCTCCTGCTCTCGTCTGGTCCACTGTCTGCATTTTCTGTACCAGTAAATGCTGATTTTCTGTATCAGTAATTTTCTATATCAGTAAATGCTGATTTTCTATATCAGTAAATGCTGATTTTCTATATCAGTAAATGCTGATTTTGGGCAGAGATCCAGACAGAGGCTTGGAATTTTGCTCCCCAGGCTTTCTGTAAACCTCAGCTCTGGTTTAAAGCAAATTTTACCTGCCCTGTCTAATGTCCTAGACTGTTTAGCTGAAATTCTGCAGGAAAATTAGATTTTTTTTCCATCCATTTCCTCTCCCCTTCAGCTCTATGCCGTGGCAGTTAAAGATTTGGTGAGGAAAACAGATAAAATCTACAAAGTGAAAAGCCGGAACAGCACGGTGGAGTACACCATAAGGAAACTGGAGCCAGGAGGGAAATACCACGTGATTGTCCAGCTGGGAAACATGAGCAAGGAATCCAGCATGAAGATCAACACAGGTGAGGGACACACCACCCATCCTGAGCTGCCTGGAGGCTGCAGGAATGTTCCTGCAGCTCTTGGTCCTCTCCCACAGGCAAAGCCCAATTTTGGGAGGCCTCCCAGGGGAGGTGGTTACACCCCCAAACAACAGCAGTAGAGAGGGAGCTTCTCAAGTGGTATCCAACGTTTTCCTCCTGATCAATGGAGAGGGGAAAGACACAGTTTGGCTGTGTACACATCATCAAGTACCATCACAGCCCTCCCAGTGAAAAATTCCTCCCTCATCCTCTCCTCCAGCACATCCCTTTTCCAAGCAGAGTATTGTGCTGATCCCTAGCCAACCCCACTAACTTTCAGAATTTACTCCATTTGTGTAAGAGGAAAGTGCCACCAGTGCTACAACCTCACCTGCTGCCACTTTTTCCCATTTGCAGTCCCCCTGTCTGCACCGGACGCCTTAAAAATCATCACTGAGAACGACCACATTCTGCTTTTCTGGAAGAGTTTGGCACTGAAGGAAAGTAACTTCAATGAAAGCCGGGTAAGTTTTGCTGTGCCTGCTGTCCCACAGAAAATCCTGGAGCAGAGTCAGTGCAAGGCTCCTTTCACAGGCTCTGAAATCCATCCTGTCCTTGGTGAGCCCTCTAGAAGGGCTCACTAAAATTCATGTCATGGCTGAGGCTCTGAAGCTGATAGATCTAATCAGTCACCTTTAGGAACATAATTAGCCACTAGAAAAGGACAGTTGTCCCTTGTGTGAAAGGACTGGGAGTAGGACACTGCCCTGCCATGGCAGGAAGTCTGAAAGTTGTTATTCAGACTTGGATAGAAAATCTGTCAAATGTTGCCTGTCAGAGCATGGGCAGGGAGAAAACTGCACCAAGAAAACCTTCACCCTCCTGGACTCTGTGCTTGGGTGGGCTGGGGTGGGTGCTAAGGACAGAGTGGACCAGACAAACCAAACCAGAGTCATTTAGGCTGGAAGAGCTCTCCAAGATTGGGCCCAAGCTCTGCCCAATCCCCACCTTGTCCCCAGCCCAGAGCACTGAGTGCCACCTCCAGTTGTTGAACACCCCCAGGCATGGGGACTCCAAACTTCCCTGGGCAGCCCTGCCAATGTCTAACAACCCTTTTAATGAAGAAATCCTTCCTGATGTCCAACCTGAGCCTCCCCTGGCACAGCTCGAGGCCGTGTCCTCATCCTGTCCCTTGGCAGAAGAGAAATCTCTCCTCCTGAACTGGCCAAGGTCAGTGCACGCCAGCAGGGCTTCCTGGAGGAGGCTCCACCTTGCTCCCTCCTAGCTGACAGCCCAGAAGGGTTCATCAAAGCCAGATCCAGGAGGAAAACCAAATTTCCAAGCCCCTTTGGAAGGAGCAATCCCTCCCTCTGCAGCCGAGTGACTTGGGGTTTGTGTTTCCCCCAGGGCTACGAGATTCACATGTTTGACAGCTTGATGAACATCACAGCCTACCTGGGCAACACCACAGAGAACTTCTTCAAGGTGTCCAACCTGAAGATGGGCCACAACTACTCGTTCAGCGTGCAGGCACGGTGCCTGTACGGGGGGCAGATGTGTGGGGAGCCAGCCACGCTTCTCTACGACGAGCTGGGAACAGGTGAGTCCCTATTTCCTCCTCATCCTCCTTAAAAAACACTCAGGGAAGCCTCATAAACTACTTAGGGAGGTGTTGCCCTGTTCTTATAAGTTCTTCTAAGCCTTCTTGTGTTTACGTTCTTGTAATGGAGTTTCTTATGCACTTTTCTGTAAATAATTTTTGGTTTTACATTCCTCTCTGGAGGAGGGGAAATGAGATGGACTGTTGGTTTGTCCAGTGTCATTGGAGAGGTGGCAATTTCATCCTCCAATCTGTCACAGACATATTTTATGAAAAATCCTTTAGTTAGGATCTTTTCTCCTGAGATGCTGAGGAGCTTCAGCTTCTCCATGTTTTGCTGCTTTGGAATATGATCTGGAGAACTGTTCACCCAGCATGTGAATTGTTTTCACTCGATGACCAATGACAGCCACCTGTGTCGAGGCTGTGAGCAGCCACAAGATTTTATTGTCATTCCTTTCTATTCCTTGCCAGCCTCTGATGAAATCCTTTCTATTCTTTTAGTATAATCTTAATATATAATTTTATTTTAATATAATAAATATCATAAAATAATAAACCAGCCTTCTGAAACATGGAGTCAAGAT
>LTAT01000026.1:2954801-2973306 GCA_003286495.1 Chlorodrepanis virens
TATCATAAAATAATAAACCAGCCTTCTGAAACATGGAGTCAAGATTCTCATCTCTTCCCTCATCCTGGGACCCCTGGAACACCACCACACCAATCTACTGTCACATTTGAAAACCTATAAATACTGGAGGCAGGAACTAAACTTCCCTTCTTTTCCCCTCTTCTCACCTTGCAGTTCCAGTGTCTGTGTTGTTTTATTTCGTGTCCTGTTGCCACCAGGGATGTGCTAAAACTGCCCTTGTGTCCCTCCCTCCCCAGGTAAAGACCCCTCAGCCACCAGGTCGGGCCAGGCCACGGACGTGGCTGCCATCGTGGTGCCCGTGCTGTTCCTGCTGCTGGTGACCCTGGGCATTGGCTTTGTGGTGCTCTACATGAGGCACAGGAGGCTCCAGAGCAGCTTCACTGCCTTCGCCAACAGCCACTACAGCTCGCGCCTGGGCTCGGCCATCTTCTCCTCGGGGGATGATCTGGGTACGTGGCCCCTGGTGGCACCTGGGGACAGCGCTGGGGGTGTGACATCGGGGCAAGAATTCATTCTTTATCTTGGTTTGGGCCACTCTGGCAGCACAGTGTCTATGGGTTTGAGCTCAGAGTACAAATCACAGAATGACAGAGTCGTTAAACTTGGAAAAGATCTTCAAGATCATCAACTGCCAAAAGTTTTCCCAACCAAATGTTTTTATCGAATTAAACCTCTTTTTCTGATGAAAATTGCTTAAAAACACACTGAGGATGTGAAATCAGGGCAAGAATTCATTCTTTATCTTGGTTTGGGCCACTCTGGCAGCACAGTGTCTATGGGTGTGATCTCAGAGTACAAATCACAGAATGACAGAGTCGTTAAACTTGGAAAAGATCTTCAAGATCAAGTCCAACCAGCAAAACTTTTCCCAACCAAACATTTTTATCAAATAAACCCCTCTTTCCAATGCAAATCACTTAAAAACACACTGAGGATGTGAAATCAGGGCAAGAATTAATTATTTTGTCATGGTTTGGGCCACTCTGGCATCACAATCTCTATGGATTTGAGCTAAGACTGCAAATCACAGAATCAAAAATAATTAAGGTTGCACAGACCTGTAAGATCATCAAGTCCAACTGCCAAAACTTTTCCCAACCAAACATTCTTATCACATGAAAACCCTCCTTCCAATGTAAATCACTTAAAAAACACCCTGAGGATGTGAAATCAAGGCAAGAATTAATTATTTTATCATGGTTTGGGCCACTGGCAGCACAGTCTCTATGGGTGTGATCTCAGAGTGCACATCACAGAATAATACAATTGTTAAGGCTGCACAGACCTGTAAGATCATCAAGTCCAACTGCTAAAACTTTTTCCAACCAAACATTTTTATCAAATAAACCCCTCCTTCTAATGCAAATCACTTAAAAAACATATTGAAGATGTGAAATCAGGGCAAGAATTCATTCATTATCATGGTTTGGGCCACTCTGGCATCACAATCTCTATGGATTTACCTTCAGAGTACAAATCACAGAATTATGGGGTTGTTAAACTTGAAAAAGACCTTCCAGACCATCAAGTCCCAACCGCCAAAAGTTTTCCCAACCAATATTTTTATCAAATTAAACCTCTCCTTCCAATGCAAATCACTTAAAACCAGATTTTAAAGTGCTGAGGATAAAACCCAGGTTTTTTAAGTGCCTGACAGCTCTGGTTTGGGTTTGTTTTCCAGGAGATGAGGACGATGAAGCCCCAATGATAACTGGATTTTCAGACGACGTCCCCATGGTCATCGCCTGAAGCTTCATTTCTGACTGTACAAAACCAAATGGTGTAAATATTTTATTTGATAAAAATAGTTGATTGTTTATTTTAAAAATGCACTTTGAGTTGCAATACGTTATTTTTATATGGGCCAAAAAAAGAAAAAATAATAATAATTTTAAGAATACACTTTGTAGTAATCAACTGTGAATTGCAGACTAGGTTGGTTGAGTAACAAATTGCTTTGATTTAACATTAATTTAGTCTTACAAGGCTATGCTTGCTGGGCATGCTTTTAAGTCTGTGAGATATTTTCCGTTGACTAAATTGGCTACTCATTTTATTTTTCTAAGACGAGAATAAATTTATTTAAAAAAATAAAAATTCAGGAGATTATATATGTAGAGAGAGATAATATAGTCCCTGAAGGTTTTGCTTTTACTTTAGGACAAAAAAAAAAAAATTCTTTGGACTTTGTTTTATATGAAAGTATTTTTGTTGTGTTAATTTATTGGGAAATCTGCTGAGGAACAGATTTCCAGAGTTGTCAGACATTGTACACATTCTTGTGTAGAACATGTGCCACTTTATCTTGCAAGGCAGTCGTATCTTGGCATCCCCATCACTGTCCTTGCCACGATAATAAAATCCCTCATTTTCACTGAGTTCTTCTCCCTTTTAAAGACCCAATCTTTGAGCAATCCTAAAGTACAGCAGCACGTTTTTTTAGGGGTGACTTTTAGCTTCCTGCTGCTGTGGGAAGTCAAAAATATCCCCACACTAAGATGTGCTGCCCAAACCCCTCCTGCTGCTGCCCCTGCCCATCACACGGGGCTTAATTAATCTGGAGTTTACAACCACCACATCACTGGAACAAAAAAATTGCCACTTGCACCTTAAAACTCATTTTCCAGGTATTTTTAGGATAAACTCATTTTCCAGGTATTTTTAGGATACCCCTCCCCCGTGGAGCTTCCCTCAGATGCCAGCACGGTGGTGGGACGGAAGGGGGAACTTCCAGTGTGTGCAAATCCAGATTTTCCACACTCACCCAGAGCAGTAATCACTGAAAATTTAAATTAATTTGGCCCACAGCAGGGATTTGATGCTCCCTCATCAGGATTTCCTAAAAGCAGCTGTAGATTTACCTACAGCTTTGGAAATAATATAAATACACACACACACACATCCATGTTATTTTCTCATCTCCCATTCCCAGCAGACACAATACTGGCTGCAGAGCCAAATGCAAAGAGTCTGCTTGCCACCCTTTGGAGCTTTGATTTTTGTGACAGCAAAATGTGAATTTCACCAAAAAATGTGAACCTCACCACTACCTGCCAACCCAGGGGCACGACAGGAGAGGATGTTCAGGGCTCTCCCCTGGCTGTGCTCGATATATGCAAAACTTCTCACCAGGAAATGCAGCACACTGTCTTGTCACACTGTTTTTGTGAAAAACAAAGGTATTTTTGCTGTGTAAATTAAGTTATAATTGCAGTCTTCCTACAGATGAAACGAGAGAGGCCAACTATGTTTTGATATGTGACTGATCCGTTTAATTTCACAATAGAAAAATTATAAAAAAAAAAAGTTGAAGCCTGGATGGTTTGATACTCTAGAGAAATACTGACTCTATTTTCAATTACTGCTGGTGACAGATTTTTTTCCTCCCCAACAAAGCTGGGACCAAACTAGAATCAGATTTTTATAAGTAGCAGCAAGCTCGCAGAGTTGCAATATTTTTACTTGTCAGTGGATCAGGTGCTGTTCAGGAGTTGAACTTTTGAGGAAAATCAACCCAGTTCACACAGCTCAATTTGCCTGGAGTTACAGCTGCACAGAGAGACCAGACTGACCCAGAGGCTAAACCAGCCTCAAAACATAAATCACAAGATTTTATGCAGGAGAGGAAGCCTAAAAGCAGAGAAAAGGAGTATTTAACCCCTTCTTTATAAAGTAAAATTTTTTAGCACAGGTAACTGAAAATTACAACGTAGCATCCCAAAATCTGGTGCCTCTCTGGGGAGGGTTAGGAGTGGTTAAATTCTGATATTTTACTCGCCCAGGGTAAATCCTGCTGCAGTGAAATGAGCAGAATTGAGTCTCTGCCTAGCCAGATGCCAAGGGGCACCCTTGTAACCACTTTATATCCTGCAGAAATCCCTTGGCTGGAGATTTCCAAGCATCACCTGGGGGACAGGTCACTCCTGAAAGGCTCCTGTTCGGGGACACTCGTGCAGAGCAAAGCATTTTGTACCCAAACCCAGCACTCTTAGTTAAACCTAACTCCCAAACTCAGCGTGGGCAGAGCAGAGCCCTCTGTGGAGCCACCCGGGGGTTTGGGGACACTGCAAAGCCCTTGTGGGGACAGCACTGCCACTCAGAGCTGTCCCCAGCCCTCCCCTGCACTGCAAAAATCACCACTGTGCTCTCAGCAAAGCAACTTTCACAGGGCTAGTGTATTTTATATGTAGAGGTAGAGGAGTCTGGGCTCCAGGTGGGGAGTAAGTGATGCAGTTCTGGGGTAAATTGTATATTTTTATGAACTTTTGAAGCACGGAATCATGTTCACAGAGACATGTAGGGGGTGGGAGGGTTCTGCTGTAAATATGGGACGTGGATGTGGATGTATATTTTGTTCTGGTTTTGTTTTCAGTAGCTTTATGTGATGTGACATGAGACTCGCTACCCTAAATTTCGGGAGGTGATTTGAGTCTGCTTTAAAGGAACCCAGTAAAATGTTTGGATCTGTATGGAAAACAAAAAAAGGGTATGGGAAATACCCTGGTTAGGAGAAACTTCCACCAGTTAATTTATGTTTGCACCCATTTCAGAGGCCCATGAGCACTCTCAAGTCCATTTGAACAAAAGACTAAGGTTGAACCCGAAAATCTGCTGAGGTTTTGGACCATGAGGCTTCTTTGGCTTTGGCTCAGGCTTTTTGTGAGGTTCTCTTTTTTGTGCTGGGGGTTTGGTTTCTACAAGAAAGGACAAGGAGGTACCATTTCCCAGGCTGGAGACCCATTAGAGGTCAATAAAAGGCTCTTTTCAGTCTTATAAACCCCATCTGGGGGTGGCCAGCCTGTAAAATCTCCCTGAACCCAGCAAGAGCAGAGTCCACGCAGGAAGCAGCTGGAGCAGGAGCTTCCAGCCCCTCTGGGGTTTGGCCAAGGGCCTGAGCCCTGGGAAAACTGCAGGAGGATTTCAGAGGAGGGTGAAATTCGGGGAGAAAACCCCTGCCTGCAGATATTTCATGCGCAGAAGAGCCAGCTCTCCCTGCCCTAACCTGCTCCAGGTGCTCCCACCTGGACTCAGCCTTAGGAGAGAGCTCAGCCCTGGGAAAAGCCACTTTTCCTTGGACACAGGTCAAGTTCTGGAGATGTTTGGGAGCTCAGAGGCAGCTGGGAAGGAAGGGGAGGGAAGAGCAGACAGGCAGAGCTGGCTGCCAGCATCCACGTCTTGTGGCCTCGTGGCCAAAGGAGCTTTGTGTTTGGTGGTCACCTTGGTGGTCACCACGTTATTTGACTGCTCCTGCTCCCAGAGTCACCAAAACCCCCCCATTCCCCACCAGGGAACCCCCAGCTGAGCCAAGGGAGCCCTCCCTGAGCACAATTCCCATTCCTGGCAGGGCAGAGCTCAGTGGGAGCATCTCCATGCTTGCAATCAGAGCACGTTAAATGACAAACTTCACCTGCTCGCCGATGGAAAAGCAAAATGTCATTTTTTTCAGCAAAATAAAAATAACAGCTTTCAAGTCTCCTTCAAATGGACTTGAGAAGGGAAATGGTGCAATAATTCAGCTGCTCTTGACCCCAAGAGCATCTTTGCTCCTGGAAATAGCTGCAACATTCCAATTAATCCTTCCAAACCTGCATCAGTCCACAAGCAGCCAGCCTCTCATAGAGGTAGTGTCGCCTTTGAATCAGGTTCTTTAAGTGAAGTTTAATGTTGTACTATTTGAATTGCTACTCTGTGTCCTTTATTTGTTGTTTTTTTTTTTCATTCATTGATTTCTGCTATGTATTATTGCACAATTTTGAAGGAATTTTTGTCTGTCCATTTTTTTTTTCCCACTTAATGATAATAATAAAAAATGGATTGGGTAAACAAATCAGTTTCTGGGCTCTGAAATTGTTATCCAGCCTCTGTGTGCCTCGTGCAGGAAAAAGGAGATTTTTTCTGAACACAATTTTGTTTTACAAAACCTAACAGCAATATAGAATCACTGAATGGTTTGCGTTGGAAAGGACATTAAAGATAATTTAATTTCTATCCCCTGCCATGGGCAGGGACACCTTCCACTATCCCAGGCTGCTCCAAGTCCCATCCAACCCGGCCTTGGGCACTTCCAGGGACCCAGGGGCAGCCACAGCTGCTCTGGGCACCCTGTGCCAGGGCTGTCCACCCTCACAGGGAGGAATTTCTCCCTGATATCCAATCCAAGCCTGCCCTGGGTCAGTCTGAAGCCGTTCCCATCCATCAGCGTTCCTGCTCAAACGGCAGGGACAGGACAGGGGCGATGAGAATCAGGAGAATTGAGCTCGCTGCAGCTCCTGGGAGGTGCCACCCTCATTCCTAAGGCAGTCACGTCTGCCTGTCCCTTCCCTCAAGGTCACCAACACCCCCAGACACCAAATGCCATTCCCAACCTGTCCCAGCTTCACCTCCACGTTTGCACAGCTCCACCTCAGGTGTTCTTCTCCGTGCTTCAAACCCATTTCCAGGACAGCCCCAGCCCTGCACGGGGCGTGTGCAGGAACACCCCGCACCTGGGCAGGATTTCTGCTGGCAGGGAAGGGGATGAGCAGGCTGTCCTCATTTCCCAGCCCAGGTGATTGGAAAGGCAACATGTGATCGTGGTGGACACAATTGAGGCGTGTGAGCATCGTAAGTGTTGCACTTCATTAACGTCTAGCTTCAGGCAACGTTAACCAACAGTTCCTTCCTCCCTGGTTCCTGAATGAAGCTGATTTTTGTTTCCTAGTGCTGCTGGAATGGATTGTTCCCCCCAGGAGGTACAAGGAGCTCCACCTCATTCCCAGGCTCCTCCTCTCTGCTGGAGGAATTCTGTAGCCTCAGTGCTGTCACTGAGAAAACTTTAATGGAATAAAAGTTTGTCTCACCTCCCAGCAAAACCTGCAGGTTTCTGTGGGTAGGGAAGATTTCCACCCTAAGCCTTCACCACAGCAAGTTATAACATTTTTTCCCCACTATGAGGAGAACCCACCAGAGAGGAAGATTGCAGCTCCTGGAGGAGCTTTGGATGGAGCACAAGGCACAAACCCATCACAGCTGCTCTGGGCACCCTGTGCCAGGGCTGCCCACCCTCAGAGGGAGGAATTTCTCCCTGATATCCAACCTAACCCTGCCCTGGGTCGGTCTGAAGCCGTTCCCATCCCATCAGTGCTCCTGATCAAACAGCAGGGACAGGACAAGAGCAGAGAGAATCAGGAAAATTGAGAGCTGGATCCAGTTTCCCCTCACTCTGCCACTCCTGAAAATTCACCTCTTTGCCCCTAACAACATCAGGGGCTGCTTCCTGCAACCACAGGGAGGGGAAGGTGTGGATCCTGCCCGCGGGAGCGAGGAAACCAGGTGGAAATACAGCAAAAAAATCCCTTCCCACCACGGGTTAAGCTTTGCACAGAATCGATGGGCTCTGATGTTGAGAGGAGCTGAAGTTCTGGCTCACTGCTCCCCCTCTGAGCAAGCACTCCCAGTGCTTGTGCCAGACTCCTGAACGATTGTGTTTAGCCTTTCTCAGCTGGGAAGATGAAACAACTGAGGATATTTCACAGCAGAGCTCAAGCTGGATTTTGGGATGGAGGAGCCAAGAGCTCCCAGATAGCCCAGCTGAAGGAAGGAAGGAAGGAAGGAAGAGAAGGTCTGTGGGAAGGAAAGATTCATGCTAACCATCAACATCTTGGCTCCTACCACAAACCTCCCAACCTGCCAAGTGTGGGATGCAAGAGAAATGGCATCTTCCAGGAGGTGAGGTTTATTTCTTTCCTGTAAATTCTAGGCACCCAGAAGCACACAACCTCAAACTCTCAGAACTGGGCTGACGTCATGCCCAGAAGATTTTCTCTCCCCTGGCTCTGCAGACCTGGGATTGATTTAGGGAGCAGACCTGACCTCTTATTTTTCAGAGCACCTGCGTGGGGCTGTGCTGGAAAGAATCCCAGGGTGATGGAGGGTCATAAAAAAGGAACTAGACAGCAGTCTGGGAAAGGAAAGACACTCAGTGAGCAGGAGGTCATGAAATTCATCCTGAAGCAACGACCTGACACTGGCTGCACAGGAGGGGATTGTTTTAGAGTGGAGGACCTGAGGCAGAGGTGGACAAGAAGTGACATTCACGTCACCAAGCCTCTCATCTCCAGGCTGGCCTGGCCAAAAGAGAAGACTTATTCTTCCTGGAGTTTCTGTAGCCAGTGGAGGGAAGCAGACACCCTCCAAGGAGGAATTTGGAACCTTAATGGAGATCTGGGGCTTGAGTGAGCCCTTCTCAATCATTTTTTGAGCACTGGGAGAATGGCTGCCTGTGTATTTTGTATCTCCCCAAGCCTAAGAGAGATCCCAAAGGGTAACAAGATGATGGAGAAGAGGCTGGAGGTTCCTCCTGGCCTGGGCTCTGTGTAACAGCAGGCAGGATTCATCCCTGCCCAAGCTGAGGGGGTCACTCCAGGCCTCATCAGCAGCCAAGATGAGGCACAGCAGTTCAGAGAGAGCTTCCCTCATCCCAAAATAGGTCAGACTCTCTTTGCTATAACGGGAACTCAACGGCGACTGCCTCACGCCGAGCCCTGGGACTGTGAGACACCACAGCCTACGTGAAACGAATCCCAAACCCGAGATCTGGGTGAGAACATCCCCCCTGCAGCCAGGCAGCTCCTGAAGCACACACACACCCTGCAGGCTGCAGAGGAGCCCTGGCCAAACTTCTCCTCTTTGTTTGCACCCCTGCCCCAGCTCCAGCGGAGAGCAGAGCCACAGCTCCTCTCCCAACACCCTCCCCACTCCAGCTTTGAGGCTGCTGGTTCCCTTTGGGGTTAGCCTGGCTCTGAAGTGACCCAGCTTTCCTTCCCCCCCACCAGGGCTTTCTCAGGATCCTTCAGAAGGCCAGGAACAGAAGCCTGGAGGCCAAATCCCAGTGGTGTGCTCAGTCACGGGAACAGCTCGGTTTCCTGTCCAGCTCCACTCTGCAGTAGCTGTGTGGAACCCACAGCCAGCCTGACTCTGTCCCCTGCAAATTACCACGGCAGACTCAGAGCTGGTGAAGACAATAGCGTGTTTGGCTCGTTCTTCTGCATCAACACCATTCCCAAATGTACTTTTCCTTCCTAAACTTATTTAACCTCACAACCAAGAGCCACAAGGATGGCGAGCTGTTTGTTCCAAGCCCAGATCTCCCGGGAGAGCAGGCACAAAGAATAGAAGGCAGCCTGGAGAGATGGGAAGAGGGAAAATCCAGAGCGGGATTCGAACGAACCGCCCTTGGAGACGGTGCCAGTGACCTGCTAAGGGCCCAGCCATCATAAATAAATGCTGCTTTTATTGTCTGGCCAAGCACGGTAATGCCTGAGCCGCCTCCAGCGGGTGGGGCCAGGCTGCTCCGTGCTGAGACAAACCAGATGTGGCTCACCCCGTGCCCGTGCTGCTGCGGGGGATCCGGGCTGCAGCCCCTCCTCACCCGCCACGGATCGGGGGTTGGTCAACGCCCCTCCCAAAGCCCAGAACTGGAGCCAAAACTTCTGCCATGGTGGTGGTGGTGAATGCTAAGAGAGGGGTGACAGTGACAAGGGGTGACAAAGCCATGGGGCGATGAAGCCAGGGGGTGATAATCCCAAGGGGTGGCAATGCCGTAGGGGAACAAAGCCAAGCGGTGGCAAAGCCATGGGGTGACAAAGCCAAGGGGTGGCAAAGCCATGGGGCGACAAAGCCATGGGGTGACAAAGGCAAGGGGTGACAGTGCCATGGGGCGACAATGCCAAAGGGTGACAAAGCCATGGGGCGACAAAGCCATGGGGGGACAAAGCCTTGGGGGGACAGTGCCATGGAGCAACATCATCAAAGGGTGACAAAGCCAAGAAGTAGCAAAGCCATGGGGTGACAGTGCCATGGGGCGGCAATCCCAAGGGGTGATAAAGCCATAAGGCAACAATGCCATAAGGCAACAATGCCAAGGGGCAGCAAAACCATGGGATGGCAAAGCCTTGGGGTACAATGCCATGGGGGGACAGTCCCAAGGGGTGACAATGCCAGAGGGCACAGCCCAAAACCTGCGGTGATTAAAGCACCATGCTCCTCTCCCTCTGCAAAGCCCCACCAGATGCTCTCTACTGGTCCTAAAACCTCCCAAGCCAGAGCCCAGATACCCCTATGGGAGGGTAGAGCTGAGAAGCAGCTCTGTCTGTGCCAGAACCGATAATTCACTTTTTAACCTGTTTTTTTGGCCGGTTCAGTCCAAAGCGAGCAATTCCCAGCTGGCCCTACTGCCACCCATGTGCAGTAGATGGCAGCAGAAGCTTTAGTCACTGGCCACCAAACCCAAAAGGATTCCTCCTTCTCCTCCCCCCACCTTTTTTTTTTTTTTTACTTTTTACTTTTGGTGGCCTCAAAAATTATTAGTTCCAGATGAGCTCCCGCCATTGTAATAGTCCATTTAACCCGATCCACTCTGGGCAGAGTCAGTGCAAGTTCAAATGCAGCATTTTCACGTGTAAACCACACATCAGAGACATTTTTTCCGCGCAGCTCTGGGCGCTCCTCGTGCAGCAGAAAAGGGGAAATGCAGAAGGTTAAACCTCACACACACGGCCCCGGCCGTGGGCAACAATGGCACTTTGTCAAGGCAGCGCTGCCAGAGCGGGGCTGAACTTCTGAATTGAACCAGGAACCTCAGCACTGCTTCTCCCTTTGAAGATTAGCACTAATAAGCCAAACCAGTGGGTATTTTGTTTTATAAGGAAAGAGCATTTCAAGTCACGTACGCTGCTATTGTTGGACACAAAACATGTTCTGTCTCTGCCTGTGGTGACTCCAGCGACTGCTCCATGCTTGTCTTTTGCTGGGATTACCTTTATTTTTATACTATATTAAATTTACCTCCCACCATCTCTCGGGCCTGTTAAAACTGACGGCGTTTCCCAGGGCTAACTACACATACATAGTTAAAAACCCCGTTTTATTACCACAGTATTTTATTATCATATTCAAATTTTACGCCTTTTTTTGGATGAATTATTAAGAAACAATAATCAAAACTACCAGATTTCCCTCCTACTGGAATAACAGGCGCATCTCATATAAACAAGCTCCATGTAAGAGGTGCATTAAATGATTTGTTTCTGGTAAACGAAGACAGCTCTAGCACAACACATGGAAAATTTCATGTTGTTTGCTTTTGTAATTCACTGTACACACAGCCTTTAATCTGAGGATCTCCGAGCACTCTGCACAGTTTAATTAAGGCCCACAACTGCCATGTTGGGGAAGTACATTAAGCGCTGTTATGCTGATTCTTTACAGATGGGCAGGCTCAGGGGCTGAGTTGTGTGCTCCAAATTTCCCTCTCCCCATCCCGGATGGGTCCTTAAAGCTTTTCCATGTGGCCTTCCCAACAACAAACAGAGAAGATAGCTGAACTTAAAACCCTACCCAAACAAGAAAACCTGCTTTCATCCAGGCCTGAGCCTTCCAATGACGAGTTGTACCTGCAAAGCACCTGACTGCATTCCCACTCCCTCAGTTCTGGTGGAAAACCGTGTTTCTGCCATGGGGATCAGCACAAGGCCTGGGTCATTCTGTGATTCTGCCTTAACACCCCCCTCCCCAGCCTGCCTCCAACGGGTTAACCCCAAACCCATGCACCGACGTGACCCCAACATCAGGTCAGGAGCCAGACCCCGTCCCAAACTGAGACCTGCCGGGCCCCAGATCGTCTGTTTTGCTGCAGAGCTGGGAAGAAGAACATCCCAGCATCTTGGCTCCCAAACCCCCATTTTTCCACGGTATTCTCTCCGGCGGGATCTGTATGGAAACCGCTCGCAGTGCCGAAGCCACGGGACAAATGAATGGGAATTCACCCTGCCAGTGATATCCATCATGAGACACAAGGCTGCACAGGGGAGGGGCACACTGAGCCCTAACCAGCTGCACATGTACAGTGTCTGCCTCATCCAGCCCCTGGCCTCGGGCACTGAACAGTTGCTAAACCCTGGGAGAGGGATCGGGAGCAGCCGGGTCACCCCCTGCTCCCTGCTGGTGCCCTCACACCTCAGCCACTCGAGGCCACCACTTCCTCGCTGGCCTTGGGAATGGGCAAGCAACCAGCTTTGGCCAGGGAATGAATAGGTGCTGAAGTCATTCAGCTTTTCCCAACATTGTTCCAGCCCTGGCTGCGGAGCAGTTCTCCATCTCTCCCTCTCCCGTGTTCCTTCCCCCTCTCCTCTGCGAGCTCCTTTGTTCTCGTGTTTACGGCGGCATCGATTTGCTGTCAGAAAGCAACATGGCCTTGGAGTTTCTGTACACACAGCCCAAAGCCAGCCCCTGGAACCTGCCCCTCTCACACCCCGACTGCCTCCACGGGCTGCACTCGGCCTTCCAGATCTCACTGCTCCTTCCTGCTCCTCTCCAACCCACTGGGGAGAGTGGGGGCACAAACCATGGCCCCACACAGAGCCCCAGAGAAACACCTGGGCAGCACCAGCTCCTTCTGCTCCTCTTTCCCATCAGCTCACACATCTCAAAGGTTTCGGTCATGTTTTCCTCTTGTGATTTGAGAAAATCCCCTCCGTGCTGCCTGAACAAAAGTCTGGGTTGGTTGTGCAGAGTAAGCAGCCCCAGGACTGCTGTCCTCGCTGTGTTTGCAGAATGGATAGAAAACATGAAAGGACAGGGCATAAACCATCTCCCTCCTGCTCTGCCAAGATGAAATCCAGCTTCTGGGTCCCTCCTAAAGATCCTAAAGAACTGAGGGATTGCTGCTTTAAACCATGGGACCATGGGCTCCATCTCACCTCACAAGGGCACCTGCTGGAAGAACTGCCAGCTGTCTCCATGCTGGGTGCTGCACCAATTTTCACTACCTGCTAAGAATCCCCTGCCTCTCTCAGCTTCCAGCAAGTGTTGCTCCAGGTTTTAGAGCAGCAGCCCTCTGCTCAGCTCTATTTATTGCCACCTCACAACCCTCCAGCCACACCTCTCATGGCCGTTCCCCTGGCATGTGGTAACTCAAGTCCCCTCAGTGGATTCTCAGAGGGCTGAAGCCCCCGTTTTCACTTGGTTCCAGTTTCCAGATCCCCTCTCTTTTCCAAGCCCCGTTGCTTTTACCTGCTTTTGTTCAGCTCTCCTGTGAAAGGAGGGGTTGAAAGGGGTGACAGCTCTGTAAATATATCGGATTGTCTCTGGGAGAAAAAACGTAGAGCAGAAAGAGCGATGGATACACTCTTCCCCTCCTTGCACTTGGGACAGATGAAGGAAGGTGGCAGATAATTGCTCTTTATTGTGCCCCGGGTTCACCTTAAGATGAAGGAAGTGATAAGATTTCAATTAATGTCATTTAAGATTCCCTGCAAGCTGTCCTGCTCCTTTCTTGGCTTCTTTCCTCCTCTGAAACCGTGGTCCTCAATGCTGCTTTTGTAACCCCACGGGAGCTCCCTAAATGGGCCACATCCTCACCTGGAGAGCGCTGGCAGGGCTGCACCGACAGCAGTGGAGCAATGCTAATTTAGACCAGATGCCAATCCCCCTGCAGCCCCGCTCTGGATTTATTGTAGGGCAGGATAGATAACATACTTCATTATACAAAGCAGGGATCGTTTTCCAGCTTGCCCAAGAATGAACCAAGGAGCTTTTCTAATCAGCTTAAACTGATCAAGATATCCAGGCATGGAAAGGCTGATATGAGATCCAGGTTTCTGGGTAAGGCACCTAATGCTGAGCTTTCTTACTTTCCCAAATAACTGCGTCAAATTCCTTGGGATTGCTTCCCTGAAAAAGGAGAATGCAGGGAGCTGGGACCCTGTTGAATAACACACAAGCACACTGGGGCAGAGAGAAACCTTCACTAGATATTGGTTCCTTTAAAGGAAAAAAAAAATCAGAAACAAATACACTAAAATAACTAAATGGGTGCACGAGGCTGCTGGTGAGATTTTGCATACCAGAAACATCTGAATTTTGATCTCATTTTACCTAAAGCCAGAAAAAAAGCACTGAATCACCAAGGTATCCCAGAACAAGCCCCAACATCTTGAAAACGTTCACACCGATCCCTTCAGATTTTCAAAATGTCTCCTAACAAATATCTGCTGGCACGCAGTCACAACATCCTCCTCTCTGACTGTGCCGCTCCGGAATAAAGCAGAATTTCCATGTAAAGAACGACTTCTGCCTTCCTAATTCAAATAAATTATATGTATGCATTTATGGCTACAAACAGCAGTGAAACCCCCCCCGACAAACATCCAAATAGCTGAAATTCTCTGCCCCCCCTGCAGACCCACTAATGTTTATTGTACCCAAGAGCATCCATTTTCGCTCCTCTGCTATATATACACGCATGACGTTTCCATATGTTCTGCAGCTCGGCTTCCTGGTAACATCCCACCCTCCAGGGGAGGGGGAGAGCCTGGGAGCAGGGGGGGAACTCAGCCAGAGACCCCGGCTCGGGCAGGAGCAGGGTGGGGAAGGAGAGTGGAGCTGAGGTTTTGTGCTTCCTCCTCCAGCACCTGAACCCAGCCCGTGCTGCCACACAGAGATGCCACAGCAACCAGTGATTTTCCTGCCCGTGCCCTGAAGGAGAAAACCTTCTCCTGCTCCTTTTTTTTTTGGTTTTTTATACAATAGCCATTCCCAAGGTGTGAAATCTGCGGGAGGGGGTGGGGGGCAGGTTGAGGAGGGGGTGCTGCATCTGTGAATATGATTACAGGTTTAAAACGTGTGAAGTCTTTTCAGATTTAATGAACCAGAATGTGACTTTCATTTTGGCTGCGCATATTTTGAACTCTAATATATGTTTATTTAGTCTAATTAATTTCTTTTTTTTTTTTTTTAATTTTTCCCCTCTGAAAGATACCTGCTCAGCTCTCCCAAGTATTTTGCAGTACCCACACACAACAAAGGCTGCTCCTCTGCAATACACAGGCTGAGACCTCCTCCTTCCTGGGCTCTGCACGGGAGGAGGAGGCTGATTTGAGAAGGAAACACTGCTCTCCAACAGATTAGAAAGTCATTTTCCCCTCCTGGGTCGATACTGAGGCGCTGCATTCACCTGATGTGGTTTGAGCAGGTGCTGTGGCTGCAGATGGAAAAGTCAGACAGGGGGTGAGGAGCTGTGCAGAGATGTGGGATTAAGGAGAGGCAGGGACAGTGTGAATGCTGCCCAAGTGACCTCCTCGGAGAAAGGCAGGGATTCACATTTGTGCTCTCTGATTTCAGTCCTCCAGCTCAAGGCAGAAAAATAATATAGCAAAATAAACAAGGAGGAGGAAGTCCTTGAATGGCAGCAACAGATACCAGCATGCAACAACCCACTGAGCCACAAGTCTTTGAGGAGCAGGGAGCACAGGCTGGCAGCTTGGAAATGGAAAAGCTGGCACAGCCATGAGGGAAATCCTTCCCAGCAGCTCCAAGACAAAGGGCAATGCCAGCCAGAGCCAGGGCAGGGGATGGGAACGCTCAGCCAGGGCAGAAGGTGATTAAATGGGTGAGGTTGTACAGAGCACAAATAGAGCCTTCCATCTGGAGACCTTCCTCTAACTGCCTTTGTCCTGCCAGGTGATGACCTGCTCAAAACCCTTTTTTATTTATTAATTTATCATTTCCACCATGCTCTGAACACGATGCAGCAGACAAAACCCCAAGTCCTGAGCATGAATCCATCCTGCTCACGTGATCACCATTGATCACAGACAGAAAATCTGCCTGCACTGATGGACAGGATGATCCATAAACCCCCCCCAACCAGGGGAAAGCTGCTGACCTGCAGCGAGTATTTGCAAGGCCACATCCCTCCTCTGCTCCCTGCAGACCAGGGGCTGATCAGGCAACTCTGAAACCCTCATCGGGCAGTTTCTGATCACATTTTCCTGCCCTGGAAACCCTTCACCCCAAACATCAAACAGGATTTTTTTTTTTTTTTTCTTCCCCTCTACTACGAAAAGTTTTTCAGGACAGGAAAACGGTTTCCTGTCCAGACCAGACACCGGCTTCCTGCAAGCTCTCCAGCAGATCATGTAATCCTACGCCCCTATTTGTAAAATGAAGATGATCGATTGCCTTTGTCTCCTCTACTCCAACATCCAAGCTGTGGTCCTTAAAGCACCCACATGACCAGGCATAACTGTGCCCTGATCTCACACAGCACTGCAGTCAGGCTCATAAATAATGGCAGAGTTACGAAAGTAGGATTTACAGTAATGCATCAGAGCCCGGGATGACAAAATCGCCTGGGTTTACTCTGAATTTACATGAGAATAAACAAGGCCAGACTTTTGCCCTCGTTCCGCAGAAGGACCCCAGGTTGTGTGTCTGTGTTCCATCTCCTCACCCCCACAGCCTCTTACGTGGAATTACATTTATTTTAATGAGGAATTTGGAAATTGACGTTTCCCTCCAGGCACGCGGCTCCGTGGGCTCTGCCCAGAGGTGGCCGTGGGTGATGGATGGGGATGTGGGGAGGGTTTTGCTCCATGACTCAGCCAGGGCAAGCTTTGGGCTGTCCCTACCCATCCATGTGCACCCCAACAGCAAGAGAACACTCAGAACACCTCACCCTCTGGAGAAATCCATAAAAACTCATCTAAACCAGCTCTGCTTTGGGAGGACAGAGAACTGAAAGGGTTAACTGGCTGCTTTAGGGACGAGCTTTGGTTACACAGAGAAAATTAAAAAAATAAAACAAAAAAAAACCATTTTGGACATGGGCCACGAATGGAAATGCTCTGAAAAGTGGAGTTGGTGAGGTCAGGCCTGGTAGGAATGGAATGGTGGAACCAAGAGCCATCCTCCAGTGGAGGAAGGAGTTGTGCTGGGCACGTTGGGGCAGGTTCCTTCCATCCCACAGCCCTGACACCTCCTCAGCCCCCTGAGGCTTCTAACACGGCCCACAGGGCACCTGCTGCCTTTTCAGAGGGCGACTCCAGCACATGGAGCTCCGAGGAGATGCTCCAGACTCATCTCCAGAGGGGAGCCAGGAGTCACCGCGCTGACCCTGCACCCCAAGTGGACCCGTGGGATCCACCATCAACTTTCAGACCCCCAAAACCCCATCACTTGTTAACTGGACCACTGACCCTCTGGGGCACACCCAGCCCTGCCAAAGCACCCCAGTGGTGGCCAGAGGAGGTCCACGAGCCACTGGAGAGCCACGGGAGGCAATCCCCACATGGGCTGGGGCTCCTGGCTGACAAGGGACGGGCTGGGATGACTTTCCAGGAAAAGCAATGAGTAGGAGCAGGTGACAAGAGGAGGCAGCAGCCCCAGGAGGTTGGAGAAGGAGCTCCATCCCCCTCGGAGATGGGCTGTGGCTGCTGGTGAGCAGAGGAATGGATGTGGTGACCCAGGAGGGGCTTTGCTCCCGTGGGGAGGGGGATGGCTGGGTGGTTATGTAAGAAAACCGTCTCTGCTGCGGCAGCATGGTGACAGCAGAGGGTCCAGGAGGAGAGGCGGGCAAATCTGCTGACTTGGCTGCTCCTCTGTCACTGCTGACAGCACAAACAGGGACAGCTTCACAGCCAGGCCCTGGAACCAGGGGGTCCTGCTCAGCTGCGCTCTTAGAAACTGATACTTTCTGCTCAAAGAGCTCTGCACAGAGCGTGATCCTGGTGGATTTTCTCCAGGGCTGGGAACTGAGCTTTCCCACCAGCTGCTCTGCCATCTCCTCCCTCCTGCGTGGAATTGTTGGGGTCAGAAAGGACCTCAAACATGGAATGGTTCTGGTCAGAAAGGAACTCAAATGTGGAATGGTTGGGGTTGGAAAGGACCTTAAACATGGAATGGTTGGGGACAGAAGGAACCTTAAACATGGAATTGTTTGGGTTGGAAAGGACCTCAAACATTCATTGTCCATCACGAAGTGGCCGCAGCACAGTGGAGATCACAGACTCACAGAACCACAGATGGGATGGGGCAGGACCAGGGATACCCCAGCATTCCCGGGATGTTTCAGGATTCTCAAAGATACGTCAAGATCCCAGGATATCTCTTGATTCCCAGGGATATCTTATCTTTACTAGGGACATCTTTTGATTCCCGGGAACATCTCACGATTCCTGGGATATCTCAGCATTACTGGGCACATCTCTCGATTCCCAGGATATCTCTCGATTCCTGGGTATATCTCTCTATTCCCGGGATATCTCAGCACTACTGGGGATCTCTCTCTATTCCCTGGATATCTCAGCATTCCCTGGATATCTCAGCATTACTGTGGATCTCTCTCTATTCCCGGGATATCTCAGCATTACTGCGGATCTCTCTCTATTCCCTGGATATCTCAGCATTACTGTGGATCTCTCTCTATTCCCGGGATATCTTAGCATTACTGCGGATATTTCTCGATTCCCGGGATACCACTCGATTCCCGGGATATCTTAGCATTACTGGGGATATCTCTCGATTCCCGGGATATCTCAGCATTCCCAGGATCTCTCTCTATTCCCGGGATATCGCAGCATTCCCAGGATCTCTCTCTATTCCCGGGATATCGCAGCATTACTGCGGACATCTCTCGATTCCCGGGATATCTCAGCATCCCCGGGAT
>LTAT01000026.1:2981828-3000464 GCA_003286495.1 Chlorodrepanis virens
CCTGGGCTGCTTCTTCTTGCTGCTTCTTTCTCCTTCTCCATGGGTTTGGGGGCATTTTGTAATTGGGCAGGAAAGTCCCCACTGCAGCTCTGTGGGATCAGTTATTGGGTTAAAAGGGGAAATAATCCAGGTGCCAGCTCTTAATTGGATGGTTTAGCTTTAAAAGCCCCTGGAACCAGAGATTGTTGGGCATTCTGTGCCTGCTGATGCAAGGCTGCCGAACTCATGGCTGTGAGGCTGTTTTAGTGATAAATAACAAACACCTGAGTGTGAGCATGAGCTGCTGCCTCGAGTGCCTTCAGCCCAGAGCCAGAGGAACCCACAGCTGTGAACACACAGGGAATGTCACAATGTCACTGCCAGGGGAGGGGAGCCCTGGGTTTCAATCGAGTCCAACCCAGCCCCAACACCTCACCTAAATCAGCACATCCAGCACAAACCTCATTTTCTAACTCACATCCTCATTTCTTAACTCAGATCCTCCCCTCCCACCTGCCAAAAACCTGGGAGATCCAGCTGAGAAGTGCCCCTGTGCTGAGTCCCAGGCTGGCAGGAGATGTTTTAACATTTATGATTCTCGAGGATACGTGGAAAACAACTGCATTTTTAAAAACCTCTTCAAAGATTCGCTTGACACAGATTTCCCAAGCAGCCAACCTGGGGTTCACCTCATGCAAATTTTATTCGCCTAAAAAATTAAATGTCTAGTCTGAAGCAGCTATTTAAAGTCCCTGTCTAAGCAGTGGAGAGGCATCACTGCCTCCAGAGGGTTCCTTCTCCCATCCTAAATCCCCCCAACCACAGGATTAGAGCAGGAAGCAGCATGGAAACACGTCAGGAGCATTGCACAATTCAAGAGCAGCACCAGGGGGATTGTCATGACTGCACACAGGGCAGAAAAGCTCATTTTTCACCTCAAAAGGGAGAGGAAAACCAAGGCAATGCCTTTGTGGAGCAGTGGAGAGAAACCACCCCAGTGAATTGCCCTCTGCCTTTCCAGGAGGAGCCGCTCTGAGCTGCAGCCAGGGAGATGCTGGAACATTCCAGCCTCTGCCCACGTGGCCTCTTCCCCAGCCACCCCCAGAGCCCCTCCAGGCTCCTCTGCACATTGCCCAGAGCCCCAGCCTGGGGAGGGGACAAGCCAGAGCCACCCTCCCAGGCTGGCAGGAAACACCAGGCTTTGGGGACACCCCTGGGTGCACAATGGCCTTTGGGGTCAGCCCTGGGTGCACACCCTGATTTTGGGATCATCTCTCTGAGTGCACACCCGGCCTTTGGGGTCACCCCTGGATGCACACCCGGCCCTTGGGGACACCCCTGGATGCACACCTGGCCTTTGGGGACAGCCCTGGGTGCACACCTGGCCCTTGGGGTCACCCCTGGATGCACACCCGGCCTTTGGGGACAGCCCTGGGTGCACACCTGGCCCTTGGGGACAGCCCTGGGTGCACACCTGGCCCTTGGGGACACCCCTGGATGCACACCCGGCCCTTGGGGACACCCCTGGATGCACACCTGGCCCTTGGGGACACCCCTGGATGCACATCCTGCCCTTGGGGACACCCCTGGATGCACACCCAGCCCTTGGGGACACCCCTGGGTGCACACCCTGATTTTGGGGTCCACCCCTGGGTGCACACCCGGCCCTTGGCGACACCCCTGGCCCTTGGGGTCACCCCTGGGTGCACACCCGGCCCTTGGGGACACCCCTTGGGTGCACATCCTGCCCTTGGGGGTCACCCCTGGGTGCACACCCTGATTTTGGGGTTCACCCCTGGCCCTTGGGGTTCACCCCTGGGTGCACACCCTGCCCTTGGGGTCACCCCTGGATCCCCAAGGCTTGGCTTTGGGATCCCTGGCACTTTGAGGGTTTGGGAACAGGCACTGCATGGTTGGGAAGCTGCAGGAGGACACCAGGCACAGGGACCTGCATTTCAAAGGTCCTTTTGTGGGGTGGGGAGGAAGAGCCCAGGAGCTCCAGTCACAGAGCTGCAGACTCCAAGATCAGTGCCTTACATCCCACACCCCGAGCTGCCTCAAAATCCCACCACTTCTACTCTTTTGCTATTCAGGAAAGTGAAGAAAATACCATCTTCTTTCAAAGAAGGAGAAAAAAAAGGAAAGGAAAATATGCAGCAAACTCTCCTGTGTGTGTTTTTTGACTCAGTAATATCTGTAGCCAATTTTCCCAAGAGACACAAACAAACACATGCCAAACCTGAATATCAATGAGGGCTTTTTTAGAGCAGGCACATTAAAATGCAAAACAGGAGATAATGAGATAAAGCAGCAACTTACAGGTTTCTTAATTCCAGATTTTTGAGAGTGAAGTAGCTGGAGGAAGGGAGCTGTGGAGGCTTGGCTGGAGGGCAGCTCGTGGGGCTGAGGAGGGACTGAGGGTGGGAAAGAGGAGCAGGGAGAGGAGGGGAGATTAGGGAGCTCACGAGGGGCAGGTGAGAGCGTTCTAGAGAGGCTGAGCCCTCCTCTGGGGATGTTGTTCTGCACCTGTGTGCCCTGGGTTCGGAGGGGCAGGAGCAGCACAGGGGCTTGGGGAGAAGCTCGGGGAGTGGGGCACCCTCCCAGCCCACAGCTCCCCCAGGGATGGGCTCCAGCTGGTTTAGGGAGAGGGGCCCGAGCCTGGATTGAGGCACAAACGAGACCATGTGATGGCAAAATCTAGGTTTTATTGAGGTGGATTTTATTCAGCAAGAAATGTGAAAAAGAGAGAGGGAAAGAAATAGGAAAGGGGCTCAGAGAGGAAGAAAGCAGAAGAGAATCTGTTGGAACCAGATGATCTTTGAGGCCCTTCCCAAACTAAACAATCTGGAGGATGTGCATTTTACCTTGGTATTACTGTAATAATAATAATAATAATAATAATAATAATTTGCTACTACCACAGTTTCTAGTACTAAATGCAGTAATGTGTCACCCCCAAACCGTTGTTCCTCACCCTTCAACACAATCTGCAGCATGTAAAATCCCTCTGGCACAGGAGGGGACCCCAGGGAGGGGGCAGGGGACCCCAGGGAGGGGGCAGGGGACCCTCCTGCACACACCCTGTGGCGTGGTGGGTGCACTGGGGCTCTGGGACCAGCCCAAGCCCAGCTGACAGCAGGCTCAGAGCCTTTCCTGGACTCAAAGCAGCCATGCTGAGCAGCAGAAAGGTGGTTTTGTTCCTCCTTTCAGAGCTCCAGCCCCTCTGAATAGCAGCTCCGTGTTTTCCCACCCGCAGCCCCGTAGGTGACACTGGAAAATTCGGGGTCACTTTGAGGAGGTGACATTTTGGATGCCGGTGCCAAAAAGATCATGAAAGGAAAATGAGAAGAAGAATGAATGAGAGGAAATGGAGAGAGGGGGAAAGTATAAGAAAGAGCCATTATTTAACCAGACCTGGCCAAGGGTAAAGGTTTTAATTCTTTCCAAGTGCCATATGTGGTTGCCTGTGGGGGAAAAGGCAAAGCCATATTTATCTGACTGAAGCAATAATTCATATCTGTTTCAGAAGCCGGCTTTGGTGGATTGTAGATCTACAGCTGTTCCTAGTCTAGGTCCAGACTTTCCCGGTGGGAATCACTGTAGCAACACGTCTGACTTATAGGATTCATATGGAGGGGGACAGGAGACCCAGAACTGTAAATTCAAACCGTGTGTACATTGCTTCTATGTATTCAATTCAAAAGCATTTAGGGCTTTTCAAAACAGTCCTTTCACTACAGGAAAACTTCCCCCACACTCACAATTTAAAGGAAACAGATCTTTCATGTTTACCCTTCCTGTTTCTTGTAGGAGGTCTTGAAATAAAGGTAAGAATGCAAAGCCGTTTTATATTTTTCCAATAAAATTTGGAGCAGTTGCCCCGGTGGACGTGTCTGTGTGTGTGTGTGTGTGGAGGGGGTGGTGGATGTGTTTCTGGGGAATAAATCACGGTGTCAGGATTAAACAAAGAAGGCTCAAGAAATACTTTGACTTTCCATTGCTTTGCTAAAGGCTACTCGAGATTATGTCTCTCCTCTAATTTGTTTTTTGACCCTCACAGCCTAAGAACCATCAGAGGGTAATACAAGAGTGGTTTTTAGTTCATTTTCACAGCAGAAACTTTGGCATTTCCTTTTACCTGCGTGAGGAACACCCCCTTTCTCCCTGGGGGCACGGAGCTGGTGTCACTGCTGGTCTCCTGGAGGGGGCCAGGTCTGCATCTCTCGGTGCTTCCTGATGACCTGACCCAGACCCAAACACAGAGACAGGGAAACGAGATCCTCACTCAAACCCCACCCTGCTGGAAACGTCAGGAAGGACCACGCACTGAGGAAGAGCAAATTTCCCTCAGGGATGTGCAGCTGAATCCGTGGCAGGGCCCTGAGATATCCCCCTCTGGACAAAATGCTTCTGCCAAAGGGCCAAAGCACAAGTCTGGCTTAAAAGTGACTTTTCCAACAGGTTTTGTCTCTTTATTGGTTACAGCAGCCAGCCAGGGGTTTCAGAGCTACTGCAGGAGTCTGAATTAGGCACAGAACCCAGAAGGGTTTGGGTTGGAAAAGAACATTAGAGATCATCTCATTCCAACCCCTTTCCATGGGCAGGGACACCTTCCTCTAGCCCAGGTGTCTGTCCAACCTGCCCTTGGACCCTGCCAGGGATGGGGAGGCCACAACTCTCTGCTCAACATGTTCCAGGGCCTCTCCACCCTCCCAGGGGAAAATTTCCTTCCCAATCTCCCATCCACCCCTGCCCTGTGGCATGGGAGCCATTCCCTGTGTCCTGTCCCTCCATCCCTCATCCCCAGTCCCTCTCCAGCTCTCCTGGAGCCCTTCAGGCCCTGGAAGGGGCTCTAAGATCTCTCCAGAGCCTTCTCCTCTCCAGGTGAACACCTCCAGCATCCAATCTTCCCTTTCCCCCCCTCCTCCCTGTAGATGGGTGCTGGGAGGGAGATGGATTTGGTTTTCCTGCCTGGGGATCCAAAAAACCCCCAATCCCTGGCTGGGACCAGCCCCCACCTCCAGCCAGGAGCCCCAGGCAGGAAGATCCCAAATCTCAAACTCCCAAAATCCCAAACTCCAACCCTTTGGGACACCCCTTCCCCATCCCAGGGCGGCACAGGGACATTCACACCCTCATCACATCCTCATCCCAACATCCCAAACCCCACCCCAGAGACCCAAATCCTCCTGGAGGCACCAGGAGGGGACGCAGGACTGGGGAGGTTCAAGGGAGCCTAAACCCCATAATTTCAGAGGGATCTGGGAAGGACAGTCCAGATGAAACCAGCAGAGGGGTTGGGGTGGGGGGATTTAGGGAGCCCAAATCCCATAATTTTGGAGGGATCTGAGGGGTCTGAAGGTGCAGAGAGGAGCTGCTCCCAGCCCCTGGGCATGTGAGCTCAGGTTTGTTTGCTTTCTGTCTCCCTGTGTCATGTATAATGCATGATTGCCATGGAAGCTCTCCTTGCTCCTCAGGCCAAGGAAAATAAAGAGTTGGGAGCTCTGAGTCAATCTGTGCTCTGGAAAAGAAGCACTGCTGGACTCTCCATGGGGCCAGGACACGACAGAAACCCCTCCAAACCAGGGATTCTGTGCTCCTTTTGCACCTTCAGCCCATCTTCTCTTCCCTCTTCCTTCCCTTGCTGAGCCAGCCCCGAGGGCTCTCTGTGTCCCAGAGGAATGGGGGTGGATAGGGATGGAGACACCTCCACAAACCCCACCAGCCCCACAAACCCCAAACCCTAAGTCAGACACCTCAGAACAGCACAGAGAAAATCTTTTTCTCCTTCTAACACATGAACTGGTGATTTTTTTTTTTCCTCCACTGCACTCTGCAGCACCCAGCCTGCCCAAATGAAGGACAATTTAGCACCTGCAGCACCCAGGGCACTGCCAAGGGTCAGGTTCATGCCCATCTTCTCTTCCCTCCTGCCTTCCCTCGCTGAACCAGCCCTGAGGCTCTCTGTGACCCAGAGGAATGGGGGTGGATAGGGATGGAGACACCTCCACAAACCCCACAGCCCAAACCCTAAGTCAGACACCTCAGAACGACATCGAAAAAATCTTTTTCTCCTTCTAACACACGAACTCATGGGGGTTTTCCCCTCCACTGCACCCTGCAGCACCCAGCCTGCCCAGAGGAAGGACAATTTAGCACCTGCAGCACCCAGGGCACTGCCAAGGGTCAGGTTCATGGCAGGGGAATTTGAAGCCCACTGCAGTTCTGATCCTGATGTCAAATCTCTGCTCCCTGTCTCATCACTTGTGAGCAGTTTTTGGCCTGGGGAAACATGGGCTTTACTCAAAGCTCTGTGATAGTGCTGCTCAGCTCCTGGAAGGAAATGCCTGAGCATGGAACATAGGCCCTAACTGCAGCAGGCTCAGCCCAAATCTTCACTCGGTCTGAGCAGGATGAACTTCAGCAGTTCAGGGAGCATCCAGCACTTGGAAGGATCTATAAAATTTTGGCTGCAACATTCCTCAGCTATGGATTCATGTTTTCTATAACTGATCTTAGCCTCTCCCCTTGAAAATGTCAGTGATGGAGCTGCTGCTTAATGTTAATAACTTTTAATTTGCATCTCAGCAAGGGCCTGCTCAGGTGCTCAGGCTCAGATGAGTGCTGGGACACCTCCCTAGGTGAGGGACAATATTTCAGAACCCTCCCTTGACTCTCAAAAAGCCAAAATCTTGTGGTGCTCTTAACCCAGGGGGTGAATGGTGGTAGAAGAAGCCAGGGGAATATTTTTAACTGAGTTTTTGGCAAGAAAAATGTCCCGTTTCATTTCCTAAAAGAGGTTTTCATGGAGAATGCAGTCATTTCAAGCCCTGCTCTCAAAGGCCTTATTGGTAAATTGGAGCTGACAGAAAACTGCTTCTCTCTGAATTTCCCTGGCTGAGGTGTCACGTTGTGCTGGGTGATAGATGGGACAGGCAGTGACAATCCACAGCCACTCCTGGCTGATTCCAAAGGCTTTCCTGCCTTTCCTTGGGAAGGCAGGGGGGAAAAGCCCAGCCCAGCCAAGGCAGAGCTGGGAACAGCAGCTCTCAGCACCCACACCAGGCTCAGGTCCTGGACCACCCCCCCAAATCCAGGATCAAATCATCCATCTCTCGTGGGATGCTGAGAGAGGGACCAGAGGTGGCAGCTAAAGAGGTCCAACAACACCATGGCCCCCTGAAAATCTCTCTGACACCAGTTTGGGAGGCATATTTGAGGATATTTTAAGAATAAGAAGCAATGCTGTGTGGAAAACCACCTGCTCTGGGTGTGGCTTCCACCTCACCTGAGTCAAAAATGGGGAGCCCACCCCCCAAACAATCTTCTCTCAAAAAACCCTCAAAAAAAAAATGTCCTCACTGAAACCCTCGTTCCACCCTTCCCTCTCTGTTTCACCTCTGCTAAATGCCTTCTGGCAATATTTTATTGGTTTGGGGTCTAGAGTTTGGAGATCTCCACGGATCTCCTCCTTCTCCAGCAATTTCACACACAGAATGCTGGCAGAGGGCTGGAAAATCACCTTTATGTTCTCGAGAGGGAGGTTCCTGCAGGGTAGGAATCAAATCACAGCAGCCAGCATCTGTCCCTTGTGTTGAACCTGGAGAGAGGCCCCCTAAAATCCCCGTGGAGGGTTTTAAACTGGTTCCACTGGGCACACTGGACCCCCCAGTGCAGCAGCCTGGCATCAATGCCACCTCCTGGTTTGTTTTTAGGGACCCCCTCACTTCTGCCAGCTCTGCTGCCCTAAGAGCCCTCTGCAGAGGATCTGCCTGCAGTCCTCCAGGCTCAGGAGCTGTGCTGCAAATTCAAAAATAAAAAGGGATTAAATGGTTTCCTTTCCCTCTCTGGGCTCAGCCATTCCCCACCCCCTCCGAGGCTGGCCCTGGAAGGGGCTTTTGCCTTTTCTCAGGTGATGGGGGAGGGATCCAGGGCTGGACCCAGAGGCCCCAAACCCTGCTCTGACTTTGCTGCCTGAAGCACAGAGCTCTCAGAAAACACAGATGAAAGGGAAGCTGGGGGAGGGCTCCAGACGGGGAGAAACAACCCTCGTGGCAGGTCCTTTGGCAGGGGTCAGGCTGCAGGACACAGAGGAGATATATTAAAAGGGGAAGCTGAAGGAATCTAAATAATCAGGCTCCCCACTGGATAATGCCTTGACAAGAGGAGATGCTGCGGGAGCCAAGGAAAACTGACTCGCACAGAGGGGCAGAAAAGTAAAAACTCCCTGCACAGAGGGGCTGGGGCTGGCCATGGAGACCTGGGAGGCACAGGGGGAAGGGCTGAGAGCTGGAAGGAAATTAAATAATAGCCTGAAATTCCCAGGTGAAGAACAATGGAATTGAAAACAGAAAGGCCCCGAGAGATAAACAAACCAGGACGGAGAGGCCGAGCGTGGAGAGAGAGACCAGGGGCTGAATTCTGCACCCTGTCCTGCCACCCCAGCTGGGCTGGAGTGGGGTGCAGCCCTGCCAGGCACCCCACTCGATATGGGGAGGTCCCAAATGCCTGCCCTGAACGTTCTTATAACCTAAACCAGCAAAGCCACACCAACAATACCAGTTATCCCTGTTTCTCTGAGGCACGGAGAGATTAAACCCAATTCCCATGCCCTGAAAGGATTTTTACTCTCTGTTTTTTCCTAAGAAGACTATTCAGAGGATAAAAAACATCCCTACTTTCTCTAGGGAAAGGCAGCAGAGCCCCATGGAGAGTTTGCTGCGAGACGAGGAATCAAATCCGTGCTTGAGAATCCCAGGGAAGATCCCTGGCTGTGCAAGGCATATTTCATGGAATATCCAGCAGGAAACAACCTGGGAGACTGAAATCCATGGAACAGCTCTGAATAACTTCTGACACAGGTGTTACAAACTGCTGGAGCCTCTCTGGCTGTGACAGATGTGTTTTGATTGAGGACATGGTCCTTGGAGGGTGGGAAATTATTGACTTGGAACCAAACAGCAGATTTTTTTGTTTTGTTTTGTTTTCTTTTTTGGCAATTCTGTTGTGTTTTAAAAATACATGGGCAAGCCCTGAAAGCACTCTACCAATAAGCATTAATATTCCCAGAGGAGAAGCTGAGGCTTGGGGAGTGGGAGTTGCTGCACCACGGTGCAAGAAGGAGGCAGAGAAGGCAGAGAGCTTCCACAGGGTTTCCTGGTGGAATTCCACACAGTGTCCTGCTGGAATTTACCCACTGCACTCATACTGAACCTGCCCGCTCTGCTGAATTCCCCACAAGTGGAAAAACACAGGAAGTAAAGAGGAAAATCTGAATTTTTCAGCTCCAACTGAAAGCTGTTCCCTAATATCGAATCCCCTTTCCCACCCTGCATTCTTCCAGCACCAGTTTGTGTTCAAAAGCCTTTTCTGTTTCCTTTTCCAGTGCCACATGCTGCTGTGTCAACATAATGCAGGGTCTTCCCAAACAAAGGAATGTGTGTCCAGAAACATCCACGGGGGATGGTGTCCAGAACCTCGCCAGCAGGGGAGAAAACAGGTCCCACACTCCTTTTTATGGCACAGCTTAAAAACTGGGAGTAGGCAGCACCTAACACCAGGTCTGGGATAGAGGATGGGGCAGGTCTGACACCCTGGAGGCTCCTCCAAGAGCCCAAGGATTATCCCTGCACAGGAGAGTTCATTTTTGTCCTTCTCTCTGCCCCTCAGGCAGCTAAAGGTGTGCAGGGATGGGTTTGAATTCCTCCTGTGCCACCAACCACACCACAAAGAACCAGGAGAGTCAGGAGACCCCGCTCTGGTCCCAGCCCTGCTCCCAACTTGTCATTTCATGCTGGCCAAGGCACTTCCTCTGCCTCGTTGACTGAACTCAAGCTGGTTCTGAGGCTGCAGCCAAAAAGGTTTTCATCAGAAAATATGGTTCAGAGGGGAACATATGACCTGCAGCTGAGCTCTGTCGGGGTGTGAGACCATTGGATTGCACAGTGGCATGCCAGACCTCCTCATTTCCATGTAGGATTGATTCAGAGCACTGCCAAGGATCTGCAGGAAGCATATGCATTTGTTTAACGTGGTGGGAGCACTCGGAGGAAGCTCAGGAAACATCGAGCCTTGTTGCAAGAAATCCTGCCCCTGGAAGCTCAGGAGAACTGCCCAGGCTGAGCCAGGAGGGATTTTTTTTTTCCCCAGGTACCCTGTGGGACATTGTAAAGGAGAAGTGAAGCCAAAATCAGCACCCCTGACGACAAGGTGACCCCACCTTTCCTGCCTTGCCTGCCACCGGAGACCCCAGCCAAGCAGAAGGGGGAGGATGTGCCTCCTACCCAGGCAATGCCCTCTCCATCTGCACTTTTACTTTCTATAGCTCTCTCTCTTTAAGTCCAGCATGGCTTTTAAATGACTCAAACGACCTCTGGACTGGAATCTTGGTGCAATTTGCCTCTGTCAAGCCTCTCCACCCTGCTCGGACCCGCCAGACTTCCCTCGCGAGGACTTGGCCCCTTCATTTAGAAGAAATCCTAAATATTTGTTTTAATTGCAAAATGGATCCTCATAAACCAGCAGGCCTGTGTGCTATCAGGCTTTGGATTGCATCAAGCCTGGCATGTGGGCTCATGAGGCAGATGGTCAGGGAAAAGCACCTTGGCACAGCCTTCCCTGGCATCTCTCAGACAAAGGGCTGTGCCGGGGACCAGGATTTGATCTGATTTTATCTTTCATCGCCCTTTCCCAAAGGCTGCATCCAGCAGGGTGCTAAGCTTCTGTCAGTCTCTGTCAGCCCTTCACGCCCAATGTCTTTCTCCCCTCAGTCTGGCTGCTGGGGGAGCGAGGTCTCCTGGCAAAAGCCAAGCCTGGGTCTGTTCCTGAGCCGCCTGCACGGCCCTGTCTCCAGCTCTGCCTGCACCCCCAGCCCCTCCCTGCAGCTTTTCCCTGCCTCCATCCCAAGAGCACACCCCTCAAAGTCAGACTGGCACTAGTGTTTCACCCTGGCTGACTCTGGTCCCAAATTCAGGATTTCAGGGTTCCCCAAAGGAACATTCCTCACTTGTTGTTGGGGACGGTGGCGGGGTCCAGCAGTGGGGCAGCTCTGCTCCCGCAGGGAAGGGGAATGCCCTGCCCAGGAATTCCAGATGTTTTCCTCTCCCTCAAACTGCCAGAAACGAGCTGCTGCTGTTCCACACCTCCCATGGAGACAGAGGAACCAGAGGAGGGCTTGTCTCACAGCCTGGAGCAGCAGCACTGCTGAGGATTTGAGGATTGGCTTCCTCTGGGCAGCCTGGCCATGGCTCAGCACACGAACATTTTGCCTCTGTTTAAACTCTGTGAGGGGTGAGTTGAGAAAAAACCAAATTCCTATGGGTGCGCAAGTGATATTCCTCCCTGTCCTCCCTCAGAGCTGCTCAGATAAACTCCAATCTAAAACAACACCAGCAACCTTTTTATGCCTCTTTATGGCCAGCATGGCCAATTTAGCCCATTTTAGGAGCTCCAGCATGGATGGCACAAACACAGGCTGGTAAAATTCTAGCATGTAAAAGTATTAATTTAGCCCGGCACATTAAGTCCACAAATCTTTCTGCCAATTATTTTGGATAATTGTAACTATCACCACAAACAGTTTGAGATGTACAGGATCTGCAATTATCTGTGTTTCCCCCCCACTGGAAATGAAAGGGATAAGGAGTGGAACCATCAGGGAACAACTTAAAGCTTCCATTTGCTGCTGGGAACATCTGAACTGTTTCTCTGACACCTCCAAAAATTAATTAAATGGGAGAGGGGATGGATGAAGGGAGATTTATTTACAAACAGACTGAAAGAGGGGAAAAGACATGATGGGAAAAGGATGAAAACTGGAAAAAAAAGGGAAAGAAAGGAAAAACGATGATGTGAAGAGCATGAACGTTCACAGCCCAGTTTGGGCTCTGGCTCTGAGAGGTGCTGGGGAGGGTGCAGAGAGCCACGGGCACCCTGCTCCAGGGCCAGCTGGTGCCAGGTCCCCCCCGCCCCCGCACAGGGACATTGCCCACCCAGGAGGAGCCGGGCTGAGCAGATCCAGCCGGGAATGCCACTAGAGGGCCCCTGGGCCGGCGGAATGCTGCTCGCCAGGGGCTGGGACCGGCCACCGCCCTCGGAGCCGCACAGGTGACCTGGCACGGGGTGGCCCCTCCAGCAGCACCGCCAGCGCTGTCACCCCGGGCTGATGGAGGGTCAGAGGGGAAAACGCTCCAGCGCTGCTCTGGAGGTCTCCATCCAGCCCCACATCCAGCCCCAGCCTGTTTAACATCTAATAAGTCAAGCACAGCCTGGAGAAGTCTGATTTCCAAGCCAGAGCAGCATCTTGCACCCATTGGAAATGTCCATTTGGAAATTCAGTGTGAATAACACAAACACAAGACAGATGCTGCCACTTACCCAAATGTCTTGGAGGAACAAATGGGAGGCGAATTTGAAAGCAAATGAAGCAACCAGATTGTAGCTCTTAAGTGGACTCTGTGCTCCAGCAAGGGGAAAACTTGGCAGGGAGGGACTCAGCGCTCACCACTTTGCTTGATCTACATAAACCATAAGTGCACGTGGAGCTGTTCGCTCTGAGGCTGCAGACTTAATCAAAAGCAGGTGAAAAATCCCCTTTTTTTGGACTGCGGTGCCTCCACGGGGATAGCTCGGCCCAAAAAGGCACTGCCAGGGGCTGTGCTGGGTCAGCACGGGTCCGGTGGCAGCTGCTGCAGGATGTGCAGCAGCAGCAGCAGCAGGTGCATGGGGAGATTTTGGCCACAAACCCCTCATTTCACCCAACGCTGCTGCTGGGGGATGATCCCTGCGGTGCTGCAGGAGGCTCGGGGTGGAAACGGGGTAAAAAGGTGGCAATGGTGGTTCTGTGTGCTAGCCCCGAGCCACCCAGACACTGAGCATTCAGTGGGAGAGCACATTTCGTGCAGCTGGCGTCGTGTCAGACTAGACTGGCTCCGTGCAGGAAATACTGAGCACTTGGGCGCTCGGAGCGAGCCTGGGAAGGCGTCCAAGATTGTGCCTCACATCTGCTCCTGCGAAGGCACTGCGAGCCCTGTTTGAGCGTGTGGGGTAAACAACAGCAGCCCCAGCAGAACACAAGCACAAGCAAACGTGGGGGTGCTCCGGGGGCCCCAGCCTGAACCTTTGGGAAAAGCAGAGGAGCTTTGTCCTGGCACTGCCAGGCTGAGTGACCACAGAAAATTGCCCCAGCACGGGCAAGGAAAGGTGCAAAATAAAGTGCAAAAATCAGCAATGTAAGTTCTGACATCAGTGAAATGCTGGAGTTTAATTCGTGCCCGGTACCTTGCACCCATTGTCCTAAAAGTGATCATTTCCTTCAGCAATCTGAATTTATTCCTAAGAAAACAAATCAAAAAAAGCCACTGCGAGCTCTGTTTGAGTGTGGGGGGTGAACAACAGCAGCCCCAGCAGAGCACAAATGCGGGGGTGCTGCATCCAGAACCTTTGGGAAAAGCAGAGGAGTTTTGTCCTGTCACAGCCAGGCTGAGTGACCACAAACCATTGCCCCAGCACAGGCAAAGTTAAAGTTCAAATATCAGCAATGTAAGTCCTGACATCAGTGAAATGCTGGAGTTTAATTCGTGTCCAGTACCTTGCACCCATTGTCATAAAAGTGATCATTTCCTTCAGCAATCTGAATTTATTCCTAACAAAACAAACCCAAAAAAGCCACTGCGAGCCCTGTTTGAGTGTGGGGGGTGAACAACAGCAGCCCCAGCAGAGCACAAACAGGGGGGCCCCCATTCCAGAATTTCTGGAAGAAGCAGAGGAGCTTTGTCCTGGCACAGCCAAGCTGAGTGACCACAGAAAATTGTCCCAGCACGGGCAAGGAAAGGTGCAAAATAAAGTGCAAAAATCAGCAATGCCAGTCCTGACATCAATGAAATGCTGATCCATTTTGCCCACACCATGCCCAGCACCTTGCACCCATTGTCCTAAAAATCATCATTTCCTTCAGCAATGGGAATTTATTCCTAAGAAACCAAAAAAAAAAAAGCCATGGATGCACAATCCCATCCACCTTTCTGCTGCTTTTCCTCGTCACCTCCACAGAGCCCAAGCCCGTTAAATGCTTCCTTTGCTGGTGTTGGCACCAATAAATCTAAATTTTCAAGCTTGGCAAAGGCAGCTAAACAACTGGCCTAGAGATAAATGATTCCTCTGAGGTAATGTACAACTCTCATTACCCCAGGAATTTTTTTATTTTTTTTTTTTAATCAATCCCCCCAATACTGGTTTGAAAATCCTGGAAAAAACACAGCTTTCTCCCCAGCAATAAAGGTAGCAGTTTTCCCTGTGGATTCTCAGGTTTTTTTTCCATTAGAAAATTCCCTGTGATTCGGCAGCTTTCCCCCAAACTGGGAGCAAACTGGGAGCTGGGAAAACGCAGAGCTGCAAAGAGCCTGGAGAAGAAACTCCCCAGCAGCCAGCACCCCCTCCAACCATCCAATAAATGGCATTCAGCTCAAACTCTCCAACACTGCAAGGGAACAGGAGAACAAAGGGATTTGAAGCGTGGATTAGATCATTCCAAATGGTCTCAACATTGCTGGTTTGGGGGTTTTCTTTTTTCATTTTTTTTTTTAAATTTTTTTCTCTCCCTCAAGCCGTGTGGCAAGGGCTGGATTTGAACCGTTGAGGGCAATGTTTTGACACAAATATTTAAGCTATTTAAAATAAGTAATAACCTTCAGTTACCTTCAAGAGTATTATATTAAAAACAGAGAATGGGATTAAAACAGATTAGCTCCCAACGTTTCTTAATGTGGCAAACAGCATCAATCAGATCATATCAATGTGAGCTGACAGCTCAGGGAAATCCAGAGGAGCAGATTCCCTTAGAAAAATGAGATATTTGATCAATTCTTGTAAATTCTTTTTTTCTGAGCTGTTAGAAACTGCATTGACTTCATAAAAATGTAATGACAGCTCAGCCTTTGCTTAGCATAACATCCTGAAGTGCCTGAGAACATTGAATTAGGGCAGCACTGTGCATGATCCAGGAGTGAATGCTGCTGTCAGTTTGCTCCAAACCCTGCTGCCCATCGATTGTCGGAGTTCAGGACCTCCCTCTGGCTGTCCTGGAGTGCCAGGACCCTGCCAGGGGGCTCAGAGACCCTGGCACAGAGCCCACGACCCTGTGCCTTGGATTGTGACCCATGGAGAAGTTACCAACCTTAGGTGAGGATCTGCAAGCCACAGAAGTCTAAGTAGAATAAAAGTTAGTTTGTCACGGGGTGGAAAAATAGATTTTTGGGGGTTTTAGAATGGGGTTCAGGGGGCAAAATGGAGAATCTGGGTGTTCCAGCCTTTCTCCTTCTTCTCCTTGGCCTCCATCTCCTGCTGTGATGGTGGCACTTTTGGATTGGAGAGTAGAAGCTCACTGTCTGACACAGGTGATGGGGATTGGGGAGTTATGGGGAATAATGCACACGGAATTTTGAGTATAAAAGACAACACCAGAGTGCCTCTGTCTGACCTGCTGAACAGAGCTCAGCAGGCCAGAGAAAGAATTTTATAGATAAGAAACAATAAACAACCTTGAGAGCAAGAATAGAAGAGCTCTGACTCCTCCTCTGACTGCCAGGCTGGGAAAAGAGACTTTGTGACACATCTGGGGGTCAGTGTGAGCAGCAAAGCCCCGAGCCTCACCTGCTCCTGCTCCGTGTCAAAATCATCATCCTCTGCTCCAATGATCTGAGTCCCCACTCGGGACAGGGGACTGCCAACACTGCACTGAGAGTCCTGGGGAAGAGAAGGAGAAAAGCACAACCTTGGGATTATCCCTCACAGGGAAACCTGGAGACATTCTGATTTCTGCAAAAACTCCACCTTGGATGCCCCTCCCAAATCCAAACATTCCCAAACACCAAATCAGGCGCGGGCAGGGGCACAGCTGGCACGTGCCCGGTGCCATCCCTGCACAGAGGGGAAATGTGGCTTTGGGAGGAGGGCAAGGAGAATCCAGGGGGTCGTGCCAAGGATGAGGATGTGTTCAGACAGCTCTGCACGTCCTGCTGAGCTCCACTTGCAGCCCTGCTGGAAACGGCAGCCCCCAAATGAGTGAATATTCTAAAATAAAAGGGCTGGACTCAAGGATAAACCATGTGCAGCATGTCCTTGTTGCAGGCCCAGCTGTTTCACTGCTGATCAGGTATTTCTCACCTCTAAATGGCCCTGCTCCTAAACTCCAGAAACATTTACCCAGCTAATTAGCTCTCCCTGCACCACTTTAATTGCACTTTATTCTCTAAAGCAAAGTTCAGGCATGCTCCATTTAGAAAGTGGGGGAAAGCAGCAAGATTTTAACGGGGCTGTTAGAGGAGGTGCTGTTGTGACACCTGATGCTTTGTACTCACAGTGTCTTGAAGCTCAGCCTTTTCTGGGCTCTCATCTGGATAAATCCTCTCCTTCAGGCCACTGCGAGGGCTCTGGGAAAGAGGGAAGTTCAGTTCTGGTAAGTACCAGCAGATCCAGGGAAGGGAGAACTGCACTGGGCAGTCTGTCAGCCACAACAGCCAAAAACTTCTCCTTTCTCACAGGAAAAGGAGGTGTGAAAACCCAGAGTAAAATCTGTGTCCTACACACACAGTAAAACAAAAAAACCCCAAAACTCAAGTGAATGCAGAAGTTTGGGTCAGAAATCTGGCGAGTGAGCTACAGCAGAGCTGTAAAATCCCCAGCCCTTGGCTTTTTCCCTGCTCTCTCCACCTTTTCTCACAGCTCAGCTCTCTCCTCCCATCTCCAGCAATCCTCTTGCTGAGGAAGCCAAGCAGAGCTTTATTTGCAAAACCCACGTGCTGCTGGCTCATCTGCAGCGTGCCCAAAGGTTTTCCCAGCCAGGCCACTGCTCAGGCTGCTGCCTTCCAGCCTGGCTTTTCCCAGCTGCAGAACTCTTTCCACTTCCAAAGGTGTCTTTCACCCCTGATCCTTGAGTTTCTCAGAGCTGGATGGAACAGCTGGAATGTTTGGTGTGCCAAGCACCTGCACTGATCCAACACCATCCCAAAACTGACAGCATGATGATTACTAGGAAGATAATTATGAATTTTGTTGTTGCATTTATTAAACACAAACACTGAGTGGGATCTGGTCAGATTTGCAATGTTCCAAAACAGAGTTGTGGATGCCTCCATCTCACCCACCTCCCTTTCACTTCCAACTGCTGGGACAAATTTAGCTCCCACATCCTTAAGTTAATCAAAAAACTTTGGCCAAATCCAAGCAGAGAGTCTCAACTGCCCTGCACTAATCAGATGGTGACTTAATTAAGGATCAGGCACCAAGGGGGAGCACACAGATTGATAACTCATGAGTGAACACACCACGAGCCTTTGCTGGAGGCAGGAACTGAAGCTGGTTTGGTGGAGGGAAGGCTCTCCCCCGCTCCAAGGGCAAGCTGGATCTGAGTCATGGTGCTGCAGTTGGAATATTCCCTTCAAAGCTGCTCTAAGTGGCAAATCAGTTTAGAGAAACATGCTGGCATCCATCTTTGTCTGGTTACAGGGATTAATGCCAGGACAATCTAATCCTGGATAAAACCCCCAAATTTATTCTCTCCCACTCTCTGACACCAGTCCAATACAACAGGGAATTTTTCTCCCTATGAAAATCTTTTCCCTAGGAAAAGGTTTTGGTGGGCACTGAGGAGCATCTTCCAGTAATGACACACAGAATCTGCCAAGAAACCCAAATGCAAGAGGGAGAGAGGCAAAGCCCTGGGGCTGCCCCAGACTCACATCAGCAATGTCACTGCTGGGCCTGGAGGGGCTGTCACCACTGAAATCCAGTTTGCTGCCACTGTCCCCACTCTCTGCCTCCCCCTCGCTGATCTGCAGCGACTCTGACACAGACCTGGAGGACAGGACTCCATCCTGCAAAGATGAAAGCAGAATATTTCAAGAGATCATCCTGAAAAATCAACTCCTTCAAAAGCCAGGCAGCTCACATTACTCATAAACCCGTAATATACCTAGAAAAGGCTGCAGTGCTTTTCTAAGAGAAAACAACCAAACCAAATTTTCAGCTCTTTTAAGACAGAGGAAAAGAGAAAAATGACACAGCCTAAATTCATTTTTTTCCAAAAGTGAAAACAAAATTGTTTCAAAAGCTTCCAAGAATGACTTCATGGGTGTATTTTAAGTTGCACTGACAGATAATAAACACATCATTGCTTGCACTTGTTCTTAAAAGCAGGATTTCAGAGATGAGAGCCCACTGCAAAATGTGCTCCACACCCTGATTGAGATGACAGTGCCAACTTCAAGTCCCAGCTGCAGAGGGAGCAGCCTGCCTGACCCAGCAACTGCAGCTTGCCCAGGATGCCCTGGGAAGGCTGGCCTGGAGCAGAGACTGGGCAGAGCTACAGAATAAAGCAGGGATTTATTGAAAGGATCTCCTCCATGGATGCACCTTGGGCAGCACCAGAGCCCAGCCAGGGCTGCACCCAAGGTGAACCAAAATGGTCCCAAAATGAACCCAGGATGAACCAAAATGGTCCCAAAATGAACCCAGGATGAACCAAAATGGCCCCAAAATGAACCCAGGATGAACCAAAATGGCCCCAAAATGAACCCAGGGTGAACCAAAATGGCCCCAAAATGAACCCAGGGTGAACCAAAATGGCCCCAAAATGAACCCAGGATGAACCAAAATGGTCCC
>LTAT01000026.1:3041715-3058256 GCA_003286495.1 Chlorodrepanis virens
TCCATTTGGGGATTCCACCCAAAAATCCCAATCCATTTGGGGATTTCATCAAAATTCAGAGAGCAGGGGATGCTGAGAGGCCCAGGTGTGTCCCTGGTGCAGCCCCTGCACGGAGGGGAAGTGCTGGGGTTAAGAAAATAAAGCTCCCTCCCAGCAAGGCAGGCACAGAATGAATCCAGCATTATTATGCAGGAGGCCTCTGGAGACAGGGCCTAAAAAATTCCACTGAAAAAGGAAACACCTGTTGGAATATTAACTAGGACAAAGTCGAGCAAGGAGAAAGAGGATAGGTGGCCAAGAGGTTGGAAAATCCAAGAGGAAATGTTGGAGGGATTTTTCTTTACTTTTAAAAAACTGTGACATTGGGAATAATTGAGTTTTTAGGGCAGAAAACTGCCTTTTTCTTCATGCAAGGATCTAGAGGTGACAGAAAGGACCAAAAAAAGCCAACATTGAGCAAATTGTCTTGGTTTCTAAGAGCAAAATTGTGTTGGGCATCCTTAAATTGTGAATAATAATAGGTACCTCCAGAAGCTGATGGGTTCCAGGTATTGGAAACCACTTTTAGCTCCTGTTTAAGAAAGAATAAAAAATAAAAGAATAAAAAAAATAAAAGAATAGTATTAAATAAAGAAGATTATGAAATATTTTTAAGAAAAATCTCAAAATCTATTTTGGCCAGGGGAAGTTTCCTATCGAGCTGAGCTCACCATCAGGTTTTACAGGTTTGCAAAGATTTCATGTAAAGAAGAAATTCCATTTTGCTTTTGCACAACAGAATTCCAGCATCTTTCCCTGCCCGTGGCTCTGGCTGGGAGCTGAGGCACAGTGAGTGAGAGCAGAGAGCCCTGGGCAGGGAGAATTTCACTGTGGAAAACCCTCACAAAGAAAACAGAATTTAGAAAGGCCCAGCACAGTTTTGATCCCAAAGCTGCACCCTAAAAGAAAATAAAAAATAAAAAAATCCCCAGTTCTGATCCCAAGGCTGCACCCTAAAAGAAAAAAATAAAAATAAAAAATCCCTCTGTGACCTCTGTTGCACACCCCACTGTCAGGGCTGTAAAACCCCCAAATCCAAACCATTTAGGGTTTTTTTGTTTTGTTTTCTTTTTGCCTTTAGGAAGGTGAGCAAAGCTCATATTCTGCAATAACTGGAGGATGTATCATCAGCCAGCCCCGTCTTCAGCTGAATACCCAATTCAGGAGGATTTCACACAGGTTTGAGAGCACTATAAAGCAAATGAGCACTTACACCACGCTAGGAAACATGATCCTTACTTGTAGTGCACTTGTAAGCATTTTTATTTTCCCCTCCAATACTTTTATTTTAAAGGGAATAACCTTTCTTTGCCTCTAATACACGGGAGGAGGAGCTCAATCCTCTTGTGGGAGTCCCTGCAGAGCACGAAAATAAGGTGTTGCAAAGGTCGAAAGTTGGCAGATTGAGGAGGGGCTGAGCTCTGCAGGCACGGAGGAAAGGCTGGGGTGCAGAGCCCGAGCATGGGGTGCCCATCCCCAGAATTTCAGCCTTTGGAACAGGCTGGATACAGAAAATAATCCCAGAATGATGAGGTTGGAGGAGACCTCTGAGATGAGTCCAACCTATGCCCTGACACCTCAATCAGACCATAGCACCAAGGGCCATGTCCAGTCTTTTTAAAGACCTCAAGAGATGGTGATTCCACCACCTCCCTGGGAAGAACATCCAGTGCTTTATTATTCTTTCAGTGAAAAATTTCTTCCTCATCTCCAACCTACACCTTCCCTAATCACCAGAGATGTGAAGCACAAAGCTCTTCCAGCCAGGCAGCCATTTGAAGGAGGAGAAGGAGAGACAGGAGGGAGGATAAATAAATAAAAACAAAACCCAGCCATCTACAAGGATCAGTTTAGCAAAAAAAACAACTCAGCTGAGCCACTCCACCACACCCAGGGTGTCTGAGCAGCCCCTCCATCGCACCCAGGATGGCTGAGCAGCCCCTCCATCGCACCCAGGATGGCTGAGCAGCCCCTCCATCGCACCCAGGATGGCTGAGCAGCCCCTCCATCGCACCCAGGATGTTTTAGCAGCCCCTCCATCACACCCAGGATGGCTGAGCAGCCCCTCCATCACAGTCGGGATGGCTGAGCAGCCCCTCCATCGCACCCAGGATGGCTGAGCAGCCCCTCCATCACACCCAGGGTGTCTGAGCAGCCTCTCCATCACACCCGGGATGGCTGAGCAGCCCCTCCATCGCACCCAGGGTGTCTGAGCAGCCCCTCCATCACACCCAGGATGGCTGAGCAGCCCCTCCATCACACCCGGGATGGCTGAGCAGCCCCTCCATCACACCCGGGATGGCTGAGCAGCCTCTCCATCACACCCGGGATGGCTGAGCAGCCTCTCCATCACACCCAGGATGGCTGAGCAGCCTCTCCATCACACCCAGGATGGCTGAGCAGCCCCTCCATCGCACCCAGGATGGCTGAGCAGCCCCTCCATCACACCCAGGATGGCTGAGCAGCCCCTCCATCACAGCCGGGATGGCTGAGCAGCCTCTCCATCACACCCAGGGTGTCTGAGCAGCCCCTCCATCACACCCAGGATGGCTGAGCAGCCCCTCCATCGCACCCAGGGTGTCTGAGCAGCCCCTCCATCGCACCCAGGGTGTCTGAGCAGCCCCTCCATCATACCCAGGATGGCTGAGCAGCCCCTCCATCACACCCAGGATGGCTGAGCAGCCCCTCCATCACACCCAGGGTGTCTGAGCAGCCTCTCCATCACACCCAGGGTGTCTGAGCAGCCCCTCCATCACACCCAGGGTGTCTGAGCAGCCCCTCCGCGCTCGGAGCAGATCGATCCTGCACAGACACAAGAAATGAACCGGCAGGCAGCCCCAGCCCTGCTGACAGCGAGAAAATGACAAATCCTCCGCCAGGTACCACCCTGCAACAGAACTTCGGAGGTGCTGTTACACAACAACGGCAATGGGTTTGTCGTTGGTACCCATAAAAAATCACAATAAACCCCCCGGCTCTGCCTCCTGCCCTGCTCTCCAGGAAAGCACCCGCCCCGCTCGAGGTGCTGCTGTTTTACACCCGGCTCATCCCTTTTCTAATGAGCTTGGCTTTATCCTGATTACCTGGAAAGCACATCAGCCTGTCAGAGCCACCCGGCCATCCTTAACCCTTGCCACGCCGCCTCCAGCCCCGAGCCTGCACATGGCTCTTCCCCCTGGGGCTTTTTCTCCCTGGAAAATCTCGGTGGCGGCTCGCCGAGAGCTGGGGATGCTCAAGAACACGCCAGGTTGTTTCTCTGCTGTTTTCAGAGAAACATTTTCACACTACCAGGGAGGATTTTAGCAGGCAGGTGTGCTGAGGAGAGAGCAGGAGTGGGGGTGATGGTGGCGAGGCACCGACAGCAAGGGCAGCCCCAAAAGAGGTTTTAACACATTCCTTAAGCATCAAAGATATCCCTGGCCACAGCAGCAGGTTGGAAATCGAGGATTTTTGAGGTCCCTTCCATCCCAAACCAGTCTGATCACAAAATTCCTCTCGGCGCTGTGGGTGCCACCCTGCTGTGGCAATACCTGCTCCCTTCCTGGGATTGATTTATTTATTCAGGCAATAAATTCTCCAGCAGGAATCCCCTCCCCACCGTGTATTTATCAGGAATATACCCAGACAGGGTGGGGAATTATCTCAACTGCTGCCTATTAGTCTATTGTTATATTTTAAAAAAAGCCCAAACCTGGATAAAACGCAATTTCATATTTTTGTAAGGAGCTGAAATCACTGTAAAACTTCAATTGGAGGTTGGGAAAAAAACGACAGCAAAAAAAGAAATTAAAAATCCTCTGCAAGGTACCACACTCAAACAGAACTTTGGAGGTGCTATTACATAACAACTGCAATAGGTTTATCATTGGTACCAATAATAATAAAAATAAAATTGACACAGATGAGGCAGTGGCTTGGTGGCATTTCCATGGCTCCACACCCATCTCAAACTCTCCCATCTAGATTTAAAATAGGAATCTAAACTTTGCAAAGCAGATCTTTGGATGGTGGAACCATCCAGAGCCTTTTAAAACCCAGAACATCCAACATGAACTTGAACCTGGCAGGGAGGAAGAGTCGTGCACAGCGAGAGCGTAATTTTAGAAATATCCAAAATACCTTGGCAAATTGAAATTTAGCCAGGACATGAGCACAGCTCGCTGGAAGGGAGCTGTGGGCTCTCAAAGGAGGCCCAGATCTTTCCCTTTTGCAAAATGCAGAGAGCCAGACCTTTAGATTCCCCATTCCGTGGTGAGAGTGCAGGAGAGGAACAGGAAAGCCACGTGGCTCAGCTGAGGAACGCTGTGTTCCTCTCTCTCCCTGTGACTACCAGCACATTATTTAGTCACTTGGTGACTGTTTTCTCCATCTGTGGAAGAGAATTATATTGAATGCTCACTTTGCCCACACAGCATTACTAAAACCCCTTTAAAAGGTGCATTTCTGAGCGTGGCAGCAGCACCAGGAGCTTCCTTCTGCCCAGCAGCACCTTTGGAAGAGTCAGGGGTGCTTTCCCCAGCTTTGGCAAATTTGTATTATGGGTTAATTAATTTTTATTTTCAGAATGCCACAGGAAAAGGCGCTGCAGAGCTGGAAAGTCATTTCTACAGTGCTGAGATGAGGCCAAGGGAAACAGATTTGGATCAGAACACAGAAAGCTCTGAGCTTGGATCTCTCATAGTGGCAATTAATGAATGAGACTGCAAACATTTGTTTTTCGGGCCAAACTATATTACCTTGATATGAAATCCCTGAGGTCATTTCAAAGCACAATATTTAAGTTGTAAATCTGTCAGTGCACCCCAAAAAGTGTTTGAATTTAATCTCCTGAGTTGTGCTGGGCACTGGGCTCCTCCTGCACAGCTTTTACTGCTGCAATCTCAATAAAGGCACTTGGAGGTGAGAACCTGAGCTCGACCATCCACACCTGAGCACAAGGGAGTGCTGAGCCACAGCCCTGGCTGTGAATCACACCTGAAGCCACCAAACCTCACCTGAGGCAGCTGGGAAGGAAGGAAAAGTGCAGCCCCACGTTTCTGCTCACAGAGAAAAGCAAGGCACAAATCTTCCCTAGAATATTCTCATCTCACTTGCTGTGCCCGTGTTTGTGCCAAAGTGTAATGCAATATGAGATTGTTTATCCAGGGTGATGGGGTTTTGTTTCCTTGGCCTGTCAGGGCCAGGTGTGTGTGCTGGGGCCTGTTGGGTGACAGTCACGAGATTCTGGGCAGGGTGTGCAGAGCTGGGGGCTGGGCAGATTCAGTTTTAGATGGAATGTAATATAGTAAACACATATGGCATGTATCTATAGTATAGAATAACATAGTATAATAAACTAATTAATACAATAGTATAATAAAGTCCTTAATTAGCATAGAAAATAGTGTAATAAAGTAATTAATTAGCCCCCTGATATCAATGGCGTCAGATGCATCATTCCTTCCTGCCACGAGGCACCCCACAAACACAACAGAAAAGGGCAAGGAGAAGGATGGGAATCCAGCTCAACCAACAACGTGAGCCTGCTCAGGCGCCCCTGCGGCACGTGGAGGGAGGATCCAGCATCAAACCAGGCGATTGTTGATGCAGACAACCCGGCTGGCTCGTTAAAGCTGTAAGAGACCGATTAACGGGGGGACAGATCCTCCAGGAGCGAGGGCAAAGCACACCCGGAGTTAAATTCGGGTTTTCGCCCCGTCCCCAGCCCCGCCTTTGTCCCCGCGGCTCTCTGGCATTGCCGGGCGCTCGCAGCAGAGGGAATTCGGGAATTCTGGAATCCTGCGGCATTCCAGGGACAGCGCAGGTGCCGCCGGTGTCACCCGGGGCGCTGCCACCCCTGCCGGGCTCTGATCCCCGGGCAACAGCGCTTCTCTTCGGACGCTGCCCGCGCCCAGGGAAGAAAGGGCTGCGATGGTGATGCTCGCTCTTTTTCATTTCCCTAAGCTGATAGACAGCACTTGTCAACTGCAATCAAGGGGGAAAGAAAAAAAAATAGCAAAAAACTGGAAACCTGCAACTGATCTGTTACATATTTCATGTTCTCTGTGCAGCAGGGGAGTCCCAGTCCTAGAAAATTCTTGCTTTGAATTAGGAAAAAAAGTTATTCTAAGAGCCACACCTGGTTCTCACGGAGCCCAGGGTGAATCTGGGGAGCTCAGCCACACCAGAGGTTTCAGAAGGAATTTTAAGTGCATGTACATGAATAACATGAATAAATAGGAGAAAGGCCCACCTGAGCTGGCAAACATGAGAACTCAGGTCACCAGAAGTTAATGCCACGTTCTGGAGAGCTGTGAAGGCGTTGCTGGTGTTTTTCTGGAACTCTGAGCATCAGCTAAGGGCTGGAAGCTGGTGAAAGGGACCTTGAACCAAACAGCGCAGCTGATTTTCTACACAAACCCTGGAGGGGTTTCATCCAGCTCCTTAAATCCTGACTCAATTTTGCCCTTCCCCTTTCTCCTCCCCTTTTTCTACCCCACTGGGCTTGATTTCAAAAATGCAAACACCTGAATCTTATCTCCTTTTTGAGGGGGCAAGGTAGATCCTGAGGGAGAAGTAAACCTTAAATAAATGAACCTTGGTGCTGAAAGAGCCAAGATCAATGACAGGAATTTAATTTCTTTTTTCCATACCCTTCAAACACTGCACAGCACCAGCTAGGCCTGCCTTGGATCTTGGAGCCATCCAAACCTCAAATCCTGACCTCAGGAATCCTCAGCTTCTGCCATGGAATCAGAGCCTGATCCCTTAAACCCCTTCCCCTCTCCCATGGCAAGGAGGAAGCATCACTAATAGGGCTGTGCAGTAATTAGTCATTAAGCCCCATATCCCATTAAGAGCTGCCAACAGCAGATGCCAAGGGAAGGGTGGGAGAGGAGCCTGAGGGCACCTTGATATTGATATTGCTATCCCCCAATATTCCCCTCTGCTTTCAGTGACAAGGAAATGCCTCCAAGGGGTGACAGAGGACGGGACCAGGCTCTGTTTAGTGTGACCATAAAATAAAACACAACGAGTTCCACCTCAACACCATCCCTGGGAGTGTTTGACACAGCCTGGATGTGGCACTGGGTGCCAGGGTTTGGTTGAGGTGTTGGGGCTGGGCTGGACTCGATGGTCTTGGAGGTCTCTTCCAACCTGGGCATTCTGTGAATTCTGTGAATTATGTAAATTCTGTGACTGTGAATTCTGTGAACACCAGGAAGGAGCACTTCCCATGGAGGTGGCAGAGCCCTGGAACAGCTGCCAAGGGAGGGCATGGAATGTCCCCCTCTGGAGATGTCCCCAGATCACCTGGACACGTTCCTGGCTCCCCTGCCAGGCCATGGGGTTGGTCTCAGTGATGTCCAGAGGTCCCTTCCCACCCCAGCTGTTCTCTGATCCAAGGATTCTGGGACAGCAGTGGGATCTTTGTCCCTGGACTGTCCCTCCCTTCCTTCCCAGCAAACCTTTAACCCCCCATGCACCTCCCCTTCTTCAAGTGAATAATGGGGTGGATGAGCCAGGCAACATCTTGCCCATATATATTCCCAAAAACAAAAAAAAAAACCCCTTTTATTTCCTGCAGAGATAAGAATATCTCCCATCTTTATAAGTTCCACATTGCAATCAATGTGGTCTGCATTTGAAAAGCACACACGAACAGGCATCCATCCATCTACAGGCTCTTCATGCTCCCTTCCATACCATCCAGACAGAATATTTTGCCACACTCTGCAGGATTAAGTGCACATTGCCACGGAGAAATAAATAAATAAACAACCAGCAATTTCTCAATTTCTCCCTGCTGCGTGGCAGTGGTGAAAATTGCTTGGAAAATAGGGAACTATTATAAATATTCTATATATAGCCACGCATTGTGGAGGGAAAGGGGTGGGGGGGAAAGGGGAGAAGGTTGGTGTGTTTGAAAAATGGGAACACAAAGGAGGGCATAGAAACCTACCCAGCCATTTCCACCTCGCTGCTATTTATAGCTGCAGTGTTGGGAGGTGTTTGTTTAAAGGGGCACTGGAGGGGCATGGAGGGACCAAGCCCTCCTTGGAGGAGGCATGCAAACAATATTCAATATTCCCCTGGCAAAGGGAGGGAGAACTCGTCTGGCCTGAAAAATCATGGCTGTTCTTGCCCCTTTTTTTTTTTTTTTAATTGTTTTTTTTCCCTCTCTTTTCCAGAATTGAAGTTTTAAATTGTGTTTGCTTCCTCGTTAACACTTTTGTTGCTCTAGCCTGAGGAGGTGGCTCGCTGGTTTTGGGGTCGGGTCCCCAAACTGAAAAGAGAAGAAAGGGGGAAATTAGCAATCATTTCTGCCACCACCCTCCCCAAACTTCCCTTCTTTACAGCAGGCATTGGCAAGGGGAATCAAATTTCAAAATGTTCTGGTTAACTCCACAGTTGGTCGAAAGTAAAAATGAAAAATATTCGCCTGAGCGCTGCCAATTCTGCTGAGAATGTATTTCGTTTTGAAACTCGGTAGAAATATTGAAATAATTGGGATGAAAAATCCAAGCAGCTCCTCAGAGAAACCTTTGCTTCTGAAGGGTTAGAGTGGGAACCCCTGAAGAGCTCTCTATTGTTCCCCAGTGAGATGCCAGATGGAGCAGGAGGGGTGGGAACTCGAGGGAAGAGTTATGACAATGAAAACAAAAACATAAATAAAAGAAAGGAAGTTCTGTGTTCTCTGCAGGGACATGGCTGAGGACTCACCAGCCCAGCCACAAGACATTTCTGCTGCTCCAGCAGGGCATGGGGAGGATGGCAGCAGCACGGGAGGGCTCTCTCCGGGCTGGTGTTCACAGGATCCGGAGGCCAGCGAGTGAAGGAGCGGCCCCGGGGGCTCCCTGGGTTTTGCCATGCTCCAGTCAGCACTTCCAGCCCAGCCCCACTGGCCAGACAAGTTCTGGATGTTTTGATTCATCACAGGGAGCCGTGAGAAGAAGGAGATGTTGCCCCACACTGCTGCTCCGGGGAGGTGTTGGATGGGGATCGGGGTTTGTGTGCGTGGCTGTGACAATCCTGCAGTGGGTTGGGTTGGGTTGGGTGGGACCTTAAAATCCATTTAATACCAGCCCTGCTATGGGCAGAGACCTTCATGGCCTTGAGCACCAGCCTGGCCTTGGGATGGGAATATTGGAGCTGCAGTAAAAGCAATGTCTGCTCCTTGCTGTCCTAGAGCCTGTAGGGACAGCAGCCACCGAGGTGTTCCCTGCCAAGGCCACTCTGTGGAGCCCGTCACACATCCCCAGCTGTGCTGCCCCTTCCCGTGGCAGCTGCAGTGCAGCTCCAGCCCAGCAGCTCCTCCAAACGTGCTCCTGGTCCTCCTGGCTCTGCAGGAACCACACCAGCCATGGAAACACCCGTTCCCCTCTGGAGAGCTATTCACATTCTCTGAACAGAGAGAGACATCCTTCCCTCTCTCTCTCCCAAGATTTTTCCTGGGAAAGGCAGAAGGCAGCGAGAAACTTCAGAGGAAGAAGAGAGAACAATTCTTACCTCCACTCCCTGCTCCTGTTTTGCACCTGTGGAATGTGTTATGGAGATTGTTTACCCAAAGGGATTGGGTTGGTTGGACACAGGTGAAAGTGGTTTAGAGTGATTGGCCAAGCGCTCCAAGCTGTGTCCTGGCTGTCTCAGACAGCCACGGGCTTCTCTTTAGGATCTTTTGTACATTACAGTAGAGTATAGTATAGTGTAGTGTAGTGTAATATCTCTTTAGCATAGTTTGAATGCAGTATTAGTGTAATCCAGTGCACTTTTAATAAAGCAATTGTTCAGCATTCTGAATCATGGACTCCCAGCACGTTATTCCCTGGCTGGGGGATCGCCTGCATCTACCACAGAGAGCTGCAACACGGCCACGGCCACCTCAGCTCCCTGGGAGGAGCCTTTCTGCTGGAAATGCCACTGGTGGTTGTTCTAAGCAGCTCAGAAAAGCTCTCTGGGAGCGGGCTGGGGGCTCAGCCTGGCTGCATCCCGAGCAGAGAGGGAGGGGATGCTCTGAGAGCCTCCCCAGGGCTGTTTATTGAGGCTACTGGGCTGCTCATCCCAGCAGCCTGGTTGGCCACCTCCCCAGGGGCTCGTGACACACAAAAGCTGTCCTGCTCTGGCTCCCAGATCTGGAAACGCAGCAAAGTCATGCCCACGGCCAGGGGAAGGAGTCACAGCAGCCTGAAGAGATTTTACAGCCCAGTGCAGCTCGCTGCCCTGGCACAAACAATGCTCATGTCTGTGTAAAAGCTGTACAGAAACAGCAGCTATCAGATTCTGTGCTTAATTATAGGTTTTAATTGTTTAGCTGCGGGGGCATTTGGCAGTCGTTAATACATGCTCACCAAAAAAAAAAAAAAAGAAAGAAAAAAGAAAAGAAAAATAAACTTGAAAGAAGTTGAATCGACCTGAGAAAATAAGAAAATAAAATATCATCCTATGAAATGCTTGATATATTGTTACTTTGATAAGTTCAAACAAGTGTGACTCACTATACAACCATTCTATCAATTCTGAACAAAAAACTGCATGGGATTATTATGCTTTTAATCCAAAGAGCTGGGTATTTGGAATTCCTCGAGCCCTTTGTGGTGTCATATTAGCTAGGCCAGTCTCTCATGAAAAGAATGTATTGTTGAATAGAGTTGAGTCCGGATCTCTGCTCCATTGGGTTGATAAAATGGCAGTTGATTTAAAAAGAACCAGCTTGTCTGGAGAAAGGATTAGCAGATTAAGAGACTGCATGTAATTTTTTTTTATGTAATGTAAAGTTACATTTCATAACTAAAAGGGATTAATTAAAACGTTAATAGAAGAAGAGATGTTATTTTTCCAGGGACAAATGCCTCACCACACATATGAACGTTCACTTTAGTTGCTGCTGCCTCGACAGTAGGAAACAAAATGCTGTTCTCTGAGAGCAAGAGTTGACACAGAAAAGAGAGACAAGAGGTTTGTGTGGTGGCTCAGCATTTTATTTTCCTGTTGCACTGAGCTGGGTTCCAAAACAGAACAAAATTTCCCTCTGCAGCCAGCTCTATAGATGTAAATATACATAAACATCTACACACATCCATGCTTATTTATCCTGCTTGAAGAATGCAGCAAAACTCTTTTGCCTGACGTATTTTCTGCTCTAATGTGATGCTTTTCTTCCCTTCTTGCTGTGTTTTGTGTCTGCTTTTGAGTCAGGGATCAGATTCTGCTCCCTGCATGTGCATTTTCAGTGATTTAAAAACGATTTTGCACCAGGGGAAGGTGGCCAGGACTGTCCCCGTGCCCTCTCTGTGGTTTGCAGGGAATTGGCCATAAAAGCCCTACCTGAGCCCAGTTTCAGCCCTGTTTACATAGAAAAGTTCAAAGTAAATCCCACCAGGAGGAGGTGGCAAGAAGCTGTCAAATTTACAGCCTGTGTCACCAAGTCCCAGCTTGTCTGAAACCCCTGGGCTGGGGCTTTGCTGTTTTGTTCTGCTTTCTTTTCTTCCCTGGGGATGAATTTTTGGCTGCTGAATTTTGGGCTCCCCAGGTTTTCTTTGACGCTTTTGTGAGGGGATCCAGGGGCACTGGGGAAAGCTGGGCTGAGCCCCTGCCCTGGCATGAGGCACCTGCCAGGGCTGAGGGGTTTTGGGGGCCAAGCACCACAGGTGCCCTGCCCTGGGACCCCCAGCCCTGCCCCAGGGCTCCTCTTCTCTCCCTGTCCCCCATCCCAGCTGAAGATGAACTTCCTCTCAAGTAAAAATAATAATTTTTTAAAATTTCCTACAATAAATCAAAATTTTCAGTGTTTCCCCACCTATGCGAATTGTGCAGGAGTCTCACCCTCCCTATTAAGGAAAACCACAAATAATCTTTTTTTTTAGTTCTAGCACCTAAATCTACCTGTGCAATAAACTTTAATTGAGTGTAATAAACTCGATTCATTACCGCCCCCAGCACCTGTGTACAGCTGTGCACTGATGATGCCACATTTGCAAAGAGCAGGAATTTCATTTCACTCTTAAATTCCCCTTCCTTTCACAAAAATTTGGCTAACTTGGCAATAAACCATCATAAAAAACTGTAATAAAAACTGCGTGTTGAAATATTTATTTCAGGCAATGCCAAACCTATTTTGAAGTGATAACAAAGTTTGGGTTTTTTGGGTTTTTTTTTTGTGCCTATCTCCTCCTGGATCACAAGGGAAAACCTTTAATGAGGAATTTTCTTCCCTCCCCTTCCCTCAGCCACTATTTAAACCATGCCCTGAAGTAGGAGGGTGGCTGCTGGTTCTTTGCTAAGAATAGCATCCCACCCATTTCACTGCAGATGTTTCCATTCACTGTACAAATGTTCAATGAATTTCTCAGCCCCACCAGATTCCTGGCCCCAGCCACGTCAAGACACAAAGAGCTCCACAGGTTTTTGTCAACTGTACAAAACCCGCTTCTCTCTGAGCTTTTTCAATCTGCTGCAATTCACCTTCCCCGCTCCCTTTATTATTTACTCCTGTGTTCTCCCATCTGAACAATCTCTTTCAAGGAATTATTCTTTTCAGCACTTTTGCAGGCCTCTAATTATTTCTGTTGTCCATCTCCCAGCTGTTTCTATTTCTTCCCTGCCCCCCTTGCTCAGGAGTGACCCCTATCCCAGGACACTGATATAATATCTCATATTTTCAATATCACATCCCACAGGACTCGCTGGGTTTTTCCAACCACTTCCCTGGTGGTTTTTTAGCCACTGCTGCAGCCTGAACAGTGACACCATTGAACTGCTCACTCACAGACCTCTTTTTTTCCCCTCTTTGGCAATCATTTAGATAGATATGGGCTGTCCAAATATTCTTTTGAAGAGTTCCCTTGGATTTGCCAGCTGGGAATTTCCACCCAGCCCCTCAAGATTTCCCTTTGACTGTTCAAGCTTCCGTTAAAATCATTCAGCCACCTCCAGCTTAGCCCCAAAATCACTTTTCTGCCTTACTTTTCCCTTTTCCTGCCTTATTTTTCCCTTTTCCTGCCTTACTTTCCCCTTTTCCTGCCTTATTTTCCCCTTTTCCTGCCTTACTTTTCCCCTTTTCCTGCCTTATTTTCCCCTTTTCTTGCCTTATTTTTCCCTTTTCTTGCCTCATTTTCCCACTTTCCCAACTCAGTAGTAAATAAATCCAAGCACCTACAAAACCCTGGGCACAGCAGTGATTTTTGAGAAGGCAAAGGAACATTTCCTCCCATCTTGGGGTGCTGTAGGGATGGGAAGGGCTTTTCCCTCCCACCTAAACCACATCACCAGTCACCCCTGGGCTTCCTCAGCACCCTTGCCAGGGAGTTTATCCCAAAACTTTCTGGTGTCCATACAAATCCTGTCACCCAGTCCTGCTCCCAGAGATGTGATTCCCCCTCCAGGAGCTGCTTTGGCTCCTCTGTCTCACATCCAGGAGTTCTTTTCCTCAAGTCTATTTTCCATACCCTCCCCATCCAGCTTTGCCCAGTATTTAATTAAGCCCTGATGATTTGCAGCGTGCAGGGGAACATCTCCAAAGGGGCAGGTTTCCTATGAGCAGCTGATTCGAGCAGGATTATCACTTTTTTTTGCCCTTTTCCTCCTGTCAGTAGCTCAGTCATGTCTGTCACAGTCACAGGTGTGTGCTCGGAGCTCCACCAGTGCTTCCCTGGAAGAGTTAACAGGGAGATGTGGCATTTATTCCTCTGCAATATTGTGCTTTTCCTGAAGTGTTCTTCAAGCCTCCCTCAAGTGTAACAACTCTTTTCCCTCCCAGGCCCACTGCTTTGGCAAATCTATAAATTTTCTGTGAGTTGTTTGCATCTCTATGTGCTCTTCAAATCCCCCTTTACCCTTCCTAATTTCCAGCTTGTGCTTCAGCCAGTATTGTTTATATCCCACTCTGCTGACGCCACTGGGGCTGGGTTTTTTTTCCCATTTTCTGGTGATATTTGTCCCATGAAAAGCACAGTCTGATGGATTATTCCTCCTTTTTTAAAATGCTGCTGGAGCAGAAGGCAGGGATGGCCGAGGGGATCAACACCACGCTCAAACTGCCTGGCACGAGCCACGTTTGAGGAGCAACAGTACAAATTGGTGGCTTAATATTAATTAGATTGGCCCTGCCTTTATCACATCACCTGTAGGAGTCAGATTTCTCCCATCCTGGAGCTGGAATAACACAGTAACCTCAGGGTTAAACCTTTCTGCAGCTCCACAGAGCCCCACGATAAGAATTCAGCATATCCTTGTATCATTTTATGCAAGCCAGACAAGGTGATTTATAAGTTATTCTCCCCGAGCTTCAATTAATTTCACTTAGGACATTTTCACAGTTGTACAATAAATGTTTAAATGAAGACATTTCCCTGCTCCCCACCCTGCTGTGGAATGGAACTGAATATTAACTGGTTATTGGGTGCCACTCATGGCCTGTGCAATTACAGATAAGAACATCGATCTGGCAGAAAAACAAATTGGCTCTTAAGAGAGGCTGCTTGGGATCTGACAGGTGAAGATGATCAGGCATCCCTCTAATGGAGTCTGGATATTTCTCCTGGCTAAGGGCAGGAAGCAGACATCCACCCCACTGCTGGGGACCAGGCGCCTCCCTGCCCTCGCATCCCCAGCTGGAAAATTACCTGCGCTTGTTCGCTCCCTGGATGGAGCCTCTTGGTTTGTCCTGGCAGTTTGTGGCACTGGGTGGATAAAGCAATATTTAAAGGGAAAGAGATTGGGGTTTTGGGATACAGCCCTCTGATATTGGGGTTTTGGGATAAAACCCTCTGATATTGGGTTTTTTTGTGATATAGCCCTGTGATATTGGGTTTTTTTGTGATACAGCCCTCTGATATTGGGGTTTCTGTGATATAGCCCTCTGATATTGGGGTTTTGGGACAAAACCCTCTGATATTGGAGTTTTTGTGATACAACCCTGTGATATTGGGGGTTTTTTTGTGATATAGCCCTCTAATATTGGGGTTTTTTGTGATACAGCCCTCTGATATTGGGGTTTCTGTGATGTAACCCTCTGATATTGGGGTTTCTGTGATGTAACCCTCTGATATTGGGGTTTATGTGATATAACCCTGTGATATTGGGGTTTATTGTGATATAGCCCTGTGATATTGGGGTTTATTTTGATATAGCCCTCTGATACTGGAGTTTCGGGATATAACCCTCTGATATTGGGGGTTTAGTGATATAACCCTCTGATATTTGGGTTTTTGTGATATAACCCTGTGATATTGGGGTTTTTTTGTGATATAACCCTGTGAATTGGGGTTTTTGGGATATAACCCTGTGATAATGGGGATTTTTGTGATATAACCCTGTGATATTGGGGTTTTTTGTGATATAACCCTCTGATTTTGGGGTTTTTGGGATATAACTCTCTGATAATGGGGGTTTTTGTGATATAACCCTGTGATATTGGGGTTTTATCACAAAAACCCTCTGATATTGGGTTTTTTTGTGAAATAGCCCTCTGATATTGGGGTTTTTGGGATATAACCCTCTGATTTCCACATAAAACTGAGGAAAACTCCAATCCTCAGGTGGGAGAAACCCACCAAGAGATTGCCTCAGATTTGGGACCTCCAGGTTGCCACAACCACAGAGATACCCTTGGGATTAATTCTAAATAAGGAGGACGTTGGACTCTGGGATTTTTATTCCCTGGTAAAGTACGGAGTAACCAAAATAATAAAAATTTCCAGGGTTTGAATTATCATTGTTCTGTGAGCTCATAACAACAACAAAAAATCACATGGGTATAAATATAAGTACAAAAATATAAATATATAAACCATAAATATATAAATATATTTATAAATATAAATATAGAGTGAGAACCTGCAGCTTTAAGGACAGCAGAGACTTTACAAACTCTTCTTTAGGAGCAGCTCTGCAATGTAGAAGCTCCAGCATGGCCACCAGCAGCTGCACCTTTGGCAGCCACACCAAGGCATTGTTCTCGTTCCTCGGCTCCGTTTGGATTTAACCAGACTAAACTCTACCCACACTGAGCCTGCACTGGCCAAAGATGTGACCACAACAAAGATTGGGCTGAAAATAACTGATCTATAGCTCTGCCCAGCTCCTGGGTAGGACAATCAATTCCACGCATTTCTTGTCTCCAGAAAGGTCACTCGTCATGTTATTAATGTGCTCCAAGCACAGGCTGCAGATTTCCTCTGCAGTTGCTGGCTGGGCTGATTTTTCATTTTCCCACAATGAGGAGATGTTTTCTAAATGTCCTGTCATGGAGCTGGGAGGCTTTTCCAGTAAAGGGCTTGAAAAATTAAATGAGAGTCGTGTCAGTAATGTCATTGGAGAGAGCTGGGCATGGTGCCGGCTCTGGGAGCTCCACTGCAGCTCTGGGAGCTCCACTGCAGCTCTGGGAGCTCCACTGCAGCTCTGGGAGCTCCACTGCAGCATCCGCTGCAGCTCTGAGAGCTCCACTGCAGCGCTGAGAGCTCCGCTGCAGCTCTGGGAGCTCCGCTGCAGCTCTGGGAGCTCCACTGCAGCACTGGGAGCTCCAC
>LTAT01000026.1:3058266-3070666 GCA_003286495.1 Chlorodrepanis virens
GCTCCACTGCAGCTCTGGGACCTCCATTGCAGCTCTGTGAGCTCCACTGCAGCTCTGAGAGCTCCACTGCAGCTCTGGGAGCTCCGCTGCAGCTCTGGGAGCTCCACTGCAGCTCTGAGAGCTCCGCTGCAGCTCTGAGAGCTCCACTGCAGCACTGAGAGCTCCACTGCAGCTCTGGGAGCTCCAGCACTGAGAGCTCCACTGCAGCACTGGGAGCTCCACTGCAGCTCTGTGAGCTCCACTGCAGCTCTGTGAGCTCCACTGCAGCACTGAGAGCTCCGCTGCAGCTCTGGGAGCTCCACTGCAGCACTGAGAGCTCCACTGCAGCACTGAGAGCTCCACTGCAACCTGGACAGAGTCGCCCCTGCACAAGGCTTCAAATCCGAGAGAAAGTTGGTCCAAATTGGAAATTCTGGCGCGTGGAGCGCTGATTTTCTCGATGGCAGCCCTGGGGTTTGATTGGATGAGTTAATCTAAAAAGGATGTTCTGTTCCCCAGCTCGGGGTCCCCTGCTGTCCTCTCACCCCCAGCTCTCCCCCAGCCCCCTGGGACTGGCAGGACAGTCAGCAGAACGTTGTGATTTGGGTTTTGGTGAGAGCCCTGATGGAACACAACCTGTCACCGTGGCCCTGGGACAGCAGGGACTCTCCAGCCCCACCCCAGCACATCAGGAATCCAACTCCTCACAGGCAGAACCTCATGGAGAAAACCCAAACAAGGCAGAATTACCATCAAATTGCTATTTTCCACCGCCTCAGGTTCAGAGCTGGGTCTAAAATATTTTCATTTTCTTTTCCAGATAGATCTTCAAGTATCAGCAGCTTGTATGGATGACAAAACCACAAAAGGCTTGCAATTTTTTCCCCCCACATTCATATTTTTTCGAATGAGAAATGCATTTAATGCTTTCTGTTAGGGAAAAGAGGAGATGAAAACAAATGAGGGAGTACGAAAACTCATAATTCTCCATCTCTCCTCTCATTTCATGAACAATCTTGCTCAGAGCTTTGAAAAACCTAATGAAGTTGAAAAGACAAAGAGGTTCTGATTTTTTCCCTCCAGATTCCTCCCCTGTGTTGTGAGCCATCTGTAGCTCCAATGAAAGACATTTTCCACTCAGTTAATCCAGAGACTAAACCTCCCCAAACTCTCTCCATGTTTTAAGAATCCATTGCGAGATCCTGTTATCAGTGCAGCTCGAGACACTGCAGTGACATCAAATCTTGTAGATAACACAGGCTGAGCTGCATTCAGAAAGCACCTGATAAAACCAGCAGAAATGCAAAAAAAAATCCACTTTTTTCACCCAATGACCTCCCCAAATCTATGTCTCGCTCTTGACTTTTTATGAGCAGTTTGGCATTAGATTTGATCCAAAGCCCTTGAAAAAATTGGAGAGATTCCTGTTGAGCCCACCAAGGCTGACATCAACCCTGGGCACTACAAAGGAGCTGCTGCATCTTTCAAAGACAAAGATGAAAATTTGTGCCCAACCCATTTCTTTTCTCACAGGTTCAGCTGCCACTGCTCCCTTAATTTCTTTGTGGTGCTGCTCTGGAAAATGAGTGCAGGATTTGAGCATAAATTCCCATCTTTTCCTCTGTGTTTGATCAGGATCTGGCTCTGCTCTGGGAAAACCAGAGAGGTGAAAGGGAGCAGGATCAAACCCTAATGAACACCATTTTTTACGTCTTTTGGCTTCCCAGTGTGTGCCACCCTAAATAAATGGCTGCTGGTGCTGCAGCAAAACACCTAGAGTGTGGTTTTAGTGCAGAATAATCACAAGGAAAGGCAGATTATAAATCCTAGCAGTGAAACATGACCGTGATAAAAACCACAAATAGACCCAGAAGGGCTCGTGGCGATTTAAGGCAGATCTGTTAAAATGTGTGCACAACATTACAAGTTTGGGATTGTGCTGAGCTGAGCTCTAAAGAGTTTAAACCCCCCCAGAGGGCTCCACCAGCTCGGGTGTCACCTGAATTCCCTGTGACATCAGTCAGGAACCTTTTGGAGGGGCAGCACCTCCAGAGCACTCCCACAACGCTGCCAGCACCGAGCTCATTCCTGCTTATTTCAGCCCTAAATGGAGCCTGATAGCTCCCCACCTTATTTATTCCTTTTAATTGAGCTGCTTCATTTCTGCAAAGTGGATGCAGCCCTCCTGAAAGCAGCTCTGTATTGATCAAACCTGACCTATTTTCTTGGTGCAGCCACCCAGCAGCAGCAGCACAAACCTGCTCCATCAATATCCTCCATTTGCTGCAGCAGGGAGGAGCTGGCTCGGGGCTGGAGACCTGCTCACTCATCAATCTGATTAATAAAATCATCAATGGGGGAATTATTATCAATTGCAGGGACAGCTTTTGGGACACACACCCACGGCTGTGCTCTCAGCCACTCGTTTTTCACAGGATTTACCCTGCCTTGGCTGGAATTCTGCATATTCAGATGAAAACTGGAGAAATTCAACTTAATAATTGTGTTTACCTGTAGAGAATTCTGCACTGCTTAAGCCCGTGGTATTTGAGTATTTTAAGCCGAGGTACTTGAGTATTTTAACCCCGAGGTACTTGAGTATTTTAACCCCGTGGCACTCGAGGGTTTCAGATGAGTTTTAAACCAAAACTTCCCCAGCATCTTGATGCAGAAGAAAATGATGAGGTTTAACAGAACTGGGCACAAACACACCAAGAGACTCCAAACCTCCACAGGAAATTCAAGCTCAGAGTTCAGACCTCTTAAAAGCTTGAGATTTAATGTTTTGCTGCCTATTCCATCCAATATCATTTTTTTTCTGAATGAAAACACTGGGAAAAAGCAAGGAGGGAGCTGTACAGCTTCACAGCCCTGCTCCAGGCCCCATGGTCATCCCAGCCCTCTTTAATATATTTATTTATTGAAATCCAGCACCCCCATTCTGAGGAACTGAAGCCACCATTCTGTGAGCCACTCTTCCCCCCTCAGAAAGGCTCTTGCAGAAATTTGGAATTTATCAGCAGAGATTAATTGAATCCCACCAGTACTGTACATCAAATGGAGGAACAGGGCCCCTATTTATCTCCTAAAGTTCTGAAAATGAAAAACATCTAATCACTGCTTGCCTTTGATGAATGCCTCATTGTTCTCCTCGCCAGAGAGGCATTTCATATGGCACTGGCAATGCAGTGCTGCTGGGGAGGGGGCTGCAGCAGGGCTTGCAAAAGTATAATTCCATTTACATCCAACAGAAATAGAAAGTTTCCATGATATGGGATTTTTTTTTTTATTTTTTTCCTTCCCTCCCACGGCCAAAAAAAAAAAAAAAGGTTCTTAAGGCGGAGCAAGCAGAAACTAATACAATTAAATACTTTGCTTTGCCTGCCAAGGACATTTGACTGCTACTGTGCTACATCAGGTATGTAATGAAAGGCAAATGACAACGAATCTTAATGTGGTGGGGAGCTTGGGTAACTGTAGTTTTATGTCAGGGATAGCCTGGCAGAGAAAAGCTGCATTGTACCCAGGATTAGCAGAACTGCAGGATTTCATTAATGACCGAGCAGCTCTGGAGCAAAACAAAGATAGTTAGGGAGTAAAAGGAGAACATGACCAGAATGTGTGGCGCTAATTGGAAATGTATATTATCTTCCTGTGCTGGGGGAGCAGCTCTGGGTGCTGGCCATCGTCATCTGGGCAGTGCCACTGGGGACAGAGGCTGTTCCCGGGTTGGGGCAGGGCAGGCAGCAACAGTTGGGGGTGATGGGGTTTGGGGTGGGCGCAGGAACAGGAAACAAACCGGGCTCAGGTGGGCCAGGGGTCCCATCTGCAGCTCCTCACCCTCCTCCAGAAGGAGCAGCCTCAGCAGGTTGCTCACCCAGACTGGATTTCTGTTAAACACCCATCCCTGCCTCCTCCCCAGACTAGAAATGACAGAACAGAGCGGCCTTTCAGAGCAGAGAACCAAATTTGCTCCTGGACAGCTTCATTTTTCTCCAGAGTCAGCATCAGCAACACTTTCTCCCAGGCAGCCTCACTGCCAGTAAGTCATCACTTCCATTTGCAAAACAAACTGGGAGCTGGAAAACGCCAACTCTGCCCGTGCAGAGATGGTGCAAAGTCGATTAAAAGCAGCAGGAATTGCTGCCCTGCTCCCTCTGCACCCAGCCTTGTGTTGGTCCCACTGCTCAGCCCTCATTTCTCATAATTCCTCATTCTTCTCCCAAAAATTCAGGTTTTTTATATTTTTTTCCAAATATCTACAGAATATACAGGTTGTCTGCAGTCAACTTTTTGCTCAGGACAGTGAGAAAAACAAAAGTGGAAGGATAAAAATCCCCCATTTTCAGGCAAACCCTGCAGTTCTTAATGGGACAGACCCTCCCTGTACACTCAGCTCCTGTTGCAGGGCTTGGGGCTGTGATATTTACACCCACTCAGATGCTTTTTTTACATGGTCAAAGTGGTGTAAAACAGCTCAAGTCAAATGACAATTAAGCTTATTACTTGAGACAGCTTTTTTTTTTTAGGGGAAAAAAACCCCAAACTGCTTGCCCTTGACCACTAGGCAGAAGGGAGGGGGAAGGGGGAGAGGAGGGAGGGAAGAGAGACTCCTTAAGACAATTTTGAAACAGTCCAGTACTTCCCTGATCACTTTGCAAAGTTGAAATATGATTACAACCTTTTTGCATACAGAAAGGACCCATTTAAATGAAAAATTAGCTGCCTTAACAGGTCAAGCACACAGTTACATTAATGTTGTGTAGAACAATAAATCAACTTCGATCCCCAATTGAAAAAATGCTAATTTAGCCCGGCGATTCACTGATTGTACTTCCCCCCGTGGATGGAAATCTTTTCTTTTCTATTTTTTTCCCCCCTTTTTTCTTTTTTTTTTTTTTTTTTTTTTTTTTTTTTCAACTCCAGGCAGCGATTTGCCGGCCCTCCTAATGGCGCTCTCACAGACTATCAGCATTTCAGCGGAATTCTGATCATGGTTTTAATATTCCATGCAGCTTTGCCCCCTCTGATTTCATGCTGAAACATTAACAAGAGCTGACACTGGAGATTAGAAGCAGACAGCTGGAATGCCAGGTCTTTGTTGCAGCATGGACATGAGCCAACATCGTTCAACCGCAGCCAAGAGGGACCTGGGAAAGTCTTCTTAAGAAGGGGAGGTGGGAGAGGGGCAGACAAGGTAGTTTACTGAAGGGCATATACAAGTAGATAATTGCAGAGCCCTTTCATCTCTTAAAGCCAAATTCTAATCAATCCTGGTTTATTAAGAGGGTCATTAAAGGTAAAATTAAAGGGGGAAGGAGGAAAAAAGAAAAAAAAAAATCGCCATTAAGCTCGGCGAGCATGAAAGTTTGGAGTAGAAAGCGACTGCAGGGCCACAGCCACCTCTAATTTGTCTGCTTGTTGTTTGCAGTGGTGCTGGTTGGAAATGCAGTGCTGGTCTCCTTTAAAAAAAAAAAAAAAAAGAGATTTAATCCACTTAGTTCCAGGTGAATAAATTGAGAAATAAAACTGGATTTATGTGCTGGTGCAGTGTGTGAACTGTAAATTCCCAGGCAAAAAGGAGGAGGTAGCATAACACAACATTCTTGTGGCTAATAAATTGTTTCCCTAGAAGAGAGACCTAATAAAGAGACATAATTTCATCCAAACCATGGGGCAACTCTTGCTCTTCATCCATTCTTCAGGGAGGAACTTGGGGAAGGGGCAGCAGATGCTCCATGGCAGGGCTGTGTGGGGTTTGGGGGCTGGTTTGGGTTGGCTCTTTTGAAAAGGAACTTCTGAAGCTCCAATTATGTGATGTTTATATGGATATAGTGTGCATTGACATAGGTGTAGAGTGTATACGTATATACTGTACACAGAGAGTATAAAAATAATATATATATAAAAAAGATATATAAAGAGATGGTGCAGATACCTGGGGTAGATCAGTCATGAAAGGAATTTCAGATGAAGGCAGCACTGGGGGAAGCAGCTTAGCACTGGAAATGATACCTGGGAAAGCCCAAGGATCACGGGGTTTATCCCATCACACAGAACCTTGCAGCTTCAAAATCAGGATCAGGTACAAATCCCCATCCCAATCCCGCTGTGCCCTCCACTCCAGCCCCCTTGTGCTCCAGGAAAGGGGTTCCCCAGCTCTGGGACCTTTCCAGGCTGGGATCTGGAGGGACTCATTTCTGACTGGCCTTTTATTTAGCTATTTAACAATTCCCATCTGCCCCTCTCCCCAGCCCTTCCTCCTTCCCGGCCTCTCCCATCTTAGAGATGTGCAGAATAATAAACAAAGAGCAAATATTTGCACTAATAATCAGAAGGTGATCTAAATATTGGACTCAAAATCTCAGCAAAGAGTGGATGAATGGAAAGCATTTAATACTTTCCCCTTCTACACATCTTTCCACCAAAGGCATGAAACAACTTCCTGAAAATGATTTACAATTACCTCGTGCCTCCTTTGATTTCTGTAGCAGCCCGGAACAAGGCTCTGAACTCGGCCCAGATTTAAAAATCTCATTGTTAATTATTAATCCTCACAAGAGCACCCAGGCAGGGCAGGAATCCAGGCAGGATTGGGGCTGCTGGGGAAACTGAGGCACGGGGAGCACGGATGCAGCTCGTGCTCCAGTGATGGAGAAAGTCCAGGATTAACCTGGAAAAAAGCAATCTGCAGGTGAGGAAGAGCAGAGCAGTCCCCCCAGCAAAGCCCAGGTGAATTTGAGCTCTAATCTGAGTTCAAGCCGGGCTTTGGGGGCAGTGAGAGCCCAGAGGTGAGGCCAGTCCCACCTGCTGTGAGAGGCACTTCATTGATCTCTGAGGAGCTTCTTCCCCTGGCTGATCGCCCTCACTTGAGAGGAAAAAAAAGGCAAAGTGCTCTGTATTTCTATTTGGAGTTTGCCTGGCTGGCTAATAGGCTTTTATGCTTATCTCTAGTAGATTAAATGGCCTTTTGGTATCTCCTGGGTGTGCCAGGGCAGTGCCAGTGTGGAGCCACGGAGCCATCTCTGCCCATCCTTTCTCCTAAATAAACTCTTCTTTCAGTCTGCCATGAGGCACCCTCGCTTCACCCCTCAAACCTCTCCAAAAAGCAAGGTTGGTACCAGAATTACAGCCTGGCATGGGGGGGAATGCCCTTCCTCTGCCCACACTCTGCCTCCTCCAAGGAGGCAAACCTCCTGTGCCACCTGCACCGAGCTGGGTCTGCTCTGATCCCCCCAGCCTTGCCAAGCTCACTTCCAGGATTTTGTACCCCTGGTTTGCACTCCTGGGCTGTGGGTTAGGGCTGGGGTTTATTGGTCTGACTTTATCACAGCAGGGCTTGCCTGCAGGCAGATATTCCTGCCCCATTTGTATATATATATATATATATATACATATATACAATATCTGCCCCATTTATATACACACAAATATATAGATATATGTATCTATTTATACACAGTAAAACACAGGGACAAGGACAAACCAGAAATCTGTCAGCACAGACACATGAGGGATATTCCATGCCAGAAAATGCCTACTTAAGGGCAATATCAAGCTTTAAAATTTGCCAAAAAGTTAATAAAAAGCTCAGGTGTGACAGCTCCAGATCTTGCTGTCACACCTGAACTCCCCAGCCCAGCTCTGCCAAAGCTGCTCCATTTCTTGCCTCCCTCCAGGACCCTTTTTTATCTCTGTGTTTGATCTCCCTTCCCTTTGGCATTATCCTCTCCCCAGGCTGGTTTTTGGTAGGTTTTGGGATGCTCAGGGGGAATGTTTTGCCATGTAAATGCAAACACTGTCCCTGCGTGGTGCCTCCTGTTGTTCCTGCTTTCCTTTCCCTAATTGATTTGTTCTTGTCTAGACTTGAGCTCATTACAAGGAGCACTAAAGGCTCAGCATCATTTATTTCATGGCTGAGTCAATCTGTGCTCGAGTGCTGGGGCTCTAGATTGGATAAGGAACAGGTTCCTGCAGATGGAAATGGCCTGGGAAGGGAAAACAAAGCTGAACCAGGTAATGAAGGGAAATGGAATGGCCATCATGGAATCCACGGATAGCGTTGACCTTTCTCAGATTTACATCATTATCTAAAGTTCACCAGAGACCTTCCATGCTTGTTATCATTATCCCTCATTAGAAGTCGCTCTAGAAGCATTAACAAGCTTCTGAAATGCTCAGCTAATTGCTTTAATAAGGCAATATCAATACTGAGCCATAGTTGCCATGATTAGATAGAGGCGGGGACCCTTCAGGCTTTGCCTCCTTGGGTTTAAATGCTGGGCTGGGGGCCTGAGGCAGGGAAGGGAAAGGATTTCCTTGGAGAATGGAGCTCTTGGAGTGGCCATAAAATGCTCTGATGGTGCAGAGTGCAGCTGTACTTTAAAGGAGTGGGGCTGCACTGTTCCAGCCAACAGAGGAGGTGAGCAGTCCTGCACCCAGAGCAGTTTGGGCACCTGGGAGCTCTCCAAATTGAGGCAGGTGAGCTTCCAAACCAGACCCTTCCTCAGAGAACTGCACGAAACAGGGAAAGCACATCCAGACACTTGTCTGGGCTTGGTGCTGAGCCAGCACCAGGCAGCTGAGCTTCACTCCAGCAGGAGCTGACACATTCCAGGGCATTTCTGGGACATGGACACGCTCAGGGGCTCCTACAGCAACGGGGCATCCCATGGAACTGCAAAAAAACCCATCCAGATTTGACTTTGCAGTCACTTCTCCCTGAGGGTCCTGCTTTCTGTGGTGAAAATAGGAGTGCACACAATCAGCTCATGTCCCTCTCCTGTCAGCTGAATCATTTTATTAAATTTCCTGGCCTGACCTTGTCTGCTGGGAGGGAAAGGAGGGCAGAACCAGGCCACGAGAGAGCAGCCCCTCCTCTTCAATGGCAGCAGTGAGTCAGCCCCATTATGGGGACAAACCCTCCCTATTTCAGCAAATTCAAGAGTTCCACCAGCTGGACATATCCTGGTGTATCTCCTCCTTCAGGGACTGCTGAGAAATCAGATATTTCTCTGAGAGGCATCAAAGAGAGCAAGAAAGCTCCAGGACAGACGTTGGTATTGCTGGAATGATTGCAAAAGGGTGAGGAGGAACCAGATCCTACAAACCTGAGGGGCTGGCTGGCTGAGGGACCCTCCTCCCCTCCCACTGGGGGCCAAACCTTCATTTTCCCAGCAGATTCTGCAATGAATCCCATATTTCCCGAGACAAATCTGCAGCCCATATAAACCAGGAACAATGGGGCCCTCCCAAAATAGCCTGAGTTTCATAACAGCCCCAGCCCTGAGCCATTGTCAGGCAGGGCCAGGGCAGAACGTTTGGCTCCAGTGCTCAGGAGAGAGGGCCTGGTGCATTCTAAAAAATGCCACAGCATCAGTTTTCACTCAGGGACGGTGTTTGCTCGGCAGATAATAGCAGATAATTCCTCCAGCCCTCCTGACAGCTTCAGCTGACCAACAGATCCCAGTTCAGCTTCTGGTCCAACAAAAAGAGGATTTTTTAATTTAATTTTATTTTTTTTTTATCCCCCATTCGTTTGTATTTGTCAAATCTCTGTTAGTAATTGTAGGGGAAGAAGAAGAAGCAGGGAATAAGATGATGGGCTGAGGGTCATGTTTGGGAATAATGAACTTGAAATAAATGGAGCTGGCTTTTAAAAATGAAATAAAGAAAATTAAGTCTTTTGGGGGTTTTTTTTTAAGGGTTTATCAGTAATGAAATAAAGAAAATTAAGTCTTTTTGGGGTTTTTTTTTAAGGGTTTATCAGTTTTTTTGAGGTTTTTTTATGCGGGTGATTTTCTATTAATAACTTTAATTGCAGCTTCTACAACTTGTAGCAGCATTTTTGTGGCCGTGACCCCACAATGAATTAGCAATTCCTTCCTAGATCTGCCTGGAATTCAGCCTGGCAGCACCTTAAAGGTGCACAGGGAGGAACTGCATCACTTTTGGGGGAAGCTGGCCCAATGGGATGAGCTCAGAGGATGAGGTGCTGCTGGATGTGATTTACACACAAACCCAGCGGCTTCCACTGCCTGAAAACAGGAGCCTGGAACTGAAGCCCATCAAGAGGCTCAGGACCCCCAGATTTCAGTGACTTTGGATTAACCCCCATGCTTTGAATCACCAGAGGCAAAAGAACATCATTTTACCTTCCCAATAATCCCAAACCTTGCTTGCAGCTGTTTAACAAAGCAAAAATAATCTCCCAGAGCTTTTTGTTCCTGGCTCACCCCAGCCCAGTGCCCGTGGAGTGGATTATTCTGCTGCTGACCTTGTTTGTGCAGCCCCATTCTGGAAGTGAAATAGTTACCAAACTACTTAAACTATTGTGTGTGGGTGGGGAGGATCAAACCAGCATTTTTGTTCATCAATTCAGATTAAAAATTTAATTTCATGCTACAATGAGCCCATACAGAGTTATATCTATTAAGGTCACCTATTTCTTGTACTCCAGCTTGCTTTAGGTATTGATGACTGCAGAAACTCTTTAGAAGATAAGAATCACAGCTCCAGCCTTCTCAGCTCTCACAGTTTTAATGTTAGACACAATTTTCCTGACTCTCAAATACCTTGGACTTTATGTTTGAGAGCAAGGAGGGGGGGAAAAAAAATGGAGCTCACTCTCTCTTTCTCTCTCCCTCTCAGTTGCTGCCTGGAATTTTTAAATAACAGAGATCTGGCTTTAATTGAGGCTTTCATTGTTTGAAAAGGAGCTGCAAGTATTTCTAAACTAAAATATTTGCATAGTTTCTTGCTCTCTCTGCTAAATGCTGAGAGGTGCTGGACGTCTCTCTGAACTGTCCCTTCTGGAGAACACAATTCCTGTCCTGTTCCTGCGAGAGAAAGGATTTGTAGAAAGGTCTTCTGAATACATATTTAACATCTAAATGTTTTCCTTTTCTATCTTTGGGCCAAGTCCTTATTGGATTGTTACTCAAACAAAACTCCCATTCATGTCAAAGCAAGCCAGGCTTTCATTAGCTCAGGAATTTAGCAAATTTGTGGTTAGTGGCATCCAGAAATTGGTAGTGTTTAATTGATCAAATAAAATCATTTTTAAAGAGGGATTTTCAGCACCAAAACAAAGATGTGTGGCCATTTGGAAACACTTCAGGACGAACTCACTGGTTTAGCCAGTCTTGGTTTGGTCGGGGATTTTTTAACCACTGCCTCTCAAATGCTCATTCCTGGGTTTGTCCCAGGGATCTGTGGCTCAGGAGGTGATTTTTGGTACAGCCACCCCGACTGTCACCATGAAGAACAGGTCCTTGAGCTGTCCTGACAGTGAAATGCAGCCAGGCACAGGTTTCTTTTTGAAGGCAGGTATTTCTATCATGTTCGTGCCATAAAAAGTACGAAGCATCCCCAAAATTGCCCACAAATTTGTCTGTAACTCCCAATTTTATTTGGATTTATTTTGAGTCTCCCAGAACAGGCTCTGACCCAGCTCAAGCACAATTTGCCCAACAAATCCCCGCTGCCTTTTCTTCCTAGGTGTGAGCAGATACTCAGTTCAATTAATTTCATTTTCCCAATAATTTTCCATTGGCTGGCTCTGAAATCACTGCTCATTCTGCACTTCACAGCTCCCCTCCACTACTTTTTTGGGAGCTCAGCATCACTCCTGCCCTTCCAGAGATATCCCTTCCTCCTGTCCTCAGGGTGAGCAGCACTGAGATTGCACCAAGCACTGTGCAAATATTACAGCATCAACTCCATCAGGCCAATCACCACTTCAGACGTTTAATTTTCCAGCAAAATTTTAAAAAATAATCTGCTGAAAGAGGCACTGCTGAGATTTTTCACCGTCATCACTCTTCCTCCACTGCACAAATCAACTTTTCCCTTGCCTCAAAGGAGCTTGCAGTCAAATGTTGAGTCATGGTGAACTGCAAACAGTTCCTTGAAATTAAAAAATTAAAGGATTACATGACTAGACAGCCAGAAGTGGCTTATCAGCCACTGGAGCAGAGAAAGCAAGGAATTAAAAGGACAGCACCAGTCCAGCCAGGCTTGCCTTGAGGTAGCAGGGCCTGAAAGTCGGATCTGGGGGACAGGCAGCACCTTGCAGGTGAGATTGGCAGGTGCCAGCAGTGGAAAGGGAAAGGGAGAATGAGGCAGTTCAAACCCCACTTGGAGAGAGAAGCTGAGTCTGCAAGAACAGGGAATGCCAAGGGCAAGAAAAAATGAGAAAAAACTCACAGAAATAAATAGATAGAGAGAGAGAGAGAGAGAGAGAGAGAGAGAGATAGACAGATAGATAGACAGACAGATAGACAGACAGATAGATAGATAGATAGACAGATAGACAGACAGATAAATAGATATATAGATAGATAGACATAGATAATAGATAGATAGACAGACAGACAGATAGACAGATAGATAGACAGACAGACAGATAGACAGATAGATA
>LTAT01000026.1:3070676-3083613 GCA_003286495.1 Chlorodrepanis virens
TACCCGTCACCCTCGTCACCACGTGCACCTTCACCCCAGACCAATCCACAAGTGCCAACACCACCACAGAAGATGGATGACAAGAAGAAGAAAGAAGAGCCTTGTGACACGCCCTGATTCCTGCATCTTGTCTCCACAACCCCCCTGTACCAACACCCCAAAATCTGTGATTCACCCTATAATTTTATGTCTTCCCTTCACCATTCACACCCGAGTGATTCTCATAGGTTTCATATCCTCATACACAGGTGGCACATCCCTAGATGGATCAAAATCAAGCCACCAAGTGCTTCTGGCAACATTCCAAGACTCCCGAGCCCCCCAAGGGTTCTCTCGGTAGCTCTGGACATCAGGAGTGATGTGCTGAGTTCCCACAGCCTGCTCCCCACCTGCTTTCAGGTGGCTGATCAAAGTTCCCTCGAGCTTCACCTTGACCTTGGCTCGTCCTGCACATTCTTTACCCCTGGGTAATTATTTTCCACCCTCTGGGTTGTGCTGAATCTCGTGGAGGGAACCTCCAAGAAAGGACAGGGCTGATTTCTAGCTTGATTAATGAAGGAACCAACCTGATTTGTAATAACACAGAGCTTTCTCCCACAGATTATTCCGATTTTATTCTTCAGTTATGTCCCTCTGCTGCTGTTAGGCATGTAAATCTGGGCTGGAACATCCATCTAATTCCTGTGATAAATTCAGCTATCTCGACTTCAATGCAGTGGTGCTGTCCCTGAGCACCTCCCTGCAGCTGAGGAATTTGTACTGCTCTGCAGGAGCGTTAATGATAAGAAATATTAAATAGCTGGCCACGAAATTTTCAGAAAAAAACTCACTATTGTTTTGAATCTTCCATCCTGCAGCTGAGGGAGCAGGACAAAACACTACTTTTCAAAATCTCTGCCATCTTCCCTTTTTCTCCCTAGCTGGTTCTGTTTCACCAGTGGATAAAGGGAGCCCAGCTCACTCTGTCTGCAGTTTTAACAGGCTGCCTCTTGCAATATTCATGTCATACCCCTTTTCATATTTCTTAAGGGAGAGGAGTAAAAAACTGAGCTGGGTTAAGACATTTGAAATGATTTTTTGAGAGAGTGGTGGGAGCTTTCTAATATTTCCCCTTGAATCTTGAAGCTCCTGTCCCACAGACAGGTCTATGAAACCTGTAAAGCCTGAGAGCATTTTTAAAAATAACAACACTGCGTGCTGCTTTGGGCAGGGAGGGGACAGGGGAGAGAACACAACTTTCTGTGAGGGTAGAAAACTCGAGTTGTGGCTGTTGTTACCTGTCTGCACATCAGAGTGGATTATCCTGACCTTTTCTGCGTTCTGTGCTGATGATCCAGCATTTCCCTTCCTCTGCTGGCCGTGTGGGAAGGGGCTGGGATAGGCAGGAGCTCAAACTGCAGGATAATGAAAAGGTCACCCCAGCAGCAGCCTCACTTCAGGGGCTGCAGCAGGCAGCACGCTTTTGGTACCTCACCTTCGGCAGAGAGACCGTAATGAGATCAGAAATCAGCACTGAAGGAGGGGCTGGGACAGGAAACCAAATATCCACGATCTGCTGCAGTCCTGAAACCTTTCAGAGCTTTCTTTGGTGGCCAGGGCAGAGAATCTGGTTCACAGCCCTGGTTTGGCTCTCAAGGAGCCAAATCAGAAGCAAAACTGAGCGAATTCTACTGGGTGTGTTCAAAAATATCAATTTTCCTCTGGCAGGAGGAGAAAGGGAAGCAGAGCTCAGGGCTGGCTTAATTACAGCAACCAGCAGGGCTGGGGGGTTTGCCACAAATGGCTCAAATATTCCTGGGGTAGAAGCACCGGTTGTTGGGAGATAAGGAAGCTGCTCCCTGTGCCCCTCTGCAAGGTGAGGTCAGGAGGGTGGGATAGGGCTGCTCCTTTAATTATCATTAATTAAATTGTGGTATGGGATGTGCAGGACCCTGCATAAGGAACAGGGTCACCAACAGTTCGTGTCCAGCACGTCCATCTGCCAAGGAAGATCAGTAATTCCCTGCTCAGGGGGCTGATGGCAACCAGCTGAACCTGGGGGCTGAAGGAATTCATGGAGGAACCTGACAACAACAACGACCCCTTGGGCTGGAAAACCCCAGAATCCATGAACATTTCTACAATTTATCAATATTCCACACTGCAGGAATAGCAATATTCCTGCCTTGCTCATCCTCTGGGCCTTATTTCAGCTGCCTTCTCCCCTGGCACAGGTCCCACCTCATCCTCTCACCCTTGTGTCCTGATCTCCTTCTCCTCAGCCCGGAATCCCAGTGTGGTTTGGGTTGGAAGGGACTTTCAAGAGGATCCTTTTATTTTTCCCACTATCCCAGGTTGCTCCAAACCCCATCCAAGCTGCCCTTGGACTCTCCCAGGGATCCAGGGGCAGCCACAGCTTCTCTGGGCATTTCACAGGTGATGTGTTCAATTCTAAATCTGGCTCCACAAGCTCCACCCCTCCTCAGAGCAGGAATTCCCAGTTCCTCTGTGCTCCACAAGAGCTCTGGGCTGGCTCCAATCCTGGATGCTGATCCCCAACATGGTGTAATAACCCTCCCTAAAATGCACCAGGCCCTTTCCCACGTTGAGGAAAAATAAATTAGAAGAAAAGAAAGAGATGTGAAAAGTATAAAGGGGATTTCATGGGATTTAAATGCCAAACTCCAACAGACTCTCCTGAAAATCCCAGCTTAAAGCAATAGATTTGTGTTCTTGCATTTCTTTCTCCTGATGTCAGTAATAACGATTCCTGAATTAGTTTCAAGATCTCACATATTGCTCCAGGTTTTGTTTGTTCATTTATTTTCTGTGTTTTATGCTCAAAAATTTAATAAAGGGAAAATTCCTCTCCAAAAGAATGGAGGAAAGAAAAGATAAAATCAGAAATAAAGGGCTGAATTTTCATCCCATTTAAATCCACTGCTGATAATTGAAGAGGAAAGCTGTTTTAAATGAAGGATCTCTTGGAAAGATTCTGTTTCTGTGTCCCCACTTAGATCCTGTCTATTCCAGAAACAGGTTCAAGTGCAGGGCTCTGGCAAAGGCCGAGTTTAAAATTCAGCACAGGGCTTCAAGTCCATTCACTCCACTGTGACTTTTTTATTGGGTAAAACTTAAGCCTGAGTCAAGGTCAGTGGAGCTGAAATTAAGTCTGGAGAAAAGCATCTGCTGAAGTGCTTTGCCTGGTCAGAGCTTTTATTGCTCAGCCTGGCCCAGGAGGAGGCTGGGAAGACACAAAATGTGCTGCAGTTTTCCCCATGAAAAGTTCCAGAGACCTCCTGAAGTTTTCAAGTGAAATTATCACTGAAAGGAGGATGAGCTGTACTCTGAATTTCACTGGGATGAAACATCCAGGAACTGAGAGCTCCCTGCTTTGTCTGGGGGATCTGATTCATCCTGAGCTGTCCCTCTCACCCTTGGCCAGCACTGCAGCATCCTGGCTGGTGCCACTTCCAGTTTGCACTCTAGGGTTGCAAGAGGGATGAAAACAAAACAAGCCCTAAAACCACACCAGAGGCTCTGGGGTCGGTGTGTCAGCCTTTGATTCAAAGGAAGAGTTTCCAGAAAACCAGCAAGGAATTTCCCTGTGGGGTTTTTTTTAGTCCACTTGAAGAGAGCCAAGAGCTCAGGAGGCAGCACAGTTAAACCAGCAGTTGAACCACAGTCCTGGCCACAGCTCAGCCCTGAGCTTGTCCTTCCTGAATGACTCTGAGACCTCCCCAGCTCTGGGGTCACCCCTGAGCCCCCAAACCCCTGTTAGCTCCCGATCCTCAGGGTGCCCTGGGAATGTCCAGGCACTCCTTCACCTGAGGATTTCAGGGAGGTTGTTGGAACCCAGGACGTTCCTCTGGCTGCCCTGGAGGGCTCGAGACCTGGCAGGGGGCTCAGAGACCTTGGCATGGGGGCAAAACTATCCGTGCCTTTGATTGTGACCATGGAAACAATCACCAACTTTGTGTGACCACAGGAGTCTGAGTGGAATGTTGGTGAATTTATCACAGGGTGAAAATGTGGAATTTTGGGGGTTTTAGAATGGGGGATCAGGAGGTAGGATGGAGGGATTTGGGTGGAAATTCCTCTGGCTGCCCTGGAGAACTCCAGACCCTGGCAGGGGGCCCAGAGACCTTGGCACGGAGGCAAAACCACCTGTGCCTTGGATTTTAGCCATGGAAACAATCACCAACTTCGTGTGAGGAGTTACAAGCCACAAGAGTTTGAGTAGAATGACAGTGAATTTATCACAGGGTGAAATGTAGAATTTTGGGGATTTAGAATGGGGTTCAGGAGGCAAGATGGAGGAATCTGGGCTTGTCCTGTCCTTCTTCTTCTTCTTGGCCTCCATCTTCTGCTGGGATGGTGGCACTTTGGATTGGTTTAGAGTAGAAGCTCACTGTCTGACACAGGTGATGGGGATTGGGAAGTTATGGGGAATAAAGTACAGGTAGTTTTTAGTATAAAAAGCCAAGAGCCCCCAAGGGCAGGGACTGTGCCACAGCCCGACCTGCTGGACAGACCTCAGCAGGGCAGAGAAAGAATGGAACAGATAAGAGAAAATAAACAGCCTTGAGAACCAGAGCCGAGGAATCCCAACTTCTTCTTCAGCCTTGGGGCTGGGAAAAAGAGACTTTTTAATACCTCGGGAGCCATTTCAGCAACAACTCAAAACCCGAGACGCTCTGAAGGCTCCATCGGTCCCGCCGGCGCTGCTGTTATTTATAATATAAATTATAAATTGATATGCACGCCGTCTGCACAGACGCAGGGCTCACCAAAGCCAGGCTGCCACCAGGCTGCCAACCCTGCCAGAAACGTGGCCAGGCTGAGCAGCAGGAGGAGGCGGCAGGTGAGGGGAGGACAGCCAAGGTCGCCGTGCTGGAAGCGCCAGCGCTCGTCTCCAAGAAGTGTTCTGGAGGTTTGGACAAATTCAGCTGTTATTTTCATTATTTGGCTGGTTAAAGCAGCAATAGATTGAGCAGAGGAGAGGCACAGGGACAGGAAGAGCAATTCCTGCTGTAAGGCAGAGAAGGGACAAGGCATGGGCTTTTCTCAGGGACGGGCTTTGTCAGCCTGCAGGTCACAGGGAGGGTTTGACTGAGAAAGACCAAAGTGACCTGGATTTTGAAGGGCAGGGATTCGCCTGGCTTCATGTAAGGACTCTTTGGCAGAGGTGGGAGCACAGTCCAGGTGTCCAGCTCACACTGGCACAAAAGTGGCACCAGACAGCCCAGGGAAGGTGTCAAGAGGAAAACACCAACCACAAAGAGAGAATACGAAACTCCCTTTTGTTCTCAGAGCTCTCCCAGCAGCGATTCCAGCAGCTGATCTCTTTACCTTGAGCTCACTTGTTGGCTTTAGCAGAGAGAGAAAGGAAAGGTTCCCTTCCAGCCTTTCCAGAGGGCCACAGGGAAGAGGGAAGAGCCAGCAAAGTCACCCAGATCACGTAGGAACTTGGCACGAGCGAGACAAATACATTAAGGGCCATCATCAGGAACTTTCCAGCCTGGCTGCAGGCTGGGAGGGGGCAGAGCTGCTCTCTGCTGTTGCTAAGAGAGCCCCCCCAGCCCTGCTCTCTGCCAGCCCAATCCACGGCTTCCTCCTCCCATTGGCTCCGCAGCCGCATCGAACCATCATGACAGCTTTTCCTCCTCCTCCTCCTCCTCCTCCTCCTCACCCTGCTGCCTTCTGCCTGTGGCCTATCACCAGGGGAGAGCCAGCCAGCCACGGAATCAATAGTTTGTGCAGGGCTGCATTTGCATTCCAGCCCTGCCTGCCCGTGTCTCGGCACTCCCAGCCGTGCCCACGGAGGAGGGCAGGGGTGGCAGGTTGGTACCTGCAGTGCCACAGCCAGCACGACCCAGGGACCATCAGCATCCTGCTCGGGGCCAGCTTCTTCCCAGCAGCCTGGCCGAGCTGGTGTCCCCAGCTCAGTGCTCTCTGGACACCAGGGGAAGTGTCACATCACCTCTGCAGTGAGAGCTTAGGAAGTTTTTTGGTCTGAAGGGACCTGGAAAGCTTCTGGAGCAGGCAGAGAGTGTGGGAACGCGCCCCAAAGCCACAGAAAGCTTCCCTGGCTGGACCAGGTGCTGCTTGGGCACAGCCAGGCTGCAGAAATTTGGGAACAGGGACATCTTGGTGGTGGGCAGTGAAACACAGCAGCACTGGGACAGCTCGTCAGCCCACCCCAGAGCCAGGCAGGATTTGGGAGCAGGCACAGGGAGGGGACAGAGGAGTTGGGACAGGTTTCCAGCACCCAGCAAAACAGGCTGGGACTGACCCTGGGCATCAAGGAAACACCAAACACCCAAATATTGCCCCTGGCCTTGGGACAAACTGGGAGAAAGAACTCACTCAGCGGTGACAGCGACCTGGGGGCCAGGAGAGGGGTGAGTAACTCCAAAAGCAAAGCCAAGCAGCCGATGAGCTGTCCCCAGGCACACTGGGACAGCAATGAACAGCAGCCCTGTGGCTGTTTGCCTTCCCCACTCAGGTGAGTCAGCATCCGGACTAAGGAAGAAAAACTGGAGTTTCCTTTTCTGTCCAGGACAGCAAGAGGTCAATGAACCCAGCAGAGCCATCCACTGGATGGACACTGTCCCTAAATACCAGATTTTCCCATCCTGGACCTCCCCCTCGCTCTCTGTCCTTTATAGGACACAGTTAGGCAGAGTTCTAACCCAGACTGTTGTAAAATAACACAAATTGTTGGTCGGGACAGGAAAATCTCCTCAGAAAATTTCCACTGCTGAACCTATTTATTTGTTTCAGGGGTGAGGGTGGCTGGACACAAGACACCAGGTCAGTTAAAAAAAATAAAGTCTGACCTGAATAAAGCAATTTTATGAAATCCCCAGGGATGGTTTCTTTAATATAAGATGGAACTTGGAGTTGAAAGGAGGAGAGAGAAGAAAAGAGCGCGCATAAAAATCAGGTTCAAATCCCTGCTTGGCCTCACTCAGCAAAGAACTCTGAATTAGGTCTACAGTTACTGAAACAGCTTCAAATATTTTGGGATCTCTCTGCAGTTCCTGTGATCTCAGTTTCATCCTGAGGCAGAACAGCAAGAATGTTCTGAGCTCCCAAAACCGGCCACGGCTTCGGACAGACGAATTAAACCCAGCTTCAAAACAAACCCACTTTCTTTTCTTTTGGAGTTTCTGCAGTGTGGAGATGTCTGCCCTGTGATTCCTCCCAGTCGTGTGCTCACACTGGTGCAGAGCTCCATGGAAGAGAATTAATGGGCTGGAAGGAGAGCTGCAGTTATTTTTCTGTCTCTGCACCATGTGAGGCTTTCCCTGTTGCCTTGAAGAGAAGCATGAAATTAAGCAAAAGCCGGGATGATAAAATGAACCCAAATAAGATCTTTGCTGTGAGTTAAACCTGTTGTAGCTACTCAGGACAGAGCCTCTGAATGCAGCTTTTCTGATCAATAAAAGCCTTTTAAATAAAATGAAAGCTCTCAGGGTAATTTCAGGATGTATAAGATTCCATCCCTGACAGCCTGGCTCCAAATTCTTCTCCTTCCTGTTACTTCCTACAGGAACATTTACCTGGACATCTTAAGCTTGCTGTGGTTGGAAAAAAAAATTTAAAAAAAAAGAAATCAGATTCTTACCAGGAATATGGAAATATCCAGCAGAAGTCAGAGCTGGGATGGAGCACCTGGAGAAGCAGCAAGAAGATGAAGATGAAGATGAGGAATAATGTGATGGATATTGACAATATTCCTCTGATATGATGGATGCCTGACAGGAAACCCCAACCCAGCAGAGGGAAAATTGTGTCCATGGCTGTGTTTCCCTAACCAGGATGGATCTGCCTCTGGCCAGGATTCCAGGATTCCACTCCCCACCTGCCTGGCACAGCTGATGGAGAACAAGAGCCAAGAAACCTGAGAGCCATTCCTGAGCCAAGGACTGTTCCCAGCTCCCTTCTGCTTTCAGATTCCCAGTTCAAAGATAAAATCCCCAAAATATTCATTTTCACATCTCCCTTGTCTCAACAGCCATTGAAATATCAGCTGCCTTGTCTTTTTTGTTCTAAGAAATGGTTTTCCAGGTGCATTTTGGAGTTTTTGACAGGAAAAGCCAAGCCAGGGCTGCAGCCCTCCTTGCTCTGTTGTGTAACTGCCCTGAAGGGATTTGATCCCTGCCTGTCTCTCCTGGTTTGCTCCCCAGCCCCATCCCAGGGACACAATTCCTCAGGAAGCTGGGATGGGTAATAAAGGCAAACAACAGGAGTAGTTCCCATAACTGCTCCGTTCCTCTGATGCCAAAAGCTCTCCAAACTTCAATTTCATCTTGAAATTATTCAAGACAAGGTGTTAAAATCCCATTTTGCTGTTAAAAAGAGGTGCAGCAGAGTGCTAGGGATTGTTCCAGGCCATAAAAACAGCAGAAAAAACACAACCAAAGCCCTGATTCCTGATCCAGAGCCACTTGCTCCATCCCAGTGGACAACACTGTTTCCTAGGATGACTAAAAATATTGGGATCCTCTGTGAAACCGAGTTTTGAGGTGAAACCACCAGCCCAGCATGGGAAACTGTAAAGGGGATAGAATATCCCAACTTCCTGAGCTCTGCTCCCATAAACAGCCTCACAACTTGTTTCCCACACGGGCACCTGGATTTTGGGGGCAGGCAAGGAGGGTTTGTGCGTGGTCCTGTGCTCCCTTCCCTGGCTCCTTTACATCCGTCCACGGCCAGAATGGAAGATCCATGTGCATAAATATCCATGTGCACATCAAAGGCATTGAAATCAGAAGGGACTTGGATGTTGGACTCGAGAAAATGCTGCTGCCACCACGCAGAGCTGTGGGAATGAGCTGCCTGCTCAGAAATCCAAGGATTTGGAGGCCAGACCTTCCCCTCAAGGTGCTTCTTCCCACCCCTCACCTGTTCAGGAAAATGGATTTCCCATGGTTCAGCCTTGATCCCTTCTCCTGGGTTTGTGCCACCCCATGAAACTGTCCCAGTAACACCCCACCAGCCCAGAATAATTTGAATTTTGGTAATTAGAAACATATCTGGACGCCTTCAGTACCAAACCAATCCTCTCACAAATGACCCTTAAAGCAAAATAAATCAAAAAGAAGCAGCAAGTAAGAATGAGAAAAAACAACTCCCTGCACTCATTTGTTTAGGATGACAGATCAACAAACACAGGCATCTTATTTATTTCTTTTTTTTTTTCCTTCACAAGCAGCTTTTTATATCTCCTGACCCAAAATAAGCCCAGCCCCAGCTGCAGTGCCTGTCAAACAGTAATTACTCTATAAAAGGCTGACCAGATGGGGATATTGGTGGGCCAGAGGAACAGAATTATTTTAGGACTCACACAAACTCCCTGGGAGTGCTGAGAGGAGCTGTGGGCACAGTGGTGCACCTAAGAAACCAGCAAACACCAGAGGGGTTTTTTTTTTCCTGCTTGTTCCAAGCTCACCACCTGCTGTGAAATGGCTTTCCCAATTTTCATCTCAAGGGAAAAAGGGGAAAAAAAAAAATAGAAGTGAGATCTGTTTGCTCCTCAAAAAAAGAGGCTTTGCTCTGTGGCAGGTTTGGAGTTTCCCCCCCGCAGGAATTCCTGCCACAACATGTGGCAGAATGGAAGCAAGACCCTTGGAATATTTCATTCTGCTGGGAGGAAACAAAAAATAATTTTAAAAAAATAATAAATCAAGTTTCATACAATTCCCAGAATAGCTGGGGAAGACCTCAAAGCTCATTCCATGACAGGGACACCTTCCACTACCCCGGGTTGTTCAGGGCTCCAGCCAGCTCAAGGATGCACTTGCTCCTGATTTTTTGGCCATATTTTGGCAATATTTTGACAATATTCAGGCTCCTGCTGAGCCTAAAGGAGCAGGAGCCCCTAAATCCCAACTCCCTCATCCCCCCAGGAACCTGAATCCTGTCACTGCCTCGTGGGAGGCTGGGGAATCTCTGTGGGAATCCCAGAGAGGGGCAGTGTCTGAGAGGGGCAGTGCCTGGTTCAGAAACCCGGCAGGAATTCCTGGAACTTTTCCAGCTTGCAAAATATCCCTCCTCCCTCTGCCACGGGGAAACAGGGTGAAAAAGGAAAGTGGTTTAGTGAGAACCAGAAAATGCAAAACACAGAAAATTTAGAACACAGAAAATTCAAAATAGAAGCAGAGGGGATTAAAGCAAATACCCAGAGTGTCCCAGCCTGTGTTTACTGCCCAATTCCTGCTGTTTTCAGGGGGTTCTTCCTGTGCTGTAACTTCGGGATTAAACTTGGCCCATGCAACTCATCTGACTGCAGCTCCCAGGGGGAAATGCTTCTCAAACCAACCTCCAATCTCAGAGCCCAAGGCACCAAACTGCACATGGATTTTTGCTGGAAGGGCTGGAAGAAAGTGACAGCGCCTGCCTGACGTGAAATTCCCATCCTTAATTAGGGATTTCAAAAATAAATCCAGTTTTCTGAGCAGGATGGTGGGTGTCCAAAAATATAAAGGGAGGTTTTAATGATCTCAGTGAGAGTCAAGTCTGTTTTCCACTTAATGTGTGTTTTTGCACCCAGGAATTTCATAGAATCGTGGAATTATTTGAGTTGGAAGGGTCCTTAAAGATTACCCTTTTCCCAGCCCTCAATTTCAATTTAAGAAATGGTGGCAGCAATGGGTTTGTGTGATATATCACAGTACAAATGCACAAAAAAAATCTGAGTTTCAAAGTTCCTGAGCTCTTAATTCTCAGTTCCATTCCCAGCTGGTACAAGGGACAAAAGGCTGATCCCTGCAGGTGACAGGATGGAACATCTCACCTGTACAGCTCCTCAGGCTGCTGGCCAGTGGGAAGGAGATGGATTTGGGAGGGCAGATTTTCTGTGTGCTCCTCAAAAAAGACTTCACCAGCACTGGCAGACCCTGAAAAAGAAAGGAATTCATGGTGAAATTAGAAACTAACTCCAGATTTTCCTCAGCTGCTGAGTGCTGGAGAGCCCAGCTCTGGCCACGTGCTGGGAGTGGCCTCAATGTGAATATTTTCCCTAGTTCTTTCCTCTTTGGATATCCCTGATTCTGAAAACTTCTTCTGAATATAACTGAGCTAAGAACAACACAGAAATTGCAGGATAATTAAAGAAGACCCTGGAGAACAAATCCACATACCCTGTGCTCCACAGAGTGGCTTTGAAAGGCTGGGGTTCTTCCTTCTGCCTCAGTCTGCCACCAGCACTCGGCTACATGGGAGAAAAGGGAGTGGAATTAAATTAAATTACAATAAATACTGTGTCTAGTTCGTTAGGAACATCTCCTAATCAGTGCTGAACCTCTCACTTTGTGCCATAACCCAGATTTTAGGGACTACAAAGAACTGGCAGCAGGCTCAGACCTGGGCTCAGTTCTGAGTTAAAACCTAAGCCACAAAAACAGCAATGAAAACCCCAAGTTCTGTAAAAGTTCCCCCGGCCCCAACGCTCCTCGCAGACTCTCAAGGTGAGAGATGTGACAGATGGCTGCTCCTGCAGCACAAGCGATGCAGCACCTCTGTACAAATATTGTACTGTGCAAATATTCATCAGCTCATTCCTGCCACAACGGTGTCAGGTAAGATCATTAACACCACCCCTAATTTCCCTGATAAGTAGGCTGAGACAGGAGGGTGGAGAGCAATGTCTAAACTGAAGCTGTGAGTAACAAAGAGAGCTCTGAGCCAGCCTCCCCTCCCAGAGTCCATGCGGGGCTTTTTTTTTTTATTTTATTATTTTTTTCTTGTTTAATTCAAAAAATGAAATCTTTGGGGCAGTTTGACCCCGTGCCAGCTGAAGTTTGACAGCACAAAAAAGCAAACAAACAATGGATTTCAGCTCACACCAGAACTAATGAAGCATTGATGTTACACTGAAATGGGGCTTAGCTTAAGTATCCATTTTTAACTCTCAGCTGAAGTGAAAACATTAATTCATGCAAATCAATGTTCCCTAAACAATAATTTTCCTCTAGAACGTTTCTTCTTTTTTAACATAAACTCTTATCTAACAGAGCCCATTTAAAGGATTATATCTGCAGAGTTCAGCAATTAGCTCTGTAAATTGTTTTCCTTGAGTGTAGGGAAGGTTCCATTACACAGTGAAATATAAAGTGTATGCTACAGTCCATGAAAACCTCTCTTGGAACGATGATTATCCTTCAAAAAGGCTGGGATGAGGGCCAGATTACCAGAAAGAACTCAAGTTCTATTTGTACACCCGAAGTCCCCCTTTATTTCGTGTAAGTATCCACTTGCAGCCCATCTTCAGGGGGTTTGAAAGGTAATTGTGTCTGTGGAACACCCACAGGTCGAGTTTTCCCTGAAACACAGCCCTGAAAATCCACTCTGAGGGATAAACAAGCAAATAGGAAAGGGGTGCACGGAAACAGGGAAGGGATGTGCATCAAACAGCCAAAAAAGGGGTGGGAAATGGCACTGAGGGCACTTCAGGTGCTGCTGGAAGTGAGGATGGAGAGGCTGCTCCTGCAAATCCAGAAAATCTCCGGAGAGGTTTGTAGAACAAAAGTGCAGAGGGTGTAAAAGATGGCTGGAAGTCGCCTGAACCATCACTCAAATAAGGGATTAACTAAAAGTGGAATCTGCTGGTGTCCACACAAGCTTGAAGATCCTCAGGATTAGAGATGGCACAGCCCCACTGAGCTGCACCACGCTCCCAGTCTGGGGGTCCTCCTCTCCTTAAATCCAACCAGAATTTCTCCTGCAGTGACAGAAGGGTTTTTCCCTGGTTTGAAGGCAGCTTCATTCAATCAGGGCACTCACCATGACGCCTTCCCCACTCTGCTCCTGAGTTTCAAGATCCTCCTTGGCACAAAGCACAGCCCCTTCTCCTCGTTTTCCATGGATGCCTTGGTCAAAGAGTTGGATCCATCCATCCATCCATCCATCCATCCATCCATCCATCCATCCATCCATCATCCATCCATCA
>LTAT01000026.1:3083623-3096135 GCA_003286495.1 Chlorodrepanis virens
TCCTTCTTCTTCTTCTTGGCCTCCATCTTCTTCTGGGATGGTGGCACTTTGGATTGGTTTAGAGTAGAAGCTCACTGTCTAACACAGGTGTTGGGGATTGGGAAGTTATTGTAAATAAAGTACAGGTAGTTTTTAGTATAAAAAGCCAAGAGCACCCCAAGGGCAGGGACTGTGCCACAGCCCGACCTGCTGGACAGAGCTCAGCAGGGCAGAGAAAGAATGGAACAGATGAAAAATAAACAGCCTTGAGAACCAGAGCCGAGGAATCCCAACTTCTTCTTCAGCCTTGGGGCTGGGAAAAAGAGACTTTCCAACACCTCGGGGTCATCTCGACCCCAGAGACCCCGTCAGGAGGTGCCCACCCCTCCTGCTGTGCAAGGCCCTGAGCGATCAGAAATGCAGCCAGGGGTCCGAATAACGCGAACTCCCAGCGTGTTATTAGTGCTGTCAATTGAGCCAGGGATGTTATGGCACGTGTGTCACCGAGAGAGACAGAAGCTATTATTGAAATGAGATTAGAAGCGTTCTGAAACATCAACAGTGGCATTATAGTTGGTAACATTTCCATCTGAAATAGATGACATTGATGCTATACAATCAACAATGCCACTGGGAATACAATATAGAACTGAAGACTGGATTGTTTTACTCTATATTGATTTTCCCTTAGTACTTTTTGATTAACTGTCAAATCAATTAGCTCTCCCCACCCAAACATAATATTTTTTGGTGTCCCCCCTCAGAAACTCCCTGTTCAAGAGCAAACAACTCAGAGGAGCTCAAGTGCTCCAAAGTGCTCTGGAACAGAGGAATTGCAGGCAGAGATAAGTCCCCACAGCGAGCCTGCTTCTCCTCACCCTGCTGGAGTCCAGCCATGTTTTTATTGAATCAGGTTCTGAAGCTGTCTAAGGCACTGAGGGATCTGATTATAGCCTTGCCATGATGTCCTTTTAAAATAAAATGCGTGGCATTTTCACAGTGACATAATGTTCCTTTGTCTCAGCAGAGACAGGGAGGCTACAAGATTTTTACCAGCTTGGCCTTCTCATATTATAAATCTATAAATCCATCCATCCATCCATCCATCCATCCATCCATCCATCCATCCATCCATCCATCCATCCATCATCATTTCCCAGTCTCTACACAGCCACACACCTTGATAATTTTATCTTGATCCCACAAAAGCCCCACAGAAGCTGTAGGAAAATGTTATTAAAGATGGGCATTAAGGAGAATCAGTGACACACCAGGGAATTTGCCCAAAGTCACAAGCAGTTCCCAAACCCATCTGGTTTGCCCAATTACAAGCCCCTCACCTGGACTGGAATGGTCAGGAAAAAGGGAAAAGAAGGTTTCAGTCTGTGAAACAGAAGCTGAGAGCTCATCCAGCTCCTGCCACAGCTTCACACCTGAGCAGCAGTGACTGGTAGAGCAGCAGCAGGAAGCTCAGATCCAGACTGAGGCAAGATCCCAAATCCCAGAAGTTCAGGAACCTGCTGGACCTTGTGTTTCCTTGCACTTTTTATTCATTAACCACTGCCTTGGTTCTACACCTTCTTTTTGTTTCTCTAATTCAAGCTGTGCTCATTGTGGGTGTTGAACGTCTCCTGGGGGTGCTGTGCATCTCCTCCATGCACCAGGGCTGACAGAGGGGACAATGGAGGAATGTTTGTGTTAGCAGTGCCTGTGGGGCCAGCTGGGACCAGGCCCTGCTTCTGCGGGGTCGTGCAGCCACCCCAGCTCCAGCTGTGGGGCCCTGGCAGCCTGAATGGAGGGGGCAAGGCAGGGAAAGCTCCGAGTCACAGAATCACAGAATTCACGGAATCACGGAGTCACAGAATCACAGAATCACAGAATTCACAGAATCACAGAATCACAGAATCACAGAATTCACAGAATCACGGCGTTGGAGGAGACCTTCAAGATCACCCAGTCCAACCCAGCCCCAACACCTCAACCAAACCCTGGCCCCCAGTGCCACATCCAGGCTTTGTTAAACACCCTCAGGGATGGGGACTGCACCACCTCCGGGCAGAACATTCCAGAACTTTGTCACCCTTTCTGTAAAAAATTTCTTCCTGATATCCAACCTGTATTTCCCTTGGTGCAGCTGGAGGCTGTGAGCTCTGGTTCTGTCAGTGCTGCCTGGAGAAAGAGGCAATCACAGGGCAGGGGAGTGTCTGGGACAGGTCCTGGGTAATTCCCAATTCCCAATTCCCAATTCCCAGCTCTGTCCCCGCGTGTCCCTCATGACCAAGGCCTTGGGACAACACACGATAAAGAAAGATTAAAAAAGACTCTAATAAAGACTTCCACTGTTCCACTAAAATCCAGATCACCCACCCAACCCTACCAGACTCCTGCCTGCTCCCCAGACCCCTCAGGAGGGACAGGGGTCAGTCCAAGGCTGAGCTGCCCCAGCGCTGGGCTCAGGAGCCGCGGTGGAACCAGCTGCTGCCGCCACGCCGCCAGCCAAGACTCTCATTTGTTTTGGCTGGCGCTGAAGAATCAGCTTAGGCATCTCTGAGAACAAAATGGTGCGTGGAACCGGGCCAAGCTGCAAAAGATAAGAAGCAAGAAGAGTCGCAACAGATTATTTGTCTGGTAAAACAGAAGGAGAATCCTACGGGGGGAGGAAACGCGAGCGGATCTCGGTCCGGTGCCGCGAGCGGAGGTTCTGTGTGTGCAGCTCCTCCCGGGCTGCACACGGGTGCTGAGCTGCTGCTGCTGCTTCTGGGGGATAACAAACTGCTCTGCCGAGGAGCTGAGGCAGAGGAGAGCACTGGAGAGGTGGTTCCTGCATGGCTGGCGGGGAGAGGAAGGCTCTGCAGTGACATGGCAACGCTGCCGGGGAGGGATGCGGGATTCAGCCAGAATAAACACCAGGAGCAACAGCCTAAAATAACTGCTGTGCTCTCCTGTGAGCTTGGGAAGGGAGCTTGGGTTGAAGATTAGCCACAGCCTTCCCCGAGTGATTCTCAGCCAGGCAATTAATCTCTCTGGAACTGGACTCGGGGTAAATGTTATCGGCTCCTCGTGTGTTTCAAACAGATTGGGCCCGTTTTCTCTGTGGCTCTCAAACAGGAGGGGAAAAGAGCAGGGAATGTCAGTGAGGAGGGATGCAGCCACACAGATCACAGAGCCTCAGCGTGGTTGGGGTCAGAAGGGACCTTAAAGCTCACCCAGTCCCACCCTGACACCTCCCACTACCCCAGGGTGCTCCAAGCCCCATCCAACCTGGCCTTGGGCACTTCAGGGATGGAGCAGCCCCAGCTCCTCTGGGCTCCCTGTGCCAGGGCCTGCCCACCCTCCCAGGGAGGAATTTATTCCCAATATCCCATCTAAATCTACCTTCCTCCAGCTCCAAGCCATCCCTTGTCATCCTAGCACCGCATACCTTTGGAAATCCAACCCAAAAGAGGAGCAAAATAGGGAATTCAGGAATCAAACATGAGCTTAATAAGCAGAGAGTGAGGACTGGCACAAATGCAAGGATTAGGTTCTCACCTGACACACCCCAGTCTGGCTGAAATAGCCTTAAAGCACCTAAAGTAATTTTTATTCTATGAAAGCACCTAAAGTAATTTTTATTCTATGCCACGTTCTCAGTAAAATGTAAACTTTACTTCAAAGTTAAGTTCAAAACTTAAAACCACTGATTTCTTTTTTAACAATATCTTCTTTTAAAAAATTAATATTTAACACCAAATTCATTGCAAGTCTTCCCTTTCAGATCTAGGTTCATTCCAGCCCAACCATCAACTGGGAAATAATCCCAGAGAGGAGGCTCTGAGCAGGCACAAAACAACACCCACCTCCAGCCTAAACAACTGAATTTGCACATATTTTGTGCAAAAAACCAAAGGAAAATACAATGGCAGTGTCTGTCTTGGTTTCCCAGCCCTGTGAGAGGATGCAAGGAGACAGATTGCTCCTCCCTGTGAACCCAGACTGCCTCAGCGTGCAGCATCTCTTAAAATTCAGGATGTTAAAGCCCTTATGATAAACACATCTCTGCAGCCAGAGGGATTTTTAATCTCCCTTGATTTACAGGCATTTCATTGCATTTGAGTATAACTTATTTTAATAGCCTGGTGGAAATTGCAGCAGGGGCTAATTAGAGCAACGAAGTTAGTTAGATTTGTGTGCATTTGGAAAACAGGCTGCATCTTTTTTAATAGGATAATCTAAATGGATCACCCTGACCTGCAGAGTTTCCCTGGAGGTACCAGGACACTTCTGCACTTCTCTGAGTGAGGTAACTCCCTTGGAATTAGGGGACAAAGATAATTTATCCCTGTGAGGGCCAGATCCTACAAATTTGTGGGCAACTCCCCTTCCCACAGAAATACCAGGGAGGTCTGGGCAGCTCAGAACCTGGCAGGACTGAACACTGAGAGGAAAAAAACCCTCTGCTTTCACTGCCATGTCATTAATAGATGCTCAACGTGCCAGCAAGCCCCACTGCTTGGGGTTTTTAAGCCTCACAGCCATGGTCTTAAACTAAATTACAAAGCATTGGGCCTCAGCCCAATCTGACTTGCTTCAACACCACCAGGCTGGTTTGAATTTTTCTCAACCCGAGGTCGTAGACTACAACTAATTCAAGACACATTGTGGAGGTCAACAAACCTGTCCCTGCCTCTCCCTCTTGTCTAATCCCTCCAGGTGAGTTCTCAGACCCAACCACCCTTGGATCCTTCTAGATAAAGACCGTTTTTGGGGTGCTGAGTCGTTTTCAGGTATTTTAGGGTAAGGTGAGTCACATCCTACAAGGAGAATTTATTTTAAAGAATTTATTTGAAAGGAGAATTTATTTCTGCATGACCAGATGCGAAGAGCGAACAAAGGATTGACCAGACACCATTCTGCTCTCTGCCACCATCCACTGACCTTCCCAAGCCTCTGTGGGCCCAATGCTAAGAAAATTACCTGACTTCCAACAATTTAAAGGAGGAAAGGGAAAATCATCCCTGCATTCTGCTTTTCCAGGGTTTCCCTACCTCACACTGGAACAGGAAAAGTCCACCTGGGCTCTTGGAAAAAAACCTGGGGAGCATCTTTGATCCCCTTTGAAATTTCCACAGAAGGATTTCATTTAGTTTTCCAGGCTTCTTTGCCTTTCTCCTGCAATAATGGCTGATATCATTTAGTGCAAAGCACAACGACGGCCATTAAAAATGGTTATTAGTCTGGAACTGCCTTCTTAATAGGAAACACACATGCCACACTCTGGGAGTTCAATGTTTTTTAATAGACTTGGAGGAAAATGCCACTGTGACCCTTATTCTTCAGGAGGGAGGGAGGCAGACAGGCAGGAATTCGTTCCTTGGGCTGAGATTTTGCCCTTAGGCAGAGCCTTGGGCGGGAGGTGGAGCAGCTCCACGGCTGCCCTGGGGAGGGACAGAGCCTCTGAAATGCTCCTCGGAGGATCTGCAGCTCTGCTGCAGGGGAGGAGGATGCATCAGCGCTGCAGCATCCCCGCTCAGCTGGGACGCAGAGCGGAGCCGCGGCTCGGCAGACTGACAGCCTTCTCCTCCCTCTCCTGCCTCCTCCTTCCCCCGGGCACAGCGGGACCTTTGCTGCCCTTCAAGGTGACCCTGGCAAGGCTCAGACAGACACGGGGGCTGGGGGTTCCTGGCGTTAGGGCTGATTCCAGCTCCCCCTGCCTCCCAAATGCCCCTTCTGGAGCGAGGGATGATGGAAATTCCTGCCTTGGGGAAGACTAAAGCTGGATTTCCCAACCTTCAGCAGGCTGATGGGAGACTGAACATCAACATTTAGCAGTAACATCAGGGAGAGTTTTCTTTATTTACTCCCCTTCTCCTCCCACACCTGTTTAAAAGCAGAACTTGGGGCCTCTTAAATGAAAATAGTAAAAGCACCTTCCCCACGGCAGTGTGAGGAGCTGGGGGCTCCTTGACCTGGTGGGAAATCTCTAAATCCGCAGCACATCCGGGGTTCTCAGCTCTTTACCTCACCCAACAAAGATCCCCCCTTCCTCAAAGCCTATTTCACTGAGTGGGAATTTGATTTGCACTGTCAGGGAACCTCGAGTGCCTCTCTGCTGTTTGCATGAGGGGTTGTTGTTGTTTTTTGCTCCTTTCATCACCTTATAAAGGCCACCCAATGATTGCGTGATGCTGAGACTCCTGACAGATGTAACATATGTGCAACAATGTTTATCATTTATTTAGCATGCCGGGCAGAGAGGCTGGCAGGGCTCTGCCGTGCCTGACTTCAAGGCTGCTGGCATTTCCACGAGATAAAATCCCATCACGCAGGGGGTTAAGAATTCAGGCATTTCAAATCGCATCAGGCTGCATCATGACTCAAATCAGAAAAGCCAGTTTTTGGTTCACTCAGGGCTGACAAAGCGGGGCTAGGGGAGGGTCAGGAGGAGCAGGAAGGGATGGCAGGTCACGAATCTGCTCTTGCTCTATGACCAGGCTAATGCAGCCTGGGTTTGTAAATAACTGGGGGAGAGGGGGGCTCTGCCCAGCTCCAGGAGCTCTCCCACCCAGGGCATTTCAAAGGCACCCATCTCCTCCTCGCTGCTCCAGCCAGTTTTGGTGGAAGCAGACATCAGCCAGTAGTCACCCTCTCTGAAAAGCCCACTGCAAAGGGTCTGACAGTTGCATTTTAAGGAGCACGTGCCTGCCAGACACGGGAATTCTGCTCTGCACCGAGGTCCTGCAGCTCTCGGGAGCAGAGAGGAAAATCTGCTGATGGAGAGAGGCAGCAAGGCCACGGCAGCCAGAGCCCCAGGTCGAGCTCGGGAGCTCAGCATCCAAACCTCTGGGCTGTCTCAGTGTCTGTCAGGTGGGACTGACACTTCAGACCCCAAACCAGTGCTCAGTGCAAACATCCTTCCTTCAGCCATCTCAAAATCAAAATTTTGCTTCTGGGTTTATTGGTAATTTCAATTTATTTTCAATTTATTTTCATTCTCAATCCAAAAGGGATTAAAGACCCCACCCAAACAACCAAGGACTGCCAGTTCATCCTGACCCTGACTCACCTGAAGAGGAATTGGAGGAGTCCTTTAACTTCTGCCCAGTTGCAGCTCCCGCTGTTCTCACGGAGCAGCAACATACCACACATTTCATAATTAGGGTGAGAAGCACAGATAAGGCCATGGGGCTGAGCACATGAAAGGAATGTGCTGGGTGTGGGGAGATGGTGCTGAAAGGAAGGAGAGTTTTGTCCCGGCTGGAAAAGGCTCTGGCAGAGCAGGGCTAGGGAAGGGGGAGCTGCGTGTGCCAGCGGGAAGGAGCACGTGTGGCAGGAGAACGGGCTGCTTCTCCTGCCAGCCCTGCTTTCCAAGGATTAAAGAGAGGCTGGGAAAAATCCCAAAGTCCAGGGAAACACATTTGGGAGGGGATTTGGCATCCAGGTAAAAGGAACAAGTGCCCTGCAGTCAGAGGGACACAGCCAGGGCGGCTGTCCCCGACTCCTGCAGACCCGGCTTGGGGCAAAGAGAAGATTTGGGATTTTTCCCTCTGACCATTCTGCACGAATCCACCTCAAGGTAACATTGAGGAAGCCCACTCTGCATTCTGGAGGGCTTTTGTGTTTGTTTGGTTCGAATAGCCCTGGTTTTGGCAGCAGGGCTGAGGAAACCACACATTTTTACAAGATTCCAGAGCGAAGAGAGACCTCGGCGCTGAGCACAAAGCTCACAGCGGTGGCACAGCTTTATTTGCTGAGTAAATCCAGAAAAAAAAAGCCAGGAAATATGAAAATACAGCAACACAGAACCTGCAAATTCTGATTTTTGGCCTGGTCTCTGCTGCCTGGGGGTGAGGTGACCTTTGGTGGGCCAACCCACGTCTTGGTGCCACTCTTGCTCCTCACACCTTGGGTTTCTTGCCCCGATTCCAGCTCTGGGCTCTGAGCCCACAGCTCTGGGCCTGCTGCACTCCTGACCTTTGTGGGCACTCACAGCTGCTCCTGAAGCACCAAGAAATGTCTGCATTCCATATTTCACCTCCAGCCCACAGCGCTCCCTGACCAGAGAGGAGCACGAGATAAATCTGAATATTGGAGCTAATTTTATTCCTGTGAAAATTCCTGGGTGGGAGTAAATCCATATTAACCCTCAGCCTAAAAACCAGCCCATCTGATCGCTTTTTTTGCTGGTTTAGATATTAAAATTCAGGCCTGGGTATCAGGTGTGGGAGCAGGGAGCTTCTCCTTTGCCTCAGATAAAAGCAGCTCTCCTGATTTTACACCACTGCAGCCTCCGAGGCTTTGTTCCAGAGAGCCTCACGGAGATCCCTGCCTGATAAACCATGAAGGAACCACCTCAAAGTGGTTTTATTTTTCTTTTCAATATCTATTGAAATGCTGTGTTTGTACCTGCCAGCCCTTCTGCTGGGGGTTCACTCCTCCAGCAGCAGCAGCTCCCTACAAAGTGCTGCCAAAACCTCCCACAAAAGCAGCTCATGAACCCCGTCCTAAATGTGGGGAGCACTTCCCTAAAATCAATCAGCCTCTATTATTCTCCTGAGGGCCAATCTCATTGTCTGCTTCTTCCTCCGGAGGCCGATTTCTGCCAGGTAGAAAATTCAGTTTCCTTTACTTTTCTTCCCCTGCAGTTTTTCAGCGGTTCAGCACCGTTGTTCGGTGTGGGAAAGCGACTTCCTGTCTCAACAAACAAGTGCACACAAGGCTTTTCTGGACACATAATGGGCTCCTTTTTTTCTTTCTTCTTCTTCTTCTTTTTTTTTTTTTTGATTTTATACAAAAATCATTCCACACTTAACACATCAATGAAGCCACTTAAGCTCTACTGCATCTGAATTAAAGGGGGAATTGTGTGATCAAAGAGTGTGAAGGAACCACACATGGAGTTCTTCAGACACTTTACTTTTGTTACATTTGATACATAACAAACCCAATAAATATGCTTATCCCAGCAGCCCATTTCATTATGTCATATCCTTATGTTTAAGAGCATTTCCTTGAAGAGTTCTCTTTCTCCTTTGGTTTTTTTTCCAGCATCATACTTTTGAGGCGGTTTATTTTAAATGAAGATGCTAAAACGAGAGAAAGAAAAGAATTTATTCCTTTTTTTTCCCTAGGTGTGCTCAAACAAGACCAAAAATCCCCCTCCACTGAGTATGTATTAATTCATGTGAAAATACAGGCGTTGCTCTCAGTTCTTGCAGGATTTTAGAGACAAAATTTGCACCAGGAATGATTCCTAAAGCTCTTCACAATAATTCTCCACAAATTCATCCCTTTCCTTCCACCACAGATCGAATCACTTGGAAAAAATACAGATTTTGTGTGCATTGATGCTTTCAGTGCTGAGAACAATTGCCTATCTGCAGCTAAATTATTAAAAATTATGAATATTGGAGCCTGCCCATTTTTCCTGTTGTTTCACAGGGAAGTCATCAATTTCTCTGGCCAACAAAGAAGCTGCAAAGTCTGATTTTGGGAGAATTGCTGATTATTTGTAGCCAGCAGTGACATGTGGCTGGTCAAAGAGCTGTCAGAGCTGAGCCAAAATGGGACCTTGTTCCATGAGCTGGAGGTTTGGGGGGTGATTTTTACCCACAGATGGAAAAATCCACCGGTCCTGTGAGGAATCTCTATTTCCAGAAGGAAGTTCTGTAGGATTTCTGCGTGGCCAAAATTATATTTAATCCATTCTACCACAAATAACCGTGGCAAAACCACCCACCAAACCTCCAGGAGAACTTCTCTGGGGGGAAATTTCAGGTGCTTTTAGCAGAGTTGCTCATTAAAAGGCGTTTGAAAATGGAATTTTTCAAACCTCCTTTGTATCTTTTTGTTTTTCCCAGCTTTCCCCAAGGGGTTCTGACAGGAATGCTCGGGACAGGAGGTTTGACATCCCCTGAAATGGTGAGATCAGCCCCTGCTTGCTGCCACACACAAGGTTGGCTCCTTTTTCTTTTTGAAAAACTGAAGAAGAAAATGATCCTGCCTTAAAATCCTGCCCTGAACTGAACACATCCAAATGCTCCTCCCGTGCAGCGGGGAAAAAACCACCTGAAAAAAAACCCCAAAACCACCCAAAAAACCCCTTAATAAAATGTATTTTCTGCTCTGTTTAATTCCTATCAGTAAATATCTTTACAAATCTGCTTTTGTGATGAGCACGGCCTGCTTGGAGCTGCCTTTGTTTCGAGGCTTCCCAAATCAAAACAAGCAAACAAAACAACCCCCTGCCAGCTCCTCTCTAAGTAGGGCACATCCCTGTCCCCATCCCAGCCTCAGCAGCTCCCAGTGAGGTAAAAAATTGCAATATTTCCCCCCAAAAATCAGCTGGAAATTCCATTTATATCTCAGAAACCTCCAGCTCTCCAGCAAGAGAGGCCTGGGTAGTAATTCAGTGTTTTTTATCCATGGAACAGCTCCCGAAATCAGGGAAATCTCAGGTTGGGCACGGGAAGGTGATTTTGGTACTCGTGGTTGAGGAGGAAAATCTGGTCCAAAAGCTCCAAAGAACCAAGAATTTCCAAAGGCAGAAGGCAATGAGAGGGTTTGGGTGTCCCTGATTCCTTCTCAGGCCCAGGATGGCGCTGGGCTCTGGAACTGCTGCAGGTCCCAATCCCACACCCACATTTCATTGAGTTTCTACCAAAAAAGTAGAGAAAGAAGAACCAAACCCCGGGTTTCTACTAAAAATGAATGCTAAAATATCAACCCCAAGTGCCCCACTCCCCCTTTGGTTGTGGTGCACTTTATTTTTAGTCCTGGCATCCACATATAAATGAAATTTTCTACATTTCCCCTCCTTCTGTTGCTTTTTTTTTTTTATTCTCTGCAAGTCCGTGCTGGTGATTAAATCAAGAATTGAAGAATTTAACAGCAGCTGGGAGGTAAAATTCTCCTCTAATAGGAAAAAGAGAAAAATATTCAAAGTATTTTGATAATGTTCTTTTTTAACCCCCCCCACAATTTAAATCCTCATCCAATTTTGGGTTTCTGCTTCATTTTCTGAACAGGAATTTTGAAAGGTGACCGTGCTGGGTGTGGTTCTAATCGTTTTTTGCTCCTGAGAAGAAATGTTTTGGGGAAATTAAAAGAGAAATAATTAATTAATAGCGTTTAAAGCAGCCTGATTGCAGGAATTTGAGGGAAAAGGTGCAAAGGCTGCAAAACTTGCCTGAAATCTTTGCCAAAACATTTAACTGGTAATGAAAAAAAGCAGCATTTGGGGTTTTTATTTTCCAGATTTAATTGAGAAAAGAGACCTCAAAGACCCAGGGATGCTTCCCTAAATCACTGCTGACTTTCACTCTGGCAACACTTTGTACCTCATGATTAAACCAATTCCCCAAGCAGAAATTTTTAATCTTGATGGAAATTGGGGAGCAAATTTCAAAAAGGAAAAGGTGGATTTTATTTATTTATTTTTTTGAATGGGGCAGTTTGGTTTTTCCTGCTGCACAAAATGAAGTTTCCCTCCTTATCTTAATTCAATTTCATTTCAAACCCGCCCTGGGAGAGGCATGAAAAAATGAGAAAAGTTGTGGTAATGTATAAATTAAGGTATTTCTGTGGATTTAACAACCCCCCAAAAAAATCTAGCAGGTGGACAAAGACGATCCTCCACTGGGTTTGATGTGGAAGGGAAGAATAATTTCAATTTTTGGAGTTTTTTCTGACAGTAAAAGTGCAGCTTGGAAATTCCACAGTTTCCCTTGACAGTTCACAATGGATCATTTCAGTTCCTAAGTCCAAAATCCTGAATTTCTTTTGAAGCTGTGGCTGCTTTTCCTCCTACAGGAACAATCTAATCAGGAATCAGGGAAGCTCCTTTCACTAGCACTTCCTAATTTCTGATATTTTTAGGCCACTGAAGATGTTAATCCTGCCATTAAAAGAGAAATAAACTGCTTTTCACAACAATTCTTGGCAGAAAGGGAATTCCAGCAGCCTCTTTTGCTCCAATATGAGAGATTCCAGGAAAAACCTCCCCACCAACCTCAGCACAAACTAAAAAAAAGGAGAATTCCAAGCCAGGCTGGACTGAGGGAGTCAAATCCAGGATTAATTTATTGGTTTAGAGTGAGCAGAAACCTGAGGGACACACACAATGTCCCCTTCTCTAAAAGAAAATTATAAATTCTTCCACGCTAGAAATAAATAAATTCCTCAAAATTATAAATTCTTCCATGCTGGAAATAAATTCCTCAAATTTATAAATTCTTCCATGCTGGAAATAAATTCCTCATAATTAAAAAATATTCCATGATGGAAATAAATTCCTCATAATTAAAAAATATTCCATGCTGGAAATAAATTCCTCAAATTTATAAATTATTCCATGCTGGAAATAAATTTCTCAAATTTATAAAATATTCCATGCTGGAAATAAATTCCTCAAATTTATAAATTATTCCATGCTGGAAATAAATTTCTCATAATTATAAAATATTCCATGCTGGAAATAATATTCGTCAAATTTATAAATTCTTCCATGCTGGAAATAAATTTCTCATAATTATAAAATATTTCATGATGGAAAT
>LTAT01000026.1:3163097-3174861 GCA_003286495.1 Chlorodrepanis virens
TCCCTGGGACTGAAGGATTCCAGAGCATTCCCTGGGACTGAAGGATTTCAGAGCATTCCCTGGGACTGAAGGATTCCAGAGCATTCCCTGGGCTTCAGTTCAGTCCTCTACTGAAGTGGTCACAGGCAGGGGATGGGGATGGAACACGGTTTTAGCCTCAAACTGAAGGATTCCAGAGCATTCCCTGGGACTGAAGGATTCCAGAGCATTCCCTGGGACTGAAGGATTCCAGAGCATTCCCTGGGACTGAAGGATTCCAGAGCATTCCCTGGGCTGTCAGTTCAGTCCCCTGCTGAAGTGGTCACAGGCAGGGGATGGGGATGGAACACGGTTTTAGCCTCAAACTGAAGGATTTCAGAGCATTCCCTGGGCTGTCAGTTCAGTCCCCTGCTGAAGTGGCCACAGGCAGAGGGTGGGAGCAGAGGGAGCAGCACAGATCTCCAGGAGCTGACAGAGGAAGTGACCATCAGAGCCTGGAATTCCTCTCACATCCCTTGGTTCCAGTCCAAATGTTTAAACCACGACATCATCCCTCAGGCCTGGGACACCAACTGAACCTTTAACCCTCGTGCTGGAGCCTCCTGAATCCCTGCCCATCCTTTTCACAGCAGAGGTGGCTCCAGGCTGGGGCAGGACCCTGGTCCGGAGGAACCCAGCCCAGTTTGGGATCTCAGCCCATGCTGGGTTCCTTCTCACATTTGGGCATTTCATGACAGAGCCCTCCACGTGTTTCTGCCTCAGCTGGGCTAGGGCAGCTTGCTGGGAGCTGGAAATGGGGAGGGAGAACTTTCCAGACACAATTTCTCACCAGGAGAGTCTCCCCTGCCATTCCTTTCCAACTGGGGGCAAAAAAATTAAATGGGAACTTTAGGAGAACCAGGTGGTAGTGAGAATAATTTAAAAATAATCTCTAAGTTTTCATGGAGATTTGTGGGGAGGAAAGAGGGAGTCTTCTACTGTCCAGAACATGGCTTTAGTAGGCACAAAACCACTTCCAGCCCAGTGCCCTTCCACACAGAGCCAGCCAAAAAACACAATTAAGGCATGCTGATTATCACAGCAAGAGTGATGGCCGGGAGGGAAAGAAGGAGGAGGAGGAGAGTGTCCATTTCCCCAAGCTAGGTCACACCAATCTGTGCTGCCAGGGCTTCCTCCACCAATCCCCATGGTCTGGAGTAAGTCAGCAGCAATTCTGGGAATGTTGAAGAGGTGACAGTGCCCAAGGAATAAATGGAGGGGGCTCCTTACAGCCCAGCCACCAAAGGAGATGGATCACCAACCTTGGCATGATTCACCCACAACCAAAAGCTAAAAAACCCCACATTGTCCTGGGCTGCTGGACACAGCCCCAGCAGAGAGCATCCTTCCTTCCTTCCCTCCATCCTGGCTGCAAAACTCTCCTGTGGGGAGGGGAACCAGGGGTGGAAAGGCTGAGGAAGGGCTTCACACGCTGCTGGCAGCCCCTCTGCAGGTACCCTGATTGTCCCTCTGCAGCTCTGAGAGCAGCACAACTGAACTGAAACCAGAACAGCTGGAATCAGCTGAAAATGAAAGGGTTTTTCTCCCTTTCCTTGCTCTTGTGGGATTGTCCTGGGCTCTGGACACAGCCCCAGCAGAGAGCATCCTTCCTTCCCCCCATCCTGTCCCAGGCTGGCTGCAAAATTCTTCTGTTGTGAGAGGAGCCAGGGGTGGAAAGGGCTTCACACGCTGCTGGCAGCCCCTCTGCAGGTACCCTGATTGTCCCTCTACAGCTCTGAGAGCAGCACAACTGAATTGAAACCAAAACAGCTGGAATCAGCTGAAAATGAAGATTTTTTTTTTTCCCCTTTCCTTGCTCTTGTGGGATTGTCCTGGGCTCTGGACACAGCCCCAGCAGAGAGCATCCTTCCTTCCCCCCATCCTGGCTGCAAAACTCTACTGTGGTGAGAGGAGCCAGGGGTGGAAAGGGCTTCACACGCTGCTGGCAGCCCCTCTGCAGGTACCCTGATTGTCCTTCTGCAGCTCTGAGAGCAGCACAACTGAATTGAAACCAGAACAGCTGGAATCAGTTGAAAATGAAGATTTTTTTTTTCCCCTTTCCTTGCTCTTGTGGGATTGTCCCTTAGAGCCCTGAAGGCTGAGCATGTAGAAGTTGGTCCCGTTTGTCAGAGCAACACCCACTGCTGCAAACGGGGAGAGGGAGAAGAGCTCCAGCCCTGCTTTGGATTAGGAAGAGACAGGAGAAATAAAAAGAGCATCTGACACCAAAATAAAACTGTTTTGGTCACTGCCATCTCTCTTATTCTAAATGAAGCAATTGTGGGCTCCGTTTGTTTTGCATTCATAATTAGCAGACGGAACAGATGGCAAAGGCGTCACTTAAAGCCACACGTCCGACAAAATAACCCAGGCTGCCAGTGCTGCTTCTCACTGGGAACAAGGAACATTTCCCCTCTGCTCCCCACTGAAAGGCATCCCAAAGAGAGGAGCCAGCAGGGTCTGTGTGGAGCAGGGGACTGGCAGCAGAAAGGAGCCCATTGTGTGTGGAGGGTGCCGAGGGAGGGAAGGGCGGCAGCAAATGGGACAGAAAATAGGGATGGGAAGGAGCAGAGCGCTGCCAGCAGCACAGCCAGGGGCTCAAAGGAACACTGAGCCCCTCCTGCCTTCAGCTCTGGGCTGCAGGCAGAGCTGGGAGCTCTGGGTTCCATTTCGAAGCTGGATGTGGAGGTGCTGTGCCGTTCCTGACTCATCCTCTCCAGACCTGCAGGGAGATGTTCTGTGCTCTCCTGAGGGAAAAACTCACTGGGAAACTGCTCAGAGCACTGCTGCCCATCCCTGGGTGTCCTCAAGGGCACGCCAGGCCAGGCTTGGAGCAGCCTGGGATGGTGGAAGGTGCCAGGGTGGAACTGGATGAGCTTTAAGGTCTCTTCCCACCCAAACCACCCTGGGATTCTCTAAAACAAGCAAAGCAGAGCAGTGGGGAAAGACCAAGGAAAAGAGGAGGATGTGCTGCCCCTCCAGGCTCTCAGTGCCCTCAACACCCAGCTGTCCTGACCCTCCACAGCTCCTGCTAGAGTTGTGGGGAAAGAAAGATGGAATTTTCATGTTTTCAGTGGGGAAAAAAAGGATTTAGTGCACTGAAAATTGCCCACTGATGTGCTGCCTTTGGCACTCACCTGGCAAAGGGGAAACCTGGGCTCTGCTCCCTGCTCCTGTTTAAAAAATCAGCAATTAGAATGCATAGTCAGCCCTCAGAGCTATAATCTCATTAAAAATAAGGGCTGAAATTAAAGAATTCGCCAGTCCAAGCCTTCCTAGAGGCACTGGGGGAAGCGGGAAGGGAGTACCTGCAGTAAGAGCTGCCTCTGCCAGGACGTGGCTGCTCATGCAAAGCAGAGCAGCATTAGTGCAGCTGGAATTCAGCACTCAGACATTCCTGCAGCCTGGCTGGGGCTCAGATTTCCTGGAGGAAGGGAGGGAAGCAGAGCAGGCTGTGCCACATCTGAGGTGACCACACTGAGACACGGGAGGGAAAGGAGCTGCTCCCATCGCCTCCCACTCCTCCCTCATCCTGCCAAACCCAGCCCTGAGAGATGAATTTCCATCAAATCCCAGCATGGCTGGGCTTGGGAGGGAGCTCAAAGCTCCTCTAATTCCATGCCGTGGGCAAAATATTAGAAATATTTTATTAGATTATTAGGCAGAAATTAGAATATTCTATTAGAAATATTTCTGTCCTATCAAAGGACACCTCCCACCATCCCAGGCTGCTCCAAGCCCTGTTCCTCCTGGCCTTGGGCACTTCCAGGGATCCAGGGAAGCTTCTCTGGGAAATCCATTCCATCCATTCACCACCCTCCCAGGGATGAATTTCCCCCTAAAATCCAATCTAAACCCACTTTGTCAGTTTTTCCCCCATCACTGTCCTACTTTGCTTTGGGAAGGCAAAAATTTTATGTTAAACCCAAAGGAAAAAAAAATGGTGTGAGGGGAAAAGATTCCCTTTTGAGGAAGATTTTTGTCTCAACTTCCCAATTCTTCCAGCCCCAGGAACAGATTAACCCCACTGAAGTCAAGGGAAGTTTTACTCTAATTCAGAATAAAACTTCTAATTTAGGCTCTGAGTTTTAATTCTAACATAAAAACTTCTAATTCAGGCATTCTAATTCAGGCTCTGAGTTCAGCAGAGTAACAGGTGACAACAAAACCAAGCCCGGGGCTTAATAAGGCCAAAAAAGGCATTTGGAGCTGGATTTGAGCAGGACAAAGCTGGGATGGTAACTCCAGGGGCACACAAGGCTCACAGACCATAATATCCTGGAGACCCAGGCACAGGTGCCACTCCCTGGGCTGCACACTGAATATTTAACTTGCACTTGGGGACAGACCTGTGGCACCTCTTGTAGGACATCCAGGAGTGGGGAAGGAGGGCCAGAGCTGGATCTCAGTGCTCACACAGAACAAAAAATCTGTGCCTTGAGACCCAAAGCAAAATGGGATTGTTCCAGGGGGGATGGCTTCAAAGTGGGAGTGGATTTAGATTGGATATTATTATTATTATTATTATTATTATTATTATTATTATTATTATTATATTGGATATTAAGAAGAAATTCTTCCCTCACAGTTTCAAACCCCTGTCCCACATTGCAAGGCAGGATGTGTTCTCTTGCCATCTCTGTGCCAGTTTTCTTTTGTCAGTGGGCAGTTTTCCTTATCTCTCCCACACCCACTCCTCCCTCAGGGACACACCTGCTGATAAGAGGCCATTGACTGTCCCTGCATGGCTGATAAGAGCTGCAGCATCCCACTGGGAGATGTGAGCCCAGGGGGAGGAGCCAAGCATTCCTACCTGGATATAATCTGAGATTCTGGAACACCAGCACGGCTTCTCCACTGGATTTCCCAGAGGAGCAGCAGCTGCCTCTGCCCCTGGACCTTCAGAGGCAGACTGCACCCTTCTCCAGGATCCCTGCTCCAGCAGAACCAGCCCTGGCACTGCAGGAGGGCTGAGCCACAATTCCAGTGGCACTGCTGCCAGCACCCTGACCCACAGGGTGTCAGGCTGTGCTCTGGCTCTGCCAGGGTTGTTGTTTATTTTATCCTTCTATTTCCTTCGCTAACACAGAACTGTTATTCCTGCTCCCATATTTTTTGCCTGAGAGCCCCTTAATTTCAAATTTATGGCAATTCAGAGGATTGGGGAGGGTTCACATTCTCCATTTCAGGAGAGGCTCCTGCCTTCCTTAGCAGGCACCTGGCTTTCCAAACCAACACAACCCCAAAGGTTTACAAAGGGTTTCACCTTTGTGCTCAGGGCTTCTGGAACTCGGCAGCTTTTCCTGCTGTGTGGTGTCCTCCTGGAATGTCCCTGCCTGGTGCCCTCCTGGAATGTCCCTGCTTGGTGCCCTCCTGGAATGTCCCTGCTGTGTGGTGCCCTCCTGGACTTGTCCCTGCTTGGTGTCCCTCCTGGATTGTCCCTGCTTGGTGCCCTCCTGGATTGTCCCTGCTTGGTGTCCTCCTGGATTGTCCCTGCTTGGTGTCCTCCTGGACTTGTCCCTGCTGTGTGGTGCCCTCCTGGAATGTCCCTGCCTGGTGTCCTCCTGGACTGTCCCTGGCTGTGCAGCACCTCTCCTGTGCCTGGCATTCCTTCCTGCCCAGGGGCAGGGCTCCCACAGTGCCATAAAATACACACTTACCTCATTGCTCATCACGAGCTCAGGAGAATGAGGTAACCAAACTCACCCACAATAAATCCATCCTCATTATCCAACCCCAGTTTGCCCCTTTTTTATCATTATTAATTAAACTTTATCAATACTAATTAAACTTCTCCCCGTCCCTGCTCCTGTGTTAATGCATTTATGGCACCTTGAATAACTATCCCCTGGTCTGAGCTCCAGCTTGAACCCTGAATATCCCACTGGAGAGATTCTCACTTGGGAGGAGATGTCTGCAGCCTCTTCCCAGCTCCCAAAACAAAGGGATGTGCACCAGCACCAAGCTTCTGGAAACTTCCACACCGCAAGTGCCCCAGGTGAGTTTTCCCCACAACTTTTCCAAGCTCGGGCAAGTGGGCTGAGCTTAGGAATAGCTGAGCCAGTCCCACAGCCTCTGGAAAACCAAGGTTTTTATTGATTTTTGCATCTCTAAGGACACTGGGAAGCCTCAGAACTCTGTATTTCCAGTGATTTTGACAATAAGACTCTGATACTCCTCAGGGCTTGCAAAATACAGATAAAAAAGCACCCTGATCTCAACATTAAGACTTATTCTCTGATAGCAAGTTCAAGTTCCTTTGGCTCTCTTTCATCCTCTTCCTACAAATTCCTGCCCACATTTCTCTAGAGGGCAGAACTGGAGTCCCTTCAAAAGCACCAATAAATAAAATAATAATTAACAGGTGACTCAGATAAAGGCTTTCCATCTCAGGGCAGAGGAAAGTATTAGCTAATTAATCATCGAGTTGGCATTACTTTATCTTTTGGCACCTCCAAGAAAATGTAAATCTGAAAGGAGTTGGGGGTGGTGGTGTGTGGAAACAAAGGAAGAAGAAGCCAACAATGGTTTTGGAAATGGATGACAAAATCCAAATGTTCTGCCTGACTGCTGCTAAATTAAGCTCTGTGTTATCAGTGCAAAGATTAGGAAAAGAGAGATTTTCCTCTGAACCTCAAGTCACACTCTGGAGCAGCACAGGACACGGCAGGAATGGAGACAAGAGGATTCACTCACCCTGAAAAGGAGTGGAAATGAAAAAGGATCCGCTCAGTTCTTGGCTCGCCCCAAACACGGCTCTGCGGAGGAAAGGAAGGAAGAAGGGGTTAATTTATCGTGTAGGAGATGAAGAAGTGATGCCCACCCTGCCTCCCAGCCCAGGCTCCATCCAACCCATCTCTGCCTTCAGCCCTTTTTGCCCAAAATTCCCTTTTCCCCCCCTTTTCAGTGGAAAGGGCTGCAGTGAGATCTTGCCTTGGGCCAAACGCTGTTCTGGGAATTATTTCAGCGCTAAAGCGACCAGGAAAATTTGTTTTCCCACCTTCATCTGAGGCTCCCAGCTGCTGACCAGGGATGGAAGATCATCAGCTGGAATTGTGTTTGCTCCAATTGATATTTTTTGGGGGTTTCTTTTGAGCAAAACCTCCCTTTCAGGGAGAGGTCACCTCCCCAGGCACAGCACAGCACAGCCCTCGACGCATGCACCCATTAAAGCTTTTCAAACTCTGCTCGAATTTAAACCATCCCAGCTGGCACTTCTACCCCAAACCCAGCCGAGGGAAATGATTCCACACGTTCCTTCCTCCACTCCAATTAATAAAGATTCAGCTCAGCTCCATGACAAACGTTTTGCAACCACCTGTGGGTGTTTATGGGATCAAAGGAGCTGCATTCCTTCCTGCCCAGGCACAGATCCCTTCCCTCCTGCTGGAGGAGGCAGTGCCACAGTTGCTCCTCCAAAAAAAGCCATTTTATTCCCAAAGAACTGGGAATTAGGGAAGGTAGAAACGCTCCCTCAAAGTATTTTTGTCTTTAATTCAACATATCCTGACCTCCAACAACCTCCCAGCTGACATCCAAGTCTATAAAGCAGAAGGGATGAAGGCAACTGGCAGCTCCAGGAAATCATGATATTCCACAAATCCAGCTTCAGTTGGGGCTGGATTTGTGGAATCAATTCCTGATCAATGAGTCAAAAAGTTGATTTATTCCTAATCAATGCTCAGGCACAGCGCAGAGCCCACAGAGCCTCTGCAATCCATCCAAATCAAAACTTATTCCTTCCTCTCTTCCCTTCTGTTTTCTTTTTGCCCCCAAAATGATGTGAAATCCAACAATTCAGCAGGTTCTGATCAAATACACAAAAAACCACCAGGACCAGGCTTTAGCTGCATCAAAGTCCAGCAGAGGCTGCCTTTTCTCCCCCAACTCATCCAGCCACAAAGATTTACAAATATGCCAAAGGGGAGCAAAACATTTTTGTATCCCTATAGAAAAGAAGATGCAGGATTTTTTTTTTTCCCATTAATTTCAAGAATGAATTTTTTTTTTCCTTTTTTCTTTTTTTTTTTTTTTGATGAACGTGGCTGGTTATTTGACGAGTGAAGCATTAGATTTGCGAGTTGTTCTGCAAGCCAAAACACGCTCCCTTTTCATTCATAACACTGAGCTGCTCGGCGTTAAACAGCCGATTATCATGAATGAAGTGGGTGTAACTTCCTTGAAATCCTCCAAAGACCTGTCAAAGCACAGCTACCGCAGCTCGCTTTTCTCCTTGAAGCACACACATCATTGCTTTAATTGTTCCCCTATCCCCCAAATGTCTTCCGTTCAAAGTGAGGTTTTTTGGGGTTTTTTGGGTTTTTTTTTTGGGGGGGTGGAGGAGAAAAAGGAGAAGGGTGGGGAATGATGCCTCGGGATAAGAGAGGGAAAGTGTCTCCGCCGTCGAATTTTGATTTTCTTGTGGGGATCTAAATTAAGCTTCATCCGTTTAAAAGTGTGGCAGACGAAACCTCACAAATCAAAGCCCTGGCCTGTTTTGCATGGATAATCAAGAGCCTCTGGCTCTTTTTCTAAGAGGAAACGTTTAACCCTCAAGAGAAGAGGACTCTGTGGTTGAAGTGCTGGCCAAGCACTTCGAAAATTTAAATTTGACTCCAGGTCTGCCATTCTCCACCTCCTTCCCAAGACGTTTTTGCCCCGTTGCTGCCACTTTGATGTTTGCAAACTGAGCCAAGAGGCTGAAAACCTGCATTGATAAAAACACATTTAATCGAGGTTTAATGACAGATCTTTCCTAGGATGAGCATTATTCCAAAGAAAGACCTGCAGCATCTCAGCCATTCCTCTTATCCCTCTTATCATCCCCACATTCCTCTTATTCCTCTCATTTTTCTTTAGGACACCAATCTCGGCCAGCATAAATCGTGATCTCACCACTGACACACCAAATATTTCAAATATTTCAATGTTACAGCCTGGAAAGCTCCAGAAAAGCCACTAAAACAACCCCAAACCCACGAGGACTGACACACTTAACGAGGTTTAGTCTCAGGAAACACTGGGGAAAGGGGCACCAGGGAAAACGATTAAAATTTTCATATTTCAGCTCAGACTCTCAGCTAAATGTCATTATCTCATCCACAACCAAAACATCAACAACAAATCTTGATGGTGCTTCCCTGACAGCAGCTTTTGCACATCCCTTCGCAGCTCTAACACTAACAAAGGCTGGTGCTTGGGGGGGAAAAAACATAAATATTTGTCCAGCATCTTGGAAAACTCCAAACTTGTCATGTATTGCAGCTCCAGAGACAGGAACTTCCCACCCGCTCCTGAATTTTATCCCAAAGGGGTGGTGCCCACCTGGGAGCACCCACCTTTGACTGGACACTGGATCCCACTGAAAATTCCAGTGAAAAAAACCGGATCCTCCACCAGCTCCACCTTATAAAAATCCACATTTCTCCCTCACCCAACTCCCAAGGGATTTCCCTGCTCCCATGGAAGGCAGGGGGAATTTTGAGGCTGTTTTCGAAGGCAGTGAGAGCTGGAGCAGATCTGACAGGCTGCATTTTCCTTCTCCTGGCTATCATGGGCTGGAGGATTCACTGCTGTGTCTCTTTGGCTGCCATGCAGGGCTGCATGCAGCTGCCTTGCTGTGAAATGCATCACTCCCTCTGACTCACCCTGCAAAGGACACGTTTGTAAACTGACCCAGCAATGACAAAATCCTCTCTTTCTTCACTTGGAGGAGGCGAGATGAGGCAAAGGTTCCTCGTCTGATTCATTTCCTGGGGAAATTTTTACTCCCTGCATCTTTTTCCAGTCCTTATTCAGCCAGCGAGTAGTGAAGTGATTAACACAAAATCCATGCTTGACACAGAGTGGAAGGATTCATTCAAATTCTTTTAAAATCAGCTCTTAATTAATTGCTTAGAAAAACAACCCATTGCCAAAAATGTGGGGGATTGGTTTTCCTGCTTTTTTCTTTTTTTGTTTTTTTCTTTTTCCAATTGAGAAAGCTTTTTCAGTTGAGAAACTAATTACAGGCACACAGCAAAATGCATGAAGGACAAAACCGGGCACCTTTTTGATATTCAGCCCCTCGGAAGGAAGAAATAGGAACCTGGACAGAGCTCCAGGGCAGCTCCAGCTCTGCTGCTTCTTCACTTCCATCCAGCCCTGCTCCTTTCTCCCAGCCCTGCAGAAATCCTGCGAGGATCAGGCACGAGCTCAGGGAGCAGGAAATTCAAACTGCCAGAAATAAAAGCTAAGGCAAAGAGAGCCCTGTGGAAAGTGCTGTAAGTTTCTGGACAATTTTTATCTCCCTGATTATTCATCCCAAGGCAGTACTAACCAAGTCCAGATCGGGATGGGGTTGGGAACAGTCCCTGGGGCTTGCAAGGCTCTGCAGGGCTTGGCACTCGGGACCAGCCTGATTTCTCCATCCTGCCAGGGAGGGCAAGCTCAGCCTCCAGGATTCTGGAGAAGAACGAGCCTGTCCTTTCCCTTCATTTCTTCTCCCCGCCTCTCCCTCTCTCCACATTCTTCTCCTCTCGCCTTTTCCACGGCGAGCACTGAATGATGGGATTTTTGACATCAGAGGAAAGTCATTCCTTCTCCACTCCCCCAGCTCCTGGCTGTTTCCTCCTCAGCCACTCTGCTCCTTCGCGAGCTCCATCCCCACTCAGGGATCAGCTGATCCCACCACGGCAGCATCCCCGAGCATCCCAAACCCTGCCCCAAGCACACCAGCCCGATCCGCTCCCCCTGGCAGCCTTTAGAGCTCGCTCCGGCTGCTCCAGAGCTGGCAAAGCTGCAGCAAAGTCATTGTTTAGGCAAGGTAAAGCGACCTCTGTTTACTGGGACAGCTCAGCCGCCCGCAGGGAATAACTGGGCTGGAGAGAAGTGAAAATGCGGCTGGGAAAGCTCCGCGCTCGCCGCCACAATGAGCCGAATGTTCGGGCAGTTCATGCCCTCTCTCCTGCAGTTTCTGCCGCCCTTTGATTTATTATCTGCAGCCAGACAGCCAATGACCCCATCCCGCTGCAGCCAGCCAAGGACAGATGAGAGACTTGTTCAGCTCAGAGCATTTTCTGATCCCGCCGAATACCCCGTTAATTATCATAAGCTGCCAGGCACCTGCCATAGGTTGCTTATTAAAGAATAGCATTAACCAAATCGGGATTTTTTTTTTCAAACCACGCATTTCCTCCTCCAGTAGCACCAGTGAATTCCAGCTGGACCCACGTTGGGGTGCACGGCACTTTAGACCCTATTAGCAGAAGAGAATTGATAGACAAAATGCCTCAGCAAAAGCGAACTGAACTTTGAAAATTAGACCTGGATTGCAAGAAGATTCAATCAAACAGGTTTACGGGAAAAAGAAAATCCCATTAAACTCTGCAAGCAAGAGATGTTGATAAATGCACAAGTTTGTGTACGTGATTTTAACCTAATCATTGCAGTACACCTTACTAGTGTCCCTAAAATAGTACATAAGTGCTTGTGTCCCACAATAAAATCGGATTCTGATCACCGAGTGTCTCTCCATCGCCCACAGAGCCAGGGAAGGGCGAGCGGGGCTCGGCGGGGCCGGAGGAGCCGCGGCCGCGGTGCCTCGGGAGCGGCTCTGAGTCACGGCGCTGCCCCGGCTTCCTCCGTGCTCCGGGGGGGCGGAGGTCGGAATTTCCTGCTGGCCCTTGGCCTTGTAAATCACCACGTCCTGCCGGAGCAGCGCTGCTGGGCGGTCAGCGAGTGGGAGAGATGGGGCTGCTGCCCGCTC
>LTAT01000026.1:3233290-3245722 GCA_003286495.1 Chlorodrepanis virens
CTCAGGCTGGGTGAGGAAGGTGGATGGATCTCAGGCTGGGTGAGGAAGGTGGATGGATCTCAGAGCTGGGTGAGGAAGGTGGATGGATCTCAGGCTGGGTGATGAAGATGGATAGATCTCAGGGCTGGGATTTCCCCTCTTTGGTTTCCTGTTTCCCCACCCCAGACTGGTTTGGGTTGGAAGGGACCCTAAACCTCCCCTCATCCCAGCCCTGCCACGGGCAGGGACACCTGCCACTGTCCCTGCTTGCTGCGGGCTGGCCCAGGACATTCCCAGGGATGGGAACACCACGAACAGCCTCGGCCATCCAGCCACACTTCCCTGCCCTGCCAGCTGCTGAAATCCAGAGCTTTCCTTGCCTAGAGAAAGGCAGATGAAAGCTGCTCTCCGCTCCAGACATAATAAAGCACAAAAACACCAGGCAGAGGCTTTTAGAGAGCCAGGGGCAGAGAAGGAATTAGGAAACCCAACACCAAAGAGGCCCCAGCAGCACTCAGAGCTGGGTGAAGCCTTTCAGTCCAAGCCAGCCCGAGCACAAATATTGTTATTATTTATTATATAACACCTGGGATTGCTGCCTTTTCTCTTCAGCCACAGCCACCTCCTGGAGCACTTACACTGCCACTGTCCCCATGCTGGCCGAGTTTCCCAGCTTCCTTCCATCCAGGTAAATACAGAGGCCCCATCTCAGAGGCAGCTGAGTACCTATTATACCCTGCTGCTTCTGCCTTGCACTTATCCTATTATGCCATTACAGCTGCTGCAGGCTCGGGTGTTTTCTAGTTTGTGACATAATATTGTGGCCCAGGTCCCCCCCTGCCTGTCCCCAAAGCACAGGAGTGCTGGTGAAGAGCCCTTCAGGTGGCAGCAGGCAGGGCCACCACCGTGTCCCCACAGATGCTGCAGTGCCTCCCTTTATCCGGGAATTACCTCCTGGGAAATGGGAAAAGGCAGCACCTACCCAAAGGAACAGCCAGCTGCAAATGAAGGCACGTGAAATGTGCAAAGAGAGACAGCCTGGAGGCCTGGCAGGGTGGATAACCCCCCTGTCTGCCCTTGGAGCAGAGGGAAATAGCATTTCAGGGCTGGTTCTCTCAGTTCTTTCCTCCTCCTGCAGCTGAAGGCAGCTGAGCCCTGAGCAGCAAAGTGGGAAGTGAGCAGTGCCAGGGATAGAGGGAACTTTTCCTTCCCTAGGATCTTTGTGCAGGGGAATTTTGGTGACTTTTTGTCCTTAAAATCCCCACTGAGATTTTGCTGCTGGAGAAAAGTCAAGGTGGCCTCACAAATGCTCTGCTGTGGTCACTGGGTCCAGCAGGGGCTTTTGTGCCCCTTTGAGCCACTGACTTTGAGGGTTTGGAGCCTTTTGGGCACCTGAGGCCGGGATAAATCCCAGTTTACAGCCAGCCCAGGACACTGTGGATGGAGAAGAGCTCATCAGGAGGAGCTCCCAACCAGATCAGAGCAGGACAGAAGGACTGGACAGACCCAAGAGCTGGGGCAGGGAAGGTTCCAGGCTTTCACCTCTGCCTGGACAAACATTGCACAGGGAATGGAGGTGACCTGCAAAACGATCACACAGCCCCTGTGACCCATCCATGACTATCCAAGGCTTTTTACTCCTATTCCTACACGTGTAGAGGCACCAAGGACAACCAGGGGGTGACTTACCCAATCAGGGGGTGATTTACCCAACCAGGGGGTGATTTACACAATCAGGGGGTTATTTACACAACCAGGGGTTATTTACTAAACCAGGGGGTTATTTACTAAACCAGGGGGTGATTTACCAAACCAGGGGGGGATTTACCCAACCAGGGGCAGATTTACCCAGCCAGGGGGTGATTTACCCAGCCAGGGGGGGATTTACCCAGCCAGGGGGGGATTTACCCAACCAGGGGCAGATTTACCCAGCCAGGGGGGGATTTACCCAGCCAGGGGGGGATTTACCCAGCCAGGGGTGATTTACCCAACCAGGGGGGATTTCCTAAGCTCAGCATCAACAAAGAGTAAAACTCTTTGAAAGCCATGGGAATGAACTGCCTCCAATTAATGCCATCTCCTGAGCTAAGCATTGTGTTGTTTTTAAGGACAGGTTCCTAAATCTCTTTTTTTTGATTGCTGTTTTCAGGACTTCACCTGTGGCCACAGAGGAGGAGCACTGCAGAGCCACATCCAGATCCCAGCTGCCCCAGTGCCAGCCCTTGGCAACAAGTGCAGAGCTCCTGGATCAGTGCTGAGACCACAGCCAAGGAAAAACAAGCACATTTCTACTCTATTTCAAACCATAAAATAACTCCAAAGCAGCTTTATTATCAATTAGTTAGGGGTTTTTTGTCTATTTTTTAAAAAATAAGAATATAAATTATATCCTAACTATTATGTTGTGTCCATGTCTGCTGTTCTGGTTATAGCTGAGCTGCTTCTCAGAGCAAAGGAAGGGATATTCAAGTTGATGAAGAGCAAATTCTGCTTTTTTGGTTCCTTCTCCAACTTTAAAACCAGGCTGCACTAATCTAGAAATAAATCAACAAGGTCAATTCCTAATTCTGAGGAATATATGAGGAATATTCTGAGGGAGATGCAGAGTCAAGGGGAACCAGAAGAGCGTGAGATGAAATTGCAGAGGGGCAGGAAGGATGTTTGTGGTTCTCAGGGGCTTCTGCTCAAACCAGCCCCATCCCTGAGCTCAGCAAATTCATTCAAATAACAACAAAGCCCTTCATCATTCGAGGTGAGGGAATCACCCCCTTCTGTCAGGGCCACAGCAGCTCAGGGATGGGCTGAGGGATTCCTGGAGCTCCCCCTGAGTGGGGCTGAGCTCTCCAGGAAAGCTCAACAGGAAATGGAAGCTGCTGACCTGAGAGTGCCTTTGCTGGCACAGCCCGGGCTGGGAGCAGCAGAGCACGAGCTCGCTTTGCTGAGAGGAATTACCCAGACTTTGGTGACTTGGAAAATCCTGGAGCTGCCACAGGGAGCTCACCTTGCCCCATTTAGGGGCTGAGTTCTGCCAGCAGCTTCTTGTTTAGAGGGGTGAAATCTCACTGCCAATAAGTGAAGGTGGGACAATCCCCGTGTTGGGAAGAGTTTGACCCAAAAATCCATTGGAGCTCCCTGAAAGGCTCCCAGCAGTTTGTTGGGGGAGCTTCCAATCCAGCATTCCTGTAGTGAATTTTCCCCTCAAACTATTTAATTCCATTTAAACATCCCAGCTCAAATTGTACCTGACAAATTTCCCCGTCTGGGTTTCTGGTTTGCACGTGCTGCCGGTGTCTGTCAGTCTTTTCCTACAGCCAGAATCACTTCCCGAGATTTGGGCTTCACTGAAATCCATGAAGAAATCACCAAGAACACATTCACAGCTTACAGCAGCTCTATAATTTTCCATAAAATCATATATTCCTTTGCCAGCACTGTAACATGCCTGTCCTAGAGCCTCTGGTTGATGCCACTGAACTGAACTGATGTCACAAAGCAGCAAGAGGTGAGAATTTGGGTTATTGTTTGTGTTCCTCCTGTAAAAAAACCCAGTGAGCATCAGCATCAATGCCCATCTTTAGGGTGGATTTGTTCATGGACATGTCTGAAGTCAGCTCCTCTTAAAATCAGCCTGGAATATCACAGAAATGAAATTATTTTAGTAGTTCATAAGGTTTTTATCTCCCAATGTGCAGCCCGGGGCATTTTAGGTTGTTGGTTTGTCACGGCTGCTGCCCCAGGACAGGTCCAGAGTTAAACCAACAATTCCTTCCAGCCCGAGCTGCAGGTTCCAAGTCTAAGAGCCGAGTCTGAGCCAGTTCCTCTGGGATTTGGGCACTCCAGAGATGCCTGGAATCATTAAGGCTGGAAAAAGCCTCCAAGACCATCAAGTCCAAGCTGTGCCCAATCCCCACCAGAGCTCTGAGTGCCACATCCAGGCCTTCCTGGGACACCTCCAGGGCTGGGGACTCCAAACCTCCCTGGGCAGCCCCTGCCAGTATTTCACAACCTTTCCACGGGGAAATTCCTGCTGACTGCACCCTGAGCCATCCTCTGCTCCTGTCCCTGTCCCTGGGAGCAGATCTGGCTGTCCCCTCCTGGCAGGAGCTGTGCAGAGCCACAAGGTCCCCCCTGAGGCTCCTTTTCTCCAGGCTCAGCCCCTTCCCAGCCCCCTCAGCCCCTCCTGGGGCTCCAGAGCTTCCCCAGCCTCATTCCCTGCCCTGGACACGCTCCAGCCCCTCCAGGTCTGGACTGGCCACAGCCCTCGAGGTGTGATCTCCCAGAGGGACAATGCTCAGCACTGCCCCACGGAGAGCTAATTAACCTGGCATAATTAACCTCTGCATCCACACCAGCCCTGCTCCGAGCATCCCAACCAAACCATTTCCAGTTTGCTCTCCCCTCCTCGGAGCCCCCCCAGCCAGCAGAGCTGAGCTCAGGGGTCAGACCCAGCTCAGCAGGCAGCAAATGCAGCCCCTGGGGAGGCTGGAGGAGAAACAAATCCCTGGTTTTGGGCAGGGAGGGGCAGGACACAGCTCAGCAGCACTGCCAGGGCAAGGGGACACACATCAGGCACGTTCCAGGGGGTCCCACAAGCAGCTGAACTCACACGGAGCTGCTGGAACTTCAGCTGGACCTGCCACAGCAGCACAGACACGTGTGGCAGAGCTCTTGGTGAGATTATGGCTGAATCAGAGAGCAAAGATCTATTTATATGGATAGTTATATACTGGTTAAATAGATAAATAGATGTATTCGATAGATACATTTCTACAATTAAAATATATCATATTGTCAATTAAAATATATAATATTATGTACAGTGAATACATATTTTTTTGGGTCCCACAAGCAGCTGAACTCACAGAGAACTTCTGGAACTTCAGCTGGGCCTGCCACAGCAGCACAGACAGAGCTCTTGGTGAGATTATGGCTGAATCAGAGAGCAAAGATCTATTTATATGGATAGCTATGCACTGATTAAATAGATAAATAGATGTATTTGATAGATACATTTCTACAATTAAAATATATCATATTGTCAATTAAAATATATATTATGTACAGTGAATACATATTTTTTTAGGTCCCACAAGCAGCTGAACTCACAGAGAACTTCTGGAACTTCAGCTGGACCTGCCACAGCAGCACAGACAGAGCTCTTGGTGAGATTATGGCTGGATCAGAGAGCAAATATCTATTTATATGGATAGCTATGCATTGATTAAATAGATAAATAGATGTATTTGATAGATGCATTTACACAGTTAAATAGATCATGTTATTTACAGTGAACACACGTTTTTTACAGATCAGCACAGCCAGCCCCTGATGATCTGTACGTGGAGGTTCTGTTTCAAACCCAGAGCAGCTCTGCTGCAGTTGATGCCAGCCTGGCTGATGAGGCACACACTGAGGGGACAAGGAGGGTTCTGGAAGCTCAGCCTGTCCTCTGCAGCCACAGCAGGTTTGGTTTAACCCTCAGCACAGCGAGGTTTGCCAGCCAGCCCCTGGTCTGAGCTGCTCCCAGCACTGTCCCCAAACCAGATGGCCCAGAAGGTCCCCAAATATCATTGACAAAAGTTTAGATTTCTCTACCACAAAATTAAACCACACCCATCCAACACTGGCTTTGAACACTCAACCCCCCCCACTTTTATTTGCCGTGGCTTTAGTTACTGAACTCAACTCTAAACCTGATCATTTACCTCCTCCCTTCCATCCTGTGTCTCCCCATCCCATTTTCCCCTTTACACCCTTGCACCTCCAAAAGCTGAGTCACCCCTGGAAAGTTCACAAAGCTCTGGGATCATCTCACATCACGTGGGATGACACAAAAGCATTTGTGCTTCTTCCAGCAATTTTGAAAACTTCAGCAAAACTGAATTCTTTCTCCATTTCTTTACAAGGAGATATGAAAATAAAACCTCTCCCAGGATTTAACTCCCTGAGCTGATACAGCTTTCAATAGAAAAATGTCTCAGTGAAAAACTCCTCATCAGCTTTTGCTTTAAATTAAGGGCTTAGATTTTATCTGAGACTGAAGCCACTGCTAAACACAAATCTTTTCTCCTTGCTCACAGGTGCAAAATAAAAATTAAAAAAAAACTATAAAAAGGTTATAAACATATTCTGAGGGAATCTTAGAATAGAAAAATAAAATATTCTATTTATGTTAAGAATAGAAATATATTCTAATGTATTCTTACAGTGGAGAAATGTTCCATGATCCAGATCTGTTTCCTAAAGCTCCTAAAGCCTCAGAGGGGTGACAGTGTGGAATTGTGGAATTGGGATTTTGTGACAGTGGAATCCTCCCAGAAAGCCAAATCTGAGCATTTTGCATCAACGGCAGAGGCCAAAGAGCCAAGATTGAGTTGCCAGATTTCCACAAGTCACAAATAAAAATAAAAACAACCTGCCAGGTGGAATCTCATTTTGGGGTCCCCTCTTCCCCACCCCTGGGTGTGGAAAGAGAGCAATGATCCCACCAGCCAAAAAAAGAAGGAAAAACATGGGCAGAAGGGACTTTGTGCAGCTCCAGAGTTTGGGATTTTAGGATTTTAGTAGGAATGGTTAAAATAGATCAGGTAAGAGAAAGTTTGGGCAAGTTTCTTCCTGGAGGAGCCCCAAACCTCCAGCTTGTCCTGCAGGATCTGAACCAGAGATTCTCTGAGACACTGAGGCTTTGCCAGAACATTTCTTCTACCCGACTTCTTATATCCATATCATCATTATTATCATCACTATCACTGTTATTATTGTTATGATATGTTGCCCAATAATTCAAAGAGGGAACCCAAGCAGTAACTAAAAAGAAAAAGAAAAAAAAAATCCTACTGAAAGATAAGACATGCAAATGGGAAAATGCATTTTTATCCAACGAGCAGCCAGCAGCAGTGGGACATTTGCAGGTTTCAGGACTTTAGATACAGGAATATTGTCCAAAGAGGAAAAAAAATATTAATTGAATCATTTCTGTGACTCCACCCAAGGTTCTGAGCCAAGTCAGGTGGGAAAGGACCTCAGGAGGTCTCTGGTGCAACTTCCTGGGATCCAACCAAAATATTTTGGGTTTTATCCCATTCCTCATCCACCCTGTGGCTTCCAGCAGGAGAAAATCCTCCCCTGGTGTGGCTGAAATCACTGAAAGGTGGGAAAGAGCCTTAAAAAGGATCCAATTCCAGGATTACACCAGTTGCTCTGGGTAATCACCACCACCATTTCATTTTCCCTCCCCATTCTGTAATTTTAAATCCAACTGGGTGTTTTGGTTTTGGTTTTGTTTTTTTTTCTCTGTGCTGCAGATTGCACCCCTGAATCAATTTCATTTTTTGTCTAATCACCCATTATTTATGCAGGATTCAAAAAGGCATCCCAAGAATAACCAAAACCCCTTGACATGATGCCTTCACTCCAGCTTATTTCCCAACCAAACCAGAAATGAGGAGAGAGAACCATGGCCACAGTGAAATCCCACCCAGGGATGGCTCATCTCTCCACAGCCCTGACAGAACCACAGCAATTCCAGAAGAATAAATCATTTCACGTGGCCAGTGCTGAAGGAGGGAGGTTTTAGGAGGGATTTGCAGGTTGGAAAGGTGATGGCTGGGCAGAAAAGTGGCAGGGTTTTCTCTGCACAGGCAGGAATATGAACCAGAGGTGGAAATCAGGTTAACAACAGCAGGAGGGGGGCAGAGAGAACCAGAAACGATTCTGGAGGAAGAAGAACGTGGCTTGAAATTGGTTTATTGCTCTTAAAGCCACCACTGGCCCATTCCTGAGGGCTTGGGTCCCTCCTGTGTCAGGGTTACCTCAGCCAGTCCTAGCCAGAATTATTTGGGACTCCTTACCCTCATTCCTGCCTGGTTTTGCCACATAAAACAAGAGGAAGCTGGACAAGAAAATGAAAAGTTGTGAAGGATGGAAAAACTACCAAGAGTGCAGAGCTCATTGTGGCTTTGATAAAGGCCTGGAGAGGCCTCTTGAGTTTACAGAAATCATGGAATGGTTTGGGCTGGGAGGGGCCCTAAAGCCCATCCCACGGGCAGGGACACCTTCCACTGCCCCAGGCTGCTCCAAGCCCCTGGTCTTGGGCACTTCCAGGGATCCAGGGCAGCCACAGCTTCTCTGGGCACCCTCCCCACCCTCCCAGCCAGGAATTCCTTCCCAAAATCCCATCCCAAACTCTCTAAATGCCTCTAAGTCCTGCAGCAACTGAAAAACAATCAGGCCCTAAAAGGTGACACCACACGAGTGTCCCTTCTCAAACCATGGACAAAAAAATGTTGGAAAACCCAAAGAATAGAAATATATTCACAAAGAATATATTTCTTTGGAAAACCCAAAGAATAGCAATATATTCACAATCTGTGAAATTCCATTTTAAACCTATAGCTCACAGCCAGGTTGAGACCTTTGGAGTCAAAGCAAATGTGAAGAAAAAAAACAATGCCCACAATTTTCAGGAATTTCCACCCTGAATTTCCACAATTTCCACCCTGGCTCAGGAAAATACATTCCTGCCAATAAGAGTGGGAATTCCATGCACGGCCTGGTGAAAGCAATGGAGCAGATTGCAGGTGTAGAAATACAACGGAATTCGTACCACAAATCATCTTCCCACCCAAATCACCTGGTGGCAAAGAGAAACAATGTTCTGAAATGTGAATTGAGACAGATTTGAGCACCCGAGGCACTTCTGCCACAACACCAAAACAGAGCAACTGACCCGAGTTGGAAAGAAAGCAACAACCATTAAAAACCTCTTTTTTCTCTTGCCAATATTGCCCCATGAAAGTTTTCTGCAGTGCTCACTCTCAGAGCTCTGGTTTGGTCAAACATGTTTTGAATAAGGAGTGAAATCTGTCCAGCCTGGGCAGGACACATCCCTGACGTTCCCACTCAGGAACTTCCACCTGCAGCCAACTGATGCTGGGACAGCTGCCACCAGATCAGGGCTGGCCCTGCACAGCCCCTGCATCCTGAAGCTTCCAAGTTAGCCACAAATTTGCCCTGATTTCCTGGAAACCAGCATCACCTCAGCCATCAGGAGAGAACTGCCTGCCGGGTGTTTCACCCCTCACTTCTCCCACACTTCCCCTGCCTGAATGATCTCTCCAAGCAGGCTTTTCCCAGTGTAAGAAAAGAAGTTTTTTCATGCCTTATTTCAGACTCTTCCACTTTTAAAGAAGCTCTTTTCTGCCTGCCAAGCTTTGCTCCCATCGAGGGGTAAATTCCACAACAAGGAAGCAGGAGAGCAGGGGCAGTCCCCTGGCAAGGTGCTGCCCATGGCACACAGAGCCCACCTGGACACAAAATTCATGGCAGGGGCTCAGTTCTGGGGGTTTGCAATTCCCAAAATCCTGAAAAGGCAGAGGGCTGATTAATCAGTGATTTAAAGTGGAGGCAGGAAATGGATTTGGGATTAGCCAAAGGCTCAGAACCCAAGTTCAGCTTTTCCTGACACAGCTCCCTGGGCTGGCTCCTGCTGCATTTTGGACTCTCTGAACCCTCCACAAGTGTGCAGTGGCAGGGGACAAGATCCCTGATTAATGCACCAAATTCCCATCAAATTTTGATGCAATCCAACTTCACTGAGACAATTTCTGCATGTGAGAACTCGTAAGGACTCACCAGTGAAGCTCCAAGCAGGGAAATGGTGCTGGCCTGGAGCTCCAGGTGGGAGGGAGCTCTGGAGAGCTGAGATCCTCTTCTTGCTCCTTGGGCAGGTCTTCCCTGGAGATTTCTGGCCCTGACTCCCAGCTCCAGAAGAATCCAGGTGATCCTTTCTCCTTTTCATGAGCAATTCCCACTGAAGTCACTCCTATGAGAGGGAAAATAAAAAAATTTTAAAAAGAGAGATATTTATTTATTTGCAGAACAGAACTGTAAGGGTTGGTCACTGAAATCCCACAAGGAAGAGTGAAAGAGGTGCCTGAACTTGAGCTGACAGCACACAGAGCAGTTCAACTTCAGATTACAGAACAGATTCTGGGGCAAAAAAAGCATTCTTAGATTCTCATATTAAAGGCAAAGTGAACACAAGTTGTTTTGATTAATAAGGAGACAAAATAAATTTTAAAAATTAAACACAGAGTAAAGTTTTCCCTTCTGCACCTGAAACAGATCAGAGTGGAACACCTCACCCCCTGAATCACCCTTTTTACAGCAAAATTCATCTGTGGGGCCAAATGTTTCTGCCTTTGCTCTGAAAAACACTTCTTTTTTGCCCTGGCCAACCTGACATCTCAGCCACGCTGCCCTGCCACTCTGGAGTGCCCAGACACGCCAAATTCCCCCTCAACTCTGAGATTTCCCTGCCCAGACCTACCTAAAGAAAACCCCTCGATTCAAACATTTATTGCCAGGTTTGGAAGGCCAGGGAGGAGGAGGAGGAGGAGGAGGAGGAGGAGGAGTGGGACTCGGGGCTGGCACCGTGTGCTGGAGTCACTCACGGGCACCTCTCAGCAGGAGTGCCAAGGCAGAGCTGTGCCTGCAGAGAGCTCTGCCAGCTCAACCCACAGCCTCAAAAAGCAAAGAAATGAGCCAGGCCTGATCCTGATTCATCAGTATTCAGCTGTGGATTCAGAGGGACAGCTCGGAATTTACACTGGAATAAGGAAAAATCAGGATTAGGCACCATCTGTCTCGGCGAGGGGAGCGAGCAGGATTGCTGTGCACATTTGAATCCTCTTCCCCCATTTCTTTAATCTCCTGCACATTCCAGGTTTTCCATTCAGCTCCGGTGACAAAAGGTTTTACAAAATGACAGTCCAGATTGAGAGAACAGAAATTACAACCTCTGACAAAAGAGATGCCAAACTTTTTATCAGCAGTAAGTGCTCCTTCCACGCAGAGCCCGGGCTGCAGTGGGGAATATAAGGCAGATGTCGAATGGAAATTAAACATTGTGCTCCCAGGGTGGCCTCGGCTGCATCCAGAGCTTGGTTTAAAACAAGGCCAGGGTTCTTTCATCATTTCTTCCCCAAAAAAAAAAAAGTTTCAAGCATAGAGATATTCCAAACAGGAGCATACTCGACCTAGAACTTGGCGGGGCAGGACAATAAATGAGTGTAAAAAGCACCGGCACGGGGGAGAAAAGGCAAAGCGAGTCGTCTGCAGGATGGGCTGGGAGAATTCGCTCCTCAAATCACTTCTATTTCAGCATCCTGAGAGTTAAGAGGTGACCCAGGTGAAACATCTTGGCCCTTTTTCTAAATTCCCACCAGAACCTCTCGTTTGGGGGGCTCGGCCAACTCGATATTCTGCAGCAGAACCAAAACCCAGCCCGAGCAGTGTGAGGAGAATTTCTCTAAGACTTAAACCATATTCACATCTGTGCCTGGTATTATTAGAGATGATAAAATAGCACGAGACGTTTGCAATGGCTCAGATATTCAGCCTCCAGCAGCACATATTTGAACGGTCTGCTGTGTTTGCTTTTAATAATTTCTGATCATATAACAGCCCAGCCAAAAGAACACAATAACAGGCTTGCAAAAATTAAACCCTCAGACTGTTAAACATCCTGCACACTGAGGGCAGTGAGAAAAAATTTAAGGATTGAAAGGATGATGCTCAAATTTACAGAAACAGTTAAAAGCACAAACCAAATTGCATTTGTTTCTCTTTCACTTTGTTAGATTTATTTTTTTTTTAAGGCAAGGAAAAATAAAAATTAAAGTGAAATGAGTAAAATATTTACAGCTTGAGCACATAAATATGTTTGCACTCCTCTGGGCAGCTCCCTTTTAGAAATCATTTTCTCCTCTCAGCAATTTCATCTCAAACGCAGTAAAACAAAAAAACTTTTGAGGCCATGACTTTGTAACCTCCCTGAAGTTTTGAACACGGGCAGAGCTGGCCTGCACACACAAGACAATCAAACACAGGATAAATGGCAAGTAAACTCCTGTCTGGATTAATTTTTTCCCCCCTCCACCAAAGGAAGAAATTGTGACAAGGTTTTACTTTGAATGCCCTGACAAAGCAGCACTTTCTGGCACCAGCAGGACACTCATCCCCCTTCCTCTCCCAGCACAAGATTCAATCAGCTGAAACACAAACCTCATTCTGCACTGAGAGATTTTTTTATTTTATTTTTTCCTTTTCCCCCAAATAAAACCAAGTTGCAAACAGCCTCCCTGGCCTTTTCAAAACCCGTTTTCAATTGCTTTAAAACATAAAATAGAGATGGATGGATGGATGGATGGATGGATGGATGGATGGACGGATGGATGGATGGATGGAGAGCTAGAGAAATGCTTTCAGTCATGCTTCCTCCCCCCCACACACACCTTTAAAATTGAAAAGCATCAGTATCCAAATAGCAACAGGAAATTTTTACCTTGTGGCTAAATAGCTCACTGTTCACTTTGCAGCTGCCTCTATTTTTTGCTGGGCAAAAAAAAAAAAAAAAAAAAAAAAAACAAAAAAAACCACCACCAATACAAA
>LTAT01000026.1:3272027-3283831 GCA_003286495.1 Chlorodrepanis virens
GTTAGAGTTAGAGTTAGAGTTAGGGTTAGAGTTAGGGTTAGAGTTAGAGTTAGGGTTAGGGTTAGAGTTAGAGTTAGAGTTAGAGTTAGAGTTAGAGTTAGAGTTAGAGTTAGAGTTAGAGTTAGAGTTAGAGTTAGCGTTAGGGTTAGGGTTTGGGTTAGGGTTAGGGTTAGAGTTAGAGTTAGAGTTAGAGTTAGAATTAGGGTTAGGGTCAGGGTCAGGGTCAGGGTCAGTGTTAGGGTTAGGGTCAGGGTTAGGGTTAGGGTTAGGGTTAGGGTTAGAGTTAGAGTTAGAGTTAGAGTTAGAGTTAGAGTTAGCATTATGGTTTGGGTTTGGGTTTGGGTTAGGTGGGATTTTGGGAAGGAATTCCTGGCTGGGAGGGTGGGGAGTCCCTGGGAAGGAATTCCCAGAGCAGCTGTGGTTGCCCCTGGATCCCTGGCAGGGCCCAAGGCCAGGCTGGAGCAGCCTGGGACAGTGGGAGGGGTCCCTGCCTGTGGCACTGGGGGAGCTTTGAGGTCCCTCCCAACCCCTCCTGTCATTCCATGGAATTTATTTCATCCCCACCATGGATATCCCTCAGCCAAGCTGTTTTCCCTCTTTGCATGGGATAATCAGTGCTAAGCCACTTGACAGAAATCAGATTCCCAGTTATGACACCAACTTAAATCCCATCACTCCCTCCAGGGCACGGAATAAACCCCAGCAATTACAAACCTGAACTTTCAAAAGCAAGATTAAAATTAGACTAAAATTATCTGAATTCAGATATTGACACCTTTGGGGTTCATATTCTCAAAGATGTTCTCTGCAACACTTTTTTTTTTCCTTGTGAAAGCTGAAATTAGCACATTATCTTGGAGTCTGAAAGGCAAAAAAACCCAAGCAGTGCAAGGAAAGAATGATAAAATCAAAAGTGGACTTTGAGCACCTGCACCAGAGCACTCAAGACAACCAAACTATGTTAATTAATTTTTGAGTTGAGTAAGTTGAGAGCTGCTTAAAACCCTGTTTACACTTCACAATCAGAGTGGCTTCAATTTGGTCTCACTAAATTTAGTTCAGAACCAAATCAAGCTTACACAAAATCTCTTCCACCAAGACCAAGAGCGAGCACAAAGGGGCTCAGTGCCCCTGAATGCACTTCATCTGTGCATCCCCACTTCAATCAAAATTTACTTCTGCCCACCCCAGAGCACACAATCCCACAGCTCTTTCCACCTGGAGGTGCAATAGTTCTCCTTTTCCAGCTCAGTTTTGCTTCTGCTCTAATGTTGAATTATCTCCAACACAGCAACAGCCACACCACTCCAGAAAGAAATCAATGCTCCCTTTGCTCCCAGCCCTGAATGCATGGATGCCATGATCAGCCTCCCAGAACAGACATTTGGGACTGCACATCTGGGCACCACATGAGAGGCCACCTCAGCTATTAAATTATTTTGCAACTATCCCTCTCAGACCCAGCTTTGGGTATTTTTTTTCCTTTGTTTTTCTAACAAAATATAAAAAAAAAGAGAGAGTGATTTTTTTTTAGTTGATAAGATGTTAATTAATAAAATTTCAGCTGGATTAATGGGGTGCTTTTCAGTCCTAAAAATCCCCCTCTACACTCAGACATCTTATCTAGAGGGTTTTGGTGTGCTGGTGCTCTCTGTTCCTGCCATCAGCCCTGGGACTGGTTTCTCCCCTCTCTGACTCCCAGCTGCCTCTGGGCACTCCAACACCTTTCTAGGACACCCAGAAAAAGTGGAAAAAAACCCAAAACCTCCAGAACAGCAAGGAAACATGAAGTGGATTCAGTGCTGGCAGCTCTGAGGGGCTAAAGGAGAATTCCCACTGCACAGCAGCTCCTCAGAGGGGACCTGCACTCCACTGAGGGTGTGGAGCATTTCATTGAGTCTCTTTTCCCTTCCTTTGATTTCCAAACTTGCCCAGTGCCTGCAGGGAGAAAATATCAATGAAATGATGTGGAGATGAAGCTGAGGCCCAGTAGGAGCCAAAAAGGCCAGAGCAGAAATTGTCCCCCTGTCCCACCCCAGCCTCTGCAGCTAGAGCTGGAGCCTCTGCCAAAGCCTGGATTTCAGGGAGGGAATCACAAAACCCCCAAATACACCACGATGGCACCAACTGATGCAAACATCAGCTCAGGAGCAAACATTGTTCAGAAGCACAAAAGGATTTTGGTAGAGGTGGAAAAAACCCTGAGAACTTCAGGCTCCCTCCAGCTTGGGAACTGCCCGTTGGTTTCCACGTCAACTAAAAAATTTCCTCGAGGAAAAATCAGGGAAATAATATTTGGGGCAACTTTTCTGCAGTGAAATGTTCCCAACCCACCCTGGGATGGGTTCTGGCCAGAACTGGAGTTTCAGAGAGGGGCTGAAGCCCTGGGCTGGTGCCGTGTGTCAGTTCAGGATTCACATTTCTCCCTCTTTCTTTCAGGTTTGCCTTGGAAGTCCCAAAAATCATTCAGAGGAGCAGCCAGGGTATTTTCTGTGCTGGAGCTGCTCTCATCCCTCCCTCCCTCTGTTTCAGGAGAGTGCAATGCTCTGCAAGGGCCGGATCTTGGCTTAATTGCTCTTGGGGGCCGAGGAAAAAGGGTGAGACCCATAAACACAGAGATGCCAAGATACCAGGAGGCTGCAGCTGGAATGCCCAGCCCTGGCTGCTTTGTTCCCTGGGAATAATCAATAGATTGCCAGAGATGATATGAGGAGAGTGGAGGTGCAAAAAATACCATTTAATTTCTTATTATATCCCTGTGCCCCTCCCATAAATCCAAAATCTTCTTTTATTCACATTTCTACTCTGATTTGACGCCTCCTGTTCTGCTTGTTCCCCTCTACAGGTGCTACCAAAATATTTCTGCACAAAAAATCTTCGGGGTAAGAAAACCAAACATTTTTGGCTGTGGCACACGGAACCCAAACCCCACAGAAAAGAACCAGATTGAACTGCAAACTTTAAATTCTGTTTGGCACACAGGCTCCACAAATGTGGCTCCGCAGGCCAGGGTGGTTGAATTTTCACTAAATTCAGCTATCCCAGGCTAATTTAGTGCTTTCTGTAGCAGCAGCTCCCAGAAAATCACCTGGAAATTAGATATACCCAGCTCCAGAGTGCTCTGCATTCCTCTGAATCCTGACTTTCCCTGCTGGCCCCACTGCCCTGCCCCAGAGCAGAAACCCCAGGGCAGCTGCTCTTGGCTCAGCCCTTCTGAAGGGGGAGCCCTAAATTCCCAGGGAAGGCAGTAAATTGGAATTATGCAAACTCCTGTGTTATAAAGCCCCCCCTGTGCTGCGGAACCCTGAACTGCAGGAAATCACCCCAAACCATCACCCTCATCACAGGATGACCAAAAAGCCAAAACCTCACCCAAAACCTCACCCAGGTGGGAGGAGGGGGCCTGGAAATCCCTGCAGCCCAAGGACTCACTGCCAGCCCAAGGTTTCCAGCAGAGCTCTCCTCCAGCACAGGATGCTCAGCTTTCCTCCAAGGGAACTCAGGAGCAGCAAGTTTTTCCCAGGGAAGTGGATTTAGGATTCAGGATTCCCTAAATCCAGTCATTGATGAGCTGTGTGGGGCAGGAGGCAAAGGCTGCAGGGCAGGAGAGAAAACCCCACTGTGAGAGGGGCCAGCAGCTTCAGCTCAGGACTTGCAGTGTTTAAACCATTTAAACTTGTTTTTAAATCTATAAAAGCTGAGCAGGAAAGTAAATGTGATACAACATAAAATAAAATTAAATTTTAAAAAATAATCCATCAGCCTGCCCGCCAAAATGAGTTTTCAGCACAAAACCAAACCTTTTACCCATCCACACACAAATTTCCAGTGCTCAGCTCCAAAAGCACTCCCAGGCCATCAAGGTGAGGCTTTTGCATTCAGGTTCACAAACTAAGATGTCATTGTAAGTGGTTTAGAAGCCCAGCAAATTTTAATATCCATGCCAGCGTGTGTGACCAAAGGGATTACCCACAATGGCTCACCTGATTCGTTATACAAATGCCTGCCCTTTATTTCTGTTGGGGTTTTTTTTCTTTTTCTTTTTTTTTTTTTTTCTTTCCCCCTTTTTAATCCAAGACCGTGCAGAATTCCAGGCAGGAGAATGGGCTGTGTGCTGGAATGTCTGAGGGCTGCAGCCTTGGGATTTATATTCCGTGTTGAATTCATTGTTCTCCCTCCTACCCCTGCTGCCCTCTAAACCACGCTGCAGCCATGACAGAAATAAATTAGCCTGAGGTACAGGTCACACCTTCAAGGGCAGGCAGAACTCTGGGTAAAATCAATAGAGAAGATGGGAGTCTCTAGCAGCTGAAGCAGAAAGAATGACACATTGAGGGCTTTACACATCCCCAGACAAAGGCACTTTGGAGAAACCCCGGTCCCTGCTGCCTGGGGAACACAAAGCTCGTTTTTCCAACCACCTGAAGCAGAGAGCAGCTCAGAAAAGCCCCATTTCTATGGAGAATTTGCATCTCGATGCAGAAAGTTCCATTTCTTTGCACCTCTGCCCGGGGAAGGGGATTCAGATGCTGAACCCTGGCCCAGGTTGCAACTCTAAAACCTTTTATTGCAGAGAGCGGAATCTGCACTGAACTTCAGCTTAAATTTTGCAGCACTCCCCAACCCCTCAAGGGGTTTTCTCAAACCAAAAAACCTGCCCTGAACTTTGGTGAACTCCATGAGGCACCAACAGCCACTGAAATACCTGTGGCACTCGTGATTTTAATTTGTGATTTGAAAGCAATGGATAACACATCCAAAATTATTGAGAGCCTCAAACTCAGGCTTCAGGATTTCTGAATGCCAGCTGCTGTGAAAGCAGGAGATGGGAGATTTATCAGGGTTTGGCTTTGGGAAGATTGATGCAGGAGTCAAGTGGGTTTTGCTAATGTCCCTATGGTGAGTTAATATTAACTCTCAGAGTGAGGCTCACAACCTGTTCAGACACTTCACAGATCCCACGGGGCTCCCACCTGCCTTGCCAGGTTCCTAAAAGCTTTAAAGGCTGATTTAAGCTCCCACAATACTTCTAAAAATAGGAGTTAAACTTCTCAGTCCTGCAGGAATTTCTGGAATTGTTGCCCAGGAGGTTTCTCAACAGACAGAGCTAAAAGCTTTTCTCCTCTCCTGTCCCTCCCAGACTTCTCCAGAGACAACTTTGGCCCAAATGCAGCTGGATCTAAACCCAAATGAACCCTGATTTTCTGCAAAGCCAGCAGAAAAATGTCAAATAAATAACTTTCCCCTGACCTCCTTGTTTGTTTGCTTTTTTTAAAAAAAACGCCACACAACATCAACACTTGTCGTGTGCTTTGATCTCGTGTCAGACTCACACTTCCACCCATGGCAAGAGAAATTCTGTGTGTACTTACATTTGTGGAGCCTGAGTGGCAAACAGAATTGTTTCCATTTCCATTGCTACCTGCAAAAAGGAAAGGAGGAATTCACCATTAACACCAGGAATTGTTTCCATTTCCATTGCCACCTGCAAAAAGGAAAGGAGGAATTCACCATTAACACCAGGAATTGTTTCCATTTCCACTGCTACCTGCAAAAAGGGAGAGAGGAATTCACCATTAACACCAGGAATTGTTTCCATTTCCATTGTACCTGCAAAAAGGAAAGGAGGAATTCACCATTAACACCAGGAATTGTTTCCATTTCCATTGCTACCTGCAAAAAGGGAGAGAGGAATTCACCATTAACACCAGGAATTGTTTTCTGCCCCATGTCTCAAATGATGCAGCAACACCTGCAACACCTCTGTGCCTTTGAGGAGAATTTAGGGTAAATTCAGCAGCTTGGGGGAAAAGGTTTTCTTTTGAACCTGTAAAGAGGTTTTATTTTGAACTTTTCCAACTCCTCCATGGCTCATTCCCTGCAGCAACTTCCACGTGCTGCTCCTGGGGACAGGGAAGGTGGGGAAGGAAGAACATTCTGGATGTTCCCAGGGGGGTTTCAGGGCAGTGATCCGGGCAAACATCAGGCAGAGGAGCCTCCAGGGACCTGCCCTGCTGTTCTCTGATTCTTCTCAAGGACAAGAGGGGGATGATAATGCACATTTCTGCCTGAGACACCTCAAACACTGCCTGAGGCACCACTTGCAGTTTTCCCCTTACACTTCTGCTCCAGACATGAGAAAATGCCGTTTTTAATGCCTCCTCCAAAGAGATTCCACGTCCTCATCTGGTGCAGCTTCCTCCAAAATAATCATCCCTGCTTTTCCACCTCCCTGAGCCCTCCCACATGGAGAGTCCTGCTCTTGGGAGAACATCCCAACAACCACAATCTTTACCTGCAGATCACATTCAGGAATGTGACTGTTCCTAAATCCCATTCAGGATGCAGGAATGACCCATCAGACCCACCCCCCACCTAAGTGGGGCTGCCTCCCTCATCCCAGCTGCCCCTCTTTCCCAGGGTATTTCAGATGGATCTTGACATCCTGATCCTCAAAATGCTCTGAGAAATTCCCATCTTCAAAAAAATAAAAAATAAAAAATAAAAAAGATGTGTGAGCAGTGGGAGGTGCCTGAAGTGCTCCAGAATTCCAAGAGCAGGAGCAGCCCTGCAGCTCAAGGAGATGGGATCCAGCCTATTCCTCTCCTCCAAATTTCACCTCTGCCTCTTGACTGTGGCTGGATTCACATGGAGACATCTCCATTTCAAAGAGCAAAACCATCCATGGAACTTTGGAGGGACACATGAAGGTTCTTTCCCCTATTTAAATAGTTCCAAAAACCCCAGGATTCAGCCCAAAAACGGAAGACAGAAAATGAGGTTAAGCACATTTGCAATGGTTTGCTCCACTCTGGAGGTAAATGCAAGCTGAGAAAAGGTAAATGAAACCTTAGAAAGACCTGGGCCTTTCCAGGAACTGTGGAATTCCCCTCCCTGGGTTTAGAAATAAAGAAAGATTTAAATGCAACCAGCAAACAGGAGCAGACTTGCCTTGGGAATACCTGGGGAGGTGGAGGAAGAAACACATCTCTGTTTGAGGAAGGAAACAAAGGAGGACAGGAGACTGAAGGGATTATTGGCCCAAACCTGGCTGATCCTCATGGAATGGAGCTGAGTGCTTCACGTCACAGCTGAGGGTCTTGGCTCCTTGGGCCAAGAGTTGTTTCCTACTTGAAACATTTGCAAACCTACAAATTGCAAACTCTCAGCCCTGGGGAGGGAAATTAAGCAATCACAAAATATTTCCTGTCCTGAATTGTAATTTCCACGTGAAGTGGGTTTGTGCAAAGCTGGATCAGTGCAATTTGGGTACCTGCAAAGGAACAATGGGGACCTGAGTGCTCCACATCACAGCTGAAAGTCTGGTTATGGTTGGAAGTGGAAAAGCTGTTTTCTACTTCCAGCTTTTTCAAACCTATAGAGTGCAAAATCTCAACCCTAACGAGGGAAATTAAACAATCACAAAATATTTCCTGTCCTGAATTGTAATTTTACAAATGAAATGGGTTTGTACAAAGCTGGATCAATGAAACTTGGGTACCTGCAAAGGAACAATGGGGACCTGAGTGCTCCACATCACAGCTGAAAGTCTGGTTATGTGGACCAAGAGTTGTTTTCACTTCCAACTTTTTCAAACCTATAGATTGCAAAATCTCAACCCTAACGAGGGAAATTAAACAATCACAAAATATTTCCTGTCCTGAATTGTAATTTCCACATTAAATGGGTTTGTGCAAAGCTGGATCAGTGCAATTTGGGTACCTGCAAAGGAACAATGGGGACCTGAGTGCTCCACATCACAGCTGAAAGTCTGGTTATGTGGACCAAGACTTGTTTTCCACTTCCAACCTTTGCAAACCTACAGATTGCTAACTCTCAACCCTGGGGAAGGAAATTAAATAATCACAAAATATTTCCTGTCCTGAACTATAATTTTACACATGAAATGGGTTTGTGCAAAGCTGGATCAGTGCAATTTGGGTACCTGCAAAGGAACAATGGGGGAGGCCACGCTGTTTGTGCCTGGATGAGGACAATGGATCTGGGCTCAATCTCAGGCACCACAAGTCTGTGTTCAACACCCACACAGGGATGTGCAGCTTTGCAGCCTGGGTTTATTCACCTCTCCAAGCACAAGGCAGTTTTTTTTCTCCCATAAATATGCAAAGTGCCTGACAAAGGACCCTCCCCATTTCCCAAGAAATGGAGGGCTGGAATGGCCAGGGGGAGAGAGCCCCGTGGCCACACCGTGTCCATCTGCAGCACCACCACCCCCAGCAGGCCCCCAAATCAAAAGGCAGAGACATTTCCCCAGCCTTGCCTCATCAAAAGCTCCCTTGGATCCCAGGGGGTGCGCGTGGGGAAAGATCAGAGAGCTCCGGCTTTGGGTTTTTGCAGATTCCTTCTGCCTGGCCTGGCTGCTCCCCGTCCCTGCCCGGGCTCCAGGCAGGTAATCCCAGTGGGAATCCCCCAGGAGATCCAGCAAAACCCACTCCTCCCCTCCCCCTCTGCACAGGGCGGGCTGTGCAGAGGTTTTTTAGCAAAATTGGTGGAGTTTGCAAAGATATTTTCCGCTCCCAGTGCTCCAGCCAGGAGTTATTCATCATACCTGCTATCCCTTGTTTCCCACTGAGATCCTCTGCGTGGCACAACTCCCAGTTTGAAACAAGCAAATAATAAATATACAGCTTTTAAACACAAGGATTTCACGTTTGCACGTGTTTAAGTCATTTTCTTCAGCTTCTAAAACAAATATCCAAGTCTGTACCCACTCCTCAAACACACACAAAATTAAATCCTAACTTTTGATAAACCACATCACTATTCCCAAGTATATCCCAGGACAAAATTTAACACCAGGAGCTGCCAAATGTTTCTGACCCACTTCAAACAATCATTAACTACAGGCAGTTTCTAATTATTTAAGTCCATTTCACTTCTTATTCAGTGGTCATTTTGTTTCTTGGCCATTTGGCCTATGTTCAGAAAAAAATCTCCATTAGGCAGCACAAAGTCTCACAAAAAGAAGAAAAATTCTCTTTTCCCATTGAAAGGTTGGGGATATTTTGAATCCTTGAGAGACAGGAGTTCTAAATATGCTTTAAAAGCAAAAGGTAGAGAGCACTTAAAAACTGAAAAACTTAAAAATTCAGCCACCGAGTAAAACTCAGTTATCAACTCAAATTGCTTTCTCTCACCTCTCTGCTAAAAGTTTTGCAATTCCTTTTTCCAGAAAGAACTGGAAAATGTATGAAAAGGCAAAAGCCATCGATGCTGGACTGGGAACAATCACATGAACAAGCCACAAGATTTGCTTGATAACACAGAGTTTATTATTCAAGAACGAGTCTCATTTTCAGCTCTGAGGCAGAGGGCGGGGAGAGAAAGGGGGGACCAGGCTTTGAAAGCACACGCTGGAAGCCCAGGATTGCATTCAGAGGAAAAAGAAGAAAGAGAAGAAAAAGTAAAGGAAACAAAACCTCTGTTCTATCAGCAAGTCGGCTTTGCAAAAGTTAAGCTCAGCTCCCAGCAAATTTGGGCTGGTTCCACTTAAACCGAGTTTACCTTCAGCAGAGAGAATGAACAAGCAGAGAACTGCTGAACTTTTTGGTTTGTTTTTTTTCCTTTTTTCCCCCCAAAAAGTTCAGCTGTGCTGGAGATGGGAAGGGATAGAGGAGAGCAGAAACAGGGGAGTTCAAAAGTCACAAAAGCTGCTGGCAGAGTTCCTCTGCGCCCCCTCGTACTGACCTAAGCAGTCTTCGTTTCACAGGTAGCAAAGTTTTGTCTCCTTCTCCAGGGCGAGATTCCCACTGGCAGGAAAGCATCAAAAGAACATTGTTTGCACTCCTCTGAGGAGGAGGGAAGGGGAAAAAAGCAGCCCAGGCAGGTAGGGTTTCTTCCTGAAAAGTAAATCCGGCGTTCTGGACCGAGTTCAAACCTCGGGCTTGACAGGCAGGGCAGAGGAGCTTTTTGCACTGAGCATGCTTCGTCCTGCACTGCCTGCACACTTAATGAACATTACTTCCTTCCCAGTGGTTACTCCTAGCAGAAATCCACACCCCCTCTTTGAGAAGTGAGGAATGCAGCTGAAACCAAAGTCCAGAAAACATGCCCGGCACCCAGACAAGGCCCCACGGATCAATAAACTCAGGTTGTGACCCGCAGGTCAGTTTGTCAAACAGGACATCAGGCTGAGTTTTTTCTACACTTGGTGGAGTTTGCTTTATGCCTCAGCTAATGCTGCTCGCTCCCCAGAGAAAATAAAACTGGGCTGCCTTTTAGAGAATGATTAAATGCTCCAATAACAGATGGGAATTCTCTTTCAAATCTTGTCTTTCCAAACCTGCTGCAAAGTGAGGAAAGAAGTTGTGCTGTTTTTTTTTTTTTTCCAGACTGAACTCGGTTCTTGGACTGCTGAACAAAAGCTGTTTGAATTTGTTGTAGGGAAGGAGTATCTGGTGACTGGGAAAAAAAAAAAAAAAAAAAGCTCCTTTTATTTAGTTAGGGTCTAATCCTGTTCCGTTTGCAATCACATGGAGTTTTGTCATTACCTCCAGTGGGAATAGAGCTGGGGTTTTAGATTACAAATGCTTGCAGGCAAGAGCTGTGTCTACTCCGTGACCTGCACAGGCCAGACTGGTTTTGGCACTTCCATTTGCAATTTGCACCATTGCTGTGCCTGAGCCCTGCGCTGCAGCAAACCCCCCCTCCCCAAACTCACAGGGAATTGCTGAAGAGAGGCAATTCTGCAAAATTGCATGGGTTGTTTTTAAAGCTTTTCATTGTATTTCCAGGGTTTTTTTCCACTTTGCTCTCATGTCTCAACCCTCCTCCGCAAGAGGAGCAGAAATTTTGGTCCTGGATTCTATGCTGGCCCCGTCACAGCCTCCAGGGAAAAGCCAAGAGCAGGAATTAAAATGAAATAACACAGGCCATAATATTGTCAGGGTGAGGAGCCCTAATCCCAGTCACAACTGCATGGGCCATCACACTCTGAGGCCTCCACATTTAAAATGGGTTAAAACTCCTCATGACCTCGGTGTCTGAGCAAAGCCAGGCTCCAAGGGCTGCAGGTCCTGCTGGGAGCAGGACAAACCCCGACAGAAATTACATCTCTGGAGCCCAAATGGCCCAGACCTTGAGAACACAGACCCAATTCAGCCTGCAGATTGTGACAGAGCACAGGGGGAACAGATTCACACAAATCCAGCTCAGAACCACTTTGCTCCTCAGGGCAGCCAAGTGATGTCATTTCTTTAAAAAATTGTTTCCTTGCCCACACATCTCTGGTTTCCCTTGTTTCCTTCGGGATCGTAGAAGAAAAAGTCCAAATCCTACATGACAAAACCAAGCTGTGCTGCACTTCCAGTGCACACAGAGCCTGAGGAGGGTTTGGAAAGCCCCAGAGAAAGTTTTTGGCTGGTTTGGAGAAGCAGCCATGGCCGGCTAATTAAACCCAAATGCAGTGACCAAAAAGATTTTCTCTTTTCTCTTTTCCACTTCAGATCCCAAAGTTTCCTTTGCTCAGGAAAGTCCCTGCTTCCCCTCAGAAGCACAAAGTCCCTAACAGGGGACTTTCCTAGCAGGCAGCTAAATTGGGATTTTATCTCCTCTGGACCATCTCAGGAGCTTTTCTGGGATGTGCCAAGGACTAAAATCAGGTGTTTATTGATGTCCATGGAGAGCAGGGGGACAGGGGCTGAAAGGATTTACCCCGAGCTCTGAACTGATAACACAGAGTGGGGATTTCAGACATCCTCGTGTCCCTCAGCTCTTCAGAGAGTCCCAAAATGGTTTTGGTTGGAAATAGATTAATTCTATTAAAAATTTTATATTCTTATATA
>LTAT01000026.1:3309425-3319957 GCA_003286495.1 Chlorodrepanis virens
TATAATATAATATAATATAATATAATATAATATAATATAATGTGATTAATATAATATAATATAATATAATATAATATAATATAATATAATATTCCTTCTAAGGACATGGAGTCAGATTCATCAGTTCCCTCCTCTGTCCTGGGGACCCTGCAAATCCCACACAGCACCCCAGGAGGGGCCCCAGGAGCAGAGGGGGTGGTAATTCATCCACGTTCTTGACAGAAGTGGGAGCACTCAGCCCCCATTTCCCCCCTCAGCACCCAGCACCCACAGCAGAGCTGCACAGCTGAGTGCAGAGTGAGGCACAGCGGAGGAATGTGCAGCTGGAGGAGAAGAAAAGCAGCGAGACACGCCGTGACATGTTATCATTAGGGAGTCATCATTTCCTTCCTGCAGTCACACAACAGCTGTCAGCAACATCTCCAACACAGACCAGGGATTGGAGCACCAGAGCAAATGCCTTTCCAGGCAGGAGAAAAGAGAGGGCACGCTGGGCGGGTGAGGAGCAGGGAGGATGTTTTGACAGCCTGAGCGCATTCACCTCCCCGTGCAACGCCCACAGCCTCTGCCAGAACCGGGCCTGGGACACCTTCCCCAGCTGGGCGTGCACAGAGGGACCAGCAGCGCCCCAGGGCCACCAGCTGGCCCAGTCTGGCTGCCCAGGGGACATCCACATCCACTCGCCCACTGGGACATCCACTCGCCACTGGCACCTCGGGGCTCCAGATGTGCAGCTCCAACCCTCCCATGTTGCTTACCAGCACTCCCAGATGTGCATTTTGGGTTCAGGAGGGCCAAGGGGATGCTGGATGTGTCCTGTGGGTGTCCTGTGGGCACCAGTTGTCCTTGCACGTGGGAATGACCTCCTGCCTTGCCTTCAGGAGCAGGAAGGCACCCAGGCATTTTTCAGGCATTTTTCAGGCATTTTTCAGGCATTTTTCACTTTCTATCCATGATTTTTACCAACCCCATGTCCCTGCAATGATGCCATTTTGAACCAGAAGTAATTCAGAGCCTTCATGGCTCCTCCCTCAATCCTGAACTTCTCAGGAGGCCCCAAACCATCCTGTTCCACCTCCCCTTGGCTGTAAGGCACCAGCCAGCACAAGGGAATTACCTCCTGCCTTGTTTCATGAGCAGGGAAGGCACCCAGGCTTTTTTCAGGCAATTTTCACTTTCTATCCATGATTTTTACCAACCCCGTGTCCCTCCAGTGATGCCATTTCAAACCAGAAGTAATTCAGATGCCTCAGTGGCTTCTCCCTCAATCCTGAACTTCTCAGGAGGCCCCACACCACCCTGTTTCACCTCCCCTTGGCCGTAAGGTGCCAGCCAGAACATTTCCAGGACAAATTTTCCTCCCGTGGATCAAGTCCTCAAGGGTTGCTGGAATTCAGGTGCCTCGAGTGTTTGCCATCAGCAGTTGATCCAAGGCAGGCTGATTATTAAAGCTTCCAGTGCAGCTTTTCCAGGAGCAAGGGCTCTCATTACCAGGCAGGCTGCAACAACTCATCAATCTTGGGCAAAAGATAATTAATCAGCACCCAGAGCCATTTTTGCAAATATAAAGTCTGGTTGAAACAAACCAAAATAAGAGGGGGGAAGGGGGGCGACCATGACAGAGCTGTTGGCACTTGCCAGCTCCTCTTGATTAAACTTATTTTCACCTCCAGGTGCATACACAGGATGAGTTTTGTTAATTAAACCTGCCAGTCACCTCATTATGCATTCAATTAAAAAAGCCTTGATTTTATGCAGCTGGCAGGCTGAGCAGTGACAGGCAGTGTTGTTAAAGTGCCCAACTTCTGATGGGGAGGGGAGCAGAGACTCCAAAATATGGCCAAGTGCAGGATTTGCTAATTGGAAACCCTCTCTTTTTTATTTATTTGATATTTTTGGAGGGTCTAACGGGTGGGTTGTTTATCAGGCAGGCTGTTCAGGGCGGGGGCAGAGGCAGAGAGTGGAAGAGTGTGCTCATCTCATTTGGAAACCCATAAAAGATGCTGGGAATATTCATGACAGGCTCTGGCAAGGTTAAGGGATGAGGAGAGTGGCACCTAGATGCCATGGTGATGAATGCTGCGTGAATAGATTAGACAGAGGCCCTGAAGCTTCTGGGAAATGGTGGGGGTTTAATTTAGATGAAAGATAGCCTTTATTCTTCAGGCATCACGCTGGGAAGAGCTGGATGCAGGTCCTGGCTCTGCTACAAACTCCTTGCACGACCTTGAATAAATCCCAGGGCCCCATCCCCTAGAGGTACCTGCAGCTCACCTGAGCCAGCCCCGTGTCCCTCACCCCTCCTGTCCCTCGTGCCTGGCTGGGGACACCCAGCTCCCCAGAACAATTCCTGCTGCTGTACCCCACGAGGAGCCCTGGCACAGCAGGGCTGGGCTGGCAGGGTAAAAACCTGAAATATCTGTGACAAAAGGCTCTGTGCCTCCACACTGCAGCTTTCCACCTGCCTCACACTGACATTTCTGTGTCTGCTTCACGCTGGCAGCAGCTCTGAGGAGTGACCTGCAGCAGAGGTGACCCATCTGTCGTGCTCTGAGGCAGGGAATTTTATTTTCTTCTTCTTTTTTTTTTTTTTTTTTTTCCCCTGCTGTTTCTGCTGTTTTCTGCAAGTTTCCACGGAGCTGCTTGGACAGACAAGAGAGATTCTCTCCCAGCACCCTGCTAACGTGTTAACCACATCTCTCCCTCTCAGACCCTTGTGAAATCTGGGAATTAATGCCCACACCAGCCATGGGAAGACCTCTGGACACTGCCAACAACATTGATTTCCTCTTCTCCGTTGCATTTTTGGAGCAGTGCTTTACAGTTGTGCCTTTTCCCACCTTTGCTGCAGCTCCCCTGTGGTAAGAGGGTATTTTGTGCCTGACGAGGAGTGCAGCAGATCTTCTGAACTCCCCCTGTGTCCCAGAGCTGGCTGGAAGTGTGAGGAGCTGAACTCTGACCACAGAGGTCCCTCGAGTGTTGTTTGTTTGCTCAGAGCATGAAATGGAGAGGGCTTTGTTGTGATTGTTGGGACCCCCTGGGCTCTCTGCTTTCGGGCCCCCTGGAAGCTCCACCAAGGACAAAGCACACTCCAAATCCTTGGGAAATGACCTGAATCCCATTGCCCACCCATGTGAGAGAGCTGGTCCCAGCCCAGAGCGTTCCCAAGAGCAGATCAGCAGCCCAGCCTCCCTTCCCTGTGGGTGGATTTATGTCCCTGTCCCAGCAAGGCCACTCGGGGCTGGAGGAGCCCCAGCAGCCAGGCTGAATTTTTTATTGCAACTCTCATTGAGAAATCCTTTGCCAGAACAACAGAAGGAGCTGTGGAGGGTGTTGGGTTGGATATTCCTGCTGGAGCAAACACAGGATGGGCCATGGAGCCCATCCAGTCAAATTCCCTTGGGATTGGAGCTGGGCTTGAAGGGCTTGGGGCAGCCTGGGGTGGTGGAAGGTGTCCCTGCCCACGGCAGGGGGTGGAACAGGGTGAACTTCCAGGTTCCTTCCAACCCAAACCATTCTGGGATTCTCTGGAAATGCCAAGTTTAGGCTCAGTTTAATGCTCAAGTTTAAGCTCAGAGCTGTTTTCTGAGCCAGGCTTAGACTGGAGCCTTTCACATCCCAGGTGGGAACTTGGCCCCCTGAGCCAGCAGCTGCTCTGCTGAAGGAATCTCATTTCCCTGTGAAGGTTTCCTGAAAAATTACAGCTTGGACTCAACATCTGGATGGAAGAAAGTGATAAAACCACAGGTTTTTGTTGTTTTTGTTTTTAAGCAACCTGTCATTCTTGAATTCCAGCCAGGAACACACAGCAGCAGAAGAGCTCATCACCTCTTCCAGCAGAGGATGGTTTGCAATCCCCCCACAGTTTTATTAACACATCCCAACACACACAGAGCAGCAGCTACTGCTCAAAAAATCTCAGGTCAGGACAAAATTTTCCTTCCCATCTCAAACTTCCAGCACAGGGAAATAATTGGGTAATTTTCCTGGTGACAGAAATATAAATTGAAGGGATGGGACATGCACAGAGATGTCCTCCCATGCTTTGTCTTTCCAGCCCTTGGCTCCAGGGATTTTCTCAGGCACACAAAACCAGCTGAAAACAGAAATTGCCACCTCAAAGGAAATCCAAAAATTATAAAATTTAAAAAAACCCCAGAAATTCCAAGAGAAGTTGGAAAGTTCTTTTTTTTAAAAAAACAGAAATGCCAAGAGAAGTTGGAAAGTTTTTTTTCCACCCTACCACTGTAATTGCTGCTGTCCTCCCTTCACATCCATTTGCAGGGATAAAATAGAAAATTAGGGACCTGCAGCATCCATGGGGAAGGTTTTGAAGGATGTTTGTTTGTTCCTCAGGGCCTTGTGGAACGCAACAATTCCCTGTGCTCAGCTCTCAGCTGACCCTGCTCTCCATCCCACGACCAGGCTGCTTTTGAGCACCTTTATCCCTCACCTAGAAAATCCTGGCCCTTTCTGAGCTGCTCTTTTTGGGGTAAATGTGCCCTGTTCACTCCTCTCAGTAAGTAAGGATTGAGTTATTCTGAGATCCGCCTCTCTCTGTGCATTTCCCACCCACAATTATTGCCCAAACAGCCAGAAAACAAAACAGAAATCGGGGACTGCGAACTGCCTTGGGAAAAAACTCAATTAAAATACGACCAGCTCCAGGCTCAGTACATTTTGTACCCACTAGATGGGGCAAAAAAGCCATATTCTGATTTAAAAGTTCTCCAGGTGCTCCTGGCACTGCTTTCACCCGGCCCTGAGTGGGGAAAAGGTCTCAGAAATGTGGAAGAATGACAGAGAAGCTTCCCCTGAGCTCCCAAAGAGAAACTCGAGGTTCTGACACCCTGGGGTGGTCCTTTCTCAAAACCTTCCTAGAAAACACCTGGAGGGTGAAGTTCAGCTCTCAGGGAGGTTTTGAAGGTTGAAATCCCATTGCCAATTGCTCTGTGATTCCAAACCCCACCACCCCAGAACATTCTTTACAAAAGGAATTGGAAACCAGGGCTGGGACACAGCAGCTGATGGAAAAACTCATCACTCCTAAAAAAAAGTCAGGGAATGCAACCCTCCTTTGGGTTTAATGGGTCTGGGACAGAGCCTGAGCTTAGAACTGGCTTAAACTCCATGGAGGGGAAAGGACAGGCAGCGCCTTTCCCTTTGGGGAGAAATCTGGGGTTTTGTTCGTCAAAATTCAAAATGTCACCATCCCAGGGCAGCTCCTCTTCTTGTGGTTGCCAAGCTGGGCAGAATTCTCTCAGAGCACAAAAACAGGGGGAAAATTCAATTCAATTGGGGAATTATTCAATTATCCCAAAATAATCTTAGGGAAGGGGAGGATCGGGGGAGGACAAATTAAAGCTGCATTCAGCAGGGTGTGGGGAGGAAAGGAGGCAGAGGAAATCAGTGTGAGCAGCCAACAGCAGAGGGAAGTGCAGCACCAAAATCCGCCCTGAGAGAGCAGCAGGAGCCAGGCTGGGCTCTGGGTCTGTGCTCACAGCCAGGGGCGTGGAAGGTTTGGGGCACTCCCTGGTGGAGCCTCCCCCTCCCCTTGGGGCGACGCTGATTTATTTCACTCCAAATACTTAAGCAAAGGCTGTCATTTAAACCCAGGCTTAAGTTCGAAGTCATTTAAATCCAGGTTTAAGTTCAAAGTCATTTAAATCCAGGTTTAAGTTCAAAGTCCTTTAAACCCAGGTTTAAGTTCAACTCGACTGCATCAAGGTGCATTTATAATCATCCGCGTTTGTTTCTCCTCTCAAGTTTTCCATCAGCTGCTCTTTGTCACAGTGCCCCTAAAATGATCAGGTGCCAGCTCTTAATTGGAGAGTTTAGTCCTAAAAGCCCTCGGAACCAGAGATTGTTGGGCATTCTGTGCCTTGCTGCCAAGCTCATGCTTGTGAGGCTGTTTCACTGATAAGAAATAATAAATAAACACCTGAGTGTGAGCATGAGCTGCTGCCTCGAGTGCCTTCAGCCCAGAGCCAGAGGAACCAACAGTTCCCCAGCCTGGCTCATTCTCCCAGTTCAGGTTTTGGGATTTTTAGTGTGCTGTGGGTGGCAGCAAGATGGAGAGCACAGGGTGCTGTCCTGGGCTTCTTCTTCTTGCTGCTTCTTTCTCCTTCTCCATGGGTTTGGGGGCATTTTGTAATTGGGCAGGAAAGTCCCCACTGCAGATCTGTGGGATCAGTTATTGGGTTAAAAGGGGAAATAATCCAGGTGTCAGCTCTTAATTGGATGGTTTAGCTTTAAAAGCCCCTGGAGCCAGAGATTGTTGGGCATTCTGTGCTGCTGATGCAAGGCTGCAGAACTCATGGCTGTGAGGCTGTTTGAGTGATAAATAACAAACACCTGAGTGTGAGCATGAGCTGCTGCCTCGAGTGCCTGCAGCCCAGAGCCAGAGGAACCCAACTTTCCTTTTTACCCAGGAAGGTTTCTCCCCCTGTCCAGCCCCTGTTCCAGGGCAGCCTTCTCAAGGCCCCCCTGGCACCTCCCAGGCTCCTGCAGGGATTTGGGCTGAGCTCAGAAGAGGAACCCCGGGCTGGTGCTCTCTGAAAGGAGACGAGCACAGCCTGGAAAGGCTCCCCAGAGCCAGGCAGAATGAGAAACAGATGGGCAGAGAGCTGCAAACAGGAACTCTTCCCTTCCCTTGTTTGCCTCCCTCGGTTTGTTTATCCCTGAGAATCCTAACACGAAACACAGGCAGGGAAAGCAACTGCGAGTGCCTCCAGGCCAGGGCTGCAGGGCACTGGCACGTGGATTTTGGATGGGATGTCTTGAGAAGGCATCAAGTCTCACCTTGGGCCCCAGCCCAGCAGGTCCAGGGAATCATTTCCTTGCTGGGAGTACAACAAGGATACTCCGAGTAGTAAAATTAAACAAGTGTGTGCACTTTTGGGACTGTCCTAATCAGGAAATCTGATTTATTCTTTTTCCAGATGACAAGAGCAAGGTTTCTGCTAAATATTATCAATGCAGATCAGAGCTTGGACTGAGAGTATTTAATTCTCTGCAGCACTCACATAAAGAGAGAAGCAGAAATGAAAGTTCTGTGGAAATTTATGCTCCAAAGGATGAATGTAACATTTGAGTAAATGATTGCAAAGAGTTGCACATGGAGCCACAGACGGGGGAATTTAATTTACACAGAGCAGCCTCTCTCTTTTAGCCACTCATCTAATGAAGATTTAAATATGAAATAAATTGCAGACACTTCCAGCAGGAGCAGGATGTTGGATGATGCTCATTCATATTGAAATTGCAGCTTTGAGCTCCTCTCCAGCTACAGAAATGTGTTTATAATGGACACACACGTCCATGGGAAATAATCCTCTTCTCCAATCATTGCTAAAGTGATGTTTTCCAGATAAAAATCTTATCACAAACATTAAAAATCTGCCTCCTATGTCCCTAAGCCTGGTTGGTGATTACATCAGAAATATTTCCTTTTCAAATTTTGCTTCTCTCTGCCATGTGCTGCTTTATTATTTCTCTTTCAGTGAACTTTGTGAAACTTGGCTGAGCGTTTCCACAGAAGCACTTCCAGGCTCTTCTCCATTCAAAGGCACAAAGAGAGGAAAGTTAAACAGCAAAAATAACTCAGGAAAAATGAGGAAAGGAACCAAAGTATCACCCCATTGATTCGAGCTGGTTCCTGCCTGTCCTTGAGATCAAATTAAATCAACCCTCATATTATTTCAATATTACCTCATATTATTCCAAACAATTCTACCATTTCAACCAACTCCATCAGAGAATTAGGATGATTTCAAATGACCACAAAACCCCCTCCCCTTCCTTTCCAACGTTCTGTTAAACAAAAGCAATTTTTTTTTTCCCTCCAGAGAATCCACGGAGGGCTCAGGAATGCAGCTAAAAAAAAAAAAAAACCACACAAAAAAATAAAATTAATGATTCCAAGCAAAGCAAAAGCCCCGAAAGAAAAGAGATTTGCAGACTTTGTACAACCTCCTGCAGCTCAGCACATTTCTCTGTGTGGGGGAGTCGGGGAAATCCCAGCAGCTTTCTATTGCACCACGTTATTTCTTAGCTCAGTCCCCAGCAAATAAATGAGGGTGGAAATAAACTGAGGTCACCCCGGGACAGCCAGGGATCCACGAGATAACACAGCCAAGGACCTGGATGTTTCTTGCACATGGGCTGCAAGCTGGGGCTTTTTTAATATTTTTAATCATTAATTCACTCAACTCTTCTCCTGCTAGCAGAGGGAGAAGCCCAGCTTCTTCTCCAGCTCAGAATAAGAATTTATACCAATAAAAATGGGGTTTTATACCAATAAAAGTGGTTTTTTTATACCAATAAAAGTGGGGGTTTTATACCAATAAAAGTGGTTTTTTTATACCAATAAAAGTGGGGTTTTTATACCAATAAAAGTGGTTTTTTTATACCAATATAAAAATGGGGTTTTTATACCAATAAAAGTGGGGTTTTTTATACCAATAAAAGTGGTTTTTACACCAATAAAAGTGGATTTTACACCAATATTTTAATTTGCCTGTAGTTTTAGATGAATCCCACCTTGTCCCAGAGCTCCCTCAGCTGCTGGGCCAAGCAGGAGAAATTCAAATCAAAATTTGCTGAATTAAACTCTTTTCTAGGCAGGGGAAGAACGCAGCCCTGGCTGGTTAGGAGAGGGTAAAGCCTCACTTAGCAAAGCCTCAGCCACTCTCCACAGCCTGTTTGGCTTTTAATGACCCACAAAGGCAAATCCTGCCCTGGGCACCCTCAGCACCCAGCTCTGGGCTGAATCAGGGCCCAGCAACAAAGTCCTTCCTCTCACAGCAGAGCCAAAAATAGCTGAAAGCTTTTTAAAATGAATATAGTCTTTTATTTCTGTTTTATTTCTGTTTTATTCCTCTTTTACTTTCAGGCTACACCTGTCCTGTCCTGCCCTGAAATATCTGAAGGACACTTTGCCTCTTGACTTATTCCTGCTCAGCTCCATAACTCTAAGCCCAAATGAAAGAATTATGATGAAATTAAAGTGGATTTTTTTTTTAATTCAATGAGGAAAACACACTCCAGAATTGAAGGAAACCTGAGCTAGAAAAGCAAATCCTCAGCGCCTCTCTAAAGCAGCTCGTGGTGCTTTTCTCACCCCACAATTCCACAACTGCAGCTGAATTTGGAGTCCCAGATCCAAAATTAAACAAAATAAAAATAAAAGCTGGAGGTGGATAAGAAAACCCCCAGTCCTGAAGCCCTAATGACTCTCCCAGAGCCCAAACCTCGTGGCAGAGTTTTGAGGTGAGGGAGAAATGGGGGGAAAAATCCTCCTTTCCCACCCCCTGGCCAAGCACAGGATCCTGCTCCATTCCCCAGCTGCTCCTGCTGGTTTTGAGCCCTCTGGGGTGACGGAGCTCGGGACATCCCTTTGGGGGTGCCCCTCGGGGGGCTCAGAGACCCTGGCACACAGCCCAGACCACAGGGGGCTCGACTGTGAACCCTGGAGCAAACTGCCACCTTTACGTGAAGAGAGAAAAGCCACGGCACTTTAAATACTGTAATATTAAAGTTATCACAGGGTGTAAGTGTAGGTTTTGGGATTTTTAGGATAGGGGTTTTTGGGGACAAGATGGAGGGGTTTGGGCGTGTCCAGCCTTTCTTCTTCTTCTTCTTCTGTACCTCCATCTTCACTGCGGATGGTGGCACTTTTGGATTGGTTTAGAGGAGAAGCTCACAGTCTCACACAGGTGATGGGGATTGGAAAATAACTGTAAACATGTCACATGCAGTTTGTAGTACATAAAGATAACACTACCCTGGGGCAGGCAGTGCCTCTGGCTGTCCTGCTGAGGGACCTTGGCTGGGCAGGAGGAAAATTTTATAGATAAGAAACAATAAACAATTCAGAGACTGCAAATTTAAGAGCTTCAACTGATCCTTTGAAGCAGAGACTTTTAACCCAGCTCAGGGTTGCAAACCCAGTGGCCATCCAACACTTCTTCTTCTTCTCCTGTACCTCCATCTTCACTGGGGATGGTGGCACTTTTGGATTGGTTTAGAGGAGAAGCTCACAGTCTCACACAGGTGATGGGGATTGGAAAATAACTGTAAACATGTCACATGCAGTTTGTAGTATATAAAGATAACACCGCCCTGGGGCAGGCAGTGCCTCTGGCTGTCCTGCTGAGCCACCTCGGCTGGGCAGGAGGAAAATTTTATAGATAAGAAACAATAAACAATTCAGAGACCAAAAACTGAAGAGCTTTGGCTGATCCTTTGGGCTGAAGCAGAGACTTTTAACCCAGCTCGGGGTGGCAAACCCTGCGGCGATCTGAGCCTGGGGGACCCAAATCCTGCAGGGCAGAGAGGAGGGAGCACCTGGGCAGAGGGGAGGGGAGGAAAGGAACCTGTGGGAATGGTCCCTCTAGGGAATGGTCCCTGTGGGAATGATCCCTGTGGGAATGGTCCCTCTAGGAATGATCCCTCTAGGAATGGTCCCTGTGGAATGATCCCTGTGGGAATGATCCCTGTGGGAATGATCCCTGTGGAATGATCCCTGTGGG
>LTAT01000026.1:3499817-3511405 GCA_003286495.1 Chlorodrepanis virens
CTCCATGGAATTGCTGTGCTCCCACTCCTCCTCCATGGGATTGCTGTGCTCCTGGCGTGCTCACAGTGATTAGAGGCTCTGTGAAGTTATGGAGCGGGGATCCAATCCCGCAGCCCCCTTTGGAGGGGTGAGTGTTCCGCAGGTTTTCTCCCTGCCTGAGCCAATCTGCACAAATAGGCTTTTAAATTAAGCAGTGATTTGGAATATAAGTGAGTGCATTTAAGCTGCTAAGAGATGGAAAGATCCTAATGGCTGAAATATTTGTCATATCACAAATAAACTGGCTGGATCGGGAGCCACTAATATAACTAATTTTTACCAAATCCTTCACTGTTCTGTGAGAGAAAATGAGGTCAGCACAGGTTGAGGCAACAGCAAATGAGCAGCTGCCAGGAGGCAGCACAGAATACTGATAAAGGAACTGCACTGCCTGCCCAGAGAAACTGGAATCACTCTGTTCAAATTAAGGTACAGCTTCCTCCAGAGCATCCAGGGCCTTAATGGAAATGTGCCAAGGAATACAGGCTCCAATGGATCTGGATACAAATGCATTCCAAAGGCTCCCCACACCTGGGCTCACCCAGCTTTTGTCCATCCCTGTGATTTGGGCTGGGACAGAGGGCAGGAGGGTGCTCTGGGGCAGCTGAGGAGGCCCTGGGATTCCCAGAGCTCCTCTGGGATCTTCCAGTTCCAGGAATTAAACCCTGACTTAATGAGGAGGAAAAGTGAGATAGAGAGGAACTCACAGTTCACTTTAACAGGGAAAACCAAGCCCAAATCCCACAGAAATTGTGCCAGGAGCAACTCTTGCACTTCTGGAAGGTGAGGAACCAAGAGGAGCCCCCCAGTTCCAGGTGCTCATGTGGAGAATAAAACACCTTGGGAAGAGGGAGAGGCTCCTGCAGCAGCAGCCTGTGCTCTGGGAGCTGCCCCAGCCACGCAGGAGCAGCTGGGCTGCAGCCATGCTCTGGTTCCAAGGGAACAACAGCAGAATTGTTTGGGTGCTCAGAAAGGATTCAGGAACACTCTGGAAGGGGAATTTGCTCCCTCCTTTACAGGCAAGAACAGCCTGTCTGAAAAAGAGGAGGATTTTGGTCATAATTTGCCCTTTTCATCCCTCAACCCCCAAAGAGTGAAGGAAGTGCAATTCCATGGGAAACTGAGGCACGGAATGGGTTCCAAAAGAGTTCTGGAATACCCTAAATTGGGAGGGACCCACAAGGGTTTGAGTCCAACCCCTGGCCATGCACAGACACCAGAACAACCCCACAACATCCAGGAATCCTGGAGCTCTGGCAGCCTCGGGGCTGTGCCATTCCCCGGGGAGCCTGGGCAGTGCCAGCACCTCTGGGGGAAGAACCTTTCCCAAAATCCAACCTAAACCTGCCCTGGCTCCAATCTGTCCCTCCAGGCTCTGGTGTAAGGAAAGAGCACGAGCATCTCCTCCGCGGTGACCCCACCAAAAACCAGCTCTGAGGGGGGACCGGGGCGTCCTGCTCTTCTTTGGGATGATCTTTAATGCAGGGTCACTGGGATCCAACCCCAAATCCCAGCGGGAGCCACGGGAGAGGGGCTCTCCTGGGATCAATCCCCAGGGAGGGGCACAGCGAGCCCTCGGGAGCATCAGCCAATTTCACCAAAAGAAGCTTGACATGGATTAACAATTGCAATAATTCCTAAATGGAACAGGAGAGGGGTTCATATTTGATAACCATTAAAGGGTTTAATGAAATAATTATAACCCAGAGCCCCGAGCCTGGCCCCGATCAATAGCCATGAGCTCTGAGGCACAGCCTGACCCCAGCTCCCAGCAGGCAGAGTGGGGACTGCAAATGTGATCGACGCTAAAGCTGCATTAAAACCCCCCCATCGAGGGCAGCAATAGATTAAGGGCCGCTGTGGCGCTGCAGTGGGCTGGTCAATACCCTTTATTTCCTGCATCAGCCCCAATTTTGCCACCCTCCCTCGCACTATTAGTGGGAGTCGATGCCTGGCGCTGGCGGAGCTGCATTAATGCAGGCTCACAAAAGCGGGGAGCGCGGCATTATCACTTCACTCACTTTCAAATTACAGCCTAATGCCGTCTGCAGGCGGCTCCTGACGCGTTAACACTCGGGGAGCTTCGGGGGCCGGCAAACATCGCCCGGGGAAGGGATGCGGGGAGATTGGAGCAGTGAAATCAGCCCTGCTGCCCGCGGGAAATGCTCGGGGAGAGAGGAGGGGATGGGGATGGGGATGGGGGAGAGGAGGAAGAGCAGGGAGGAGGAGGAGGGTGCTGAGTGCCTGTGTGTGCTGGGAAAAGAGAGGTGGGAATAAACCCAGGCCATGTTAGGTACAGGATTAGAAATAAAGCCAGGCCTCGTCCCCATGTACCAGGACTAGGTGTTAACACACCTTGGTAGGTACAGAAATAGGTAAAACCCAGACTTTGTTAGGTACAGGAATAGAACTAAACCCAGGCCTTGTTAGGTACAGGATTAGAAATAAACCCACACCTTGCCCCCTGGTACCAGGATTAGGTATAAACCCACACTTGTTAGGTACAGGATTAGAAATAAACCCAGGCCTTGTTAGGTGCAGGATTAGAAATAAACCCACACCTTGCCCCCTGGTACCAGGATTAGGTATAAACCCACACTTGTTAGGTACAGGATTAGAAATAAACCCCTGCCTTGTTAGATACAGGATTAGGTAAAACCCAGATTTACTTAGGTACAGGATTAGGTAAAACCCACATCTGGTTAGGTACAGGAACAGGTTTAAACCTGCACCTTGTTAGGTACAGGATTAGGAATAAACCCCCGCCTTGTTAGATACCAGGACTAGGTGTAAACACACCTTGTTAGGTACAGGATTAGGTATAAACTCACGCCTTGTTAGGTACAGGATTAGGTATAAACCCACACCTTGCTCCAGGTACCAGGATTAGGAATAAACCCATTCCTTGTTAGGTACAGGAACAGGTATAAACCCAGACCTTGTTAGGTACCAGGATTAGGTAAAACCCAGACCTTGTTAGGTACAAGATTGGGCATAAACCCACACCTTGCCCCAGGTACCACGATTAGATATAAACCCATTCCTTGTTAGGTACAGGATTAGGAATAAACCTATTCCTTGTTTGGTACAGAATAAGGAATAAACCCATGCTTTGTTAGGACAGGATTAGGAATGACCCATTCTTTGTTAGATACCAGGACTAGGTATAAACACTCACCTTGTTAGGTACAGGATTAGGAATAAACCCACACTTTGTTAGGTACAGGATTAGGAATAAACCCATTCTTTGTTAGGTACAGGATTAGGAATAAACCCATTCTTTGTTAGGTACAGGATTAGGAATAAACCCACACTTTGTTAGGTACAGGATTAGGAATAAACCCATTCTTTGTTAGGACAGGATTAGGAATAAAGCCACTCTTTGTTAGGTACAGGATTAGGAATAAACCCATTCTTTGTTAGGACAGGATTAGGTAAAACCCAGTGTTTGTTAGGTACAGGATTAGGAATAAACCCACGCCTTGCCCCCCAGGTGCCAGGATTAGGTGCCCTGTTGCTGCTTTTAAATGCTGAGTAATCCCCAAAATACATGAAACATGTGGATGTGTCCAGAAAAACGCTTTATTTCTCTGATTTCCAGCTGTGGCTCAGAACCAGCCCATGCTGTGCCACCCTGAGAGCCCAGCCCCCCCCGAGGCACCCCCAGTCCTGACTCACCCCTGCTCCTGGCTTGTCCCAGCCCCTGGCACTGGCTGCTCCTGGAGCACAGGCTGCTGATTCCAGCTGGACAAAACAGCCCCGGAGTCAGTCAGGGGAGGGAAAAACAGGGACAGGAAAGCGAGGCTCAGGCACTCCTGCCTCAGTTTGTCTTTAAACCCCTCCGAAAATGAAAATCTCCAACCACAATTTCAGCCCGTGCCTTTCCCACCCAGCTCTCACCTCTCCTGAAGGGTTTTGATTTTATCCTTTTAAATTTTTTCCTTTTTTTTAGGTGTTTCCTTGTGATCAATGCAAAAAATCCCATCAATCAATCCCATCTTGTTCTCTCTCCTTTGTTCACCTGCTGCTGCCCCGTTCAGGTGCTGCTGTGGCTGCAGGGCCCTGCAGCAGCTCCTGCTGTCCCCACGTGTCCCAGACCTGTGCTGTGCTCCTGGGATTGACCCTCTGAACCCTCCTCCCCCAGCCCCACCAGGCTGTGGGCTTGAACCAGAGCTCTGACAGCCCCCTGGAATTCCTTTCACCCACTAAATACCCTAAAACCCCAAATCCCTAACCCACTAAATACCCTAAAACCCCAAATCCCTAACCCACTAAATACCCTAAACCACCAAATACCCCAACCTAACCCACGATATTCCCAAAAACACCAAATACCCCAACACTAAATACCCTAAAACCCCAAATCCCTAACCCATTAAATTCCCTAAACCCCCAAATCCCTAACCCACTAAATACCCTAAAACCCCAAATCCCTAACCCATGATATTCCCTGAAACACCAAATACCCCAACCCACTAAATACCCTAAAACACCAAATACCCCAACCTAACCCACTAAATTCCCTAAAACCCCAAATCCCTAACCCACTAAATAGCCCAAACCAGCCCTTCCCAAACCCCATTTCCATTTCATGGCCCTCAAGGCAACAAAAACCTTGCACACAATTAATGGGAGGTGCTGCTCTGGAACCTATTAAACACCAGAAATAATTTGGGGTGATGTAACTCAAACCCAGAGGGGCAACCAAAAAAGGGACCCAAAAAATGGATGTCCCAAAAAAAAGGGACCCAAAAAGTGATGTCCCAAAAAAAAGGGACATCCCAAACAAAGGGACCCAAAAAAGGGATGTCCCAAAAAAAGGAATGTCCCAAGAAAAAGGGGCCCAAAAAAGGGATGTCCCAAAAAAAAAGGGACCCAAAAAAGGGATGTCCCAAAAAAAAAAGGGACCCAAAAAAGGGATGTCCCAAAAAAAGGAATGTCCCAAGAAAAAGGGGCCCAAAAAAGGGATGTCCCAAAAAAAAAGGGACCCAAAAAAGGGATGTCCCAAGAAAAAGGGACCCAAAAAGTGATGTCCCAAAAAAAAAGGGACCCAAAAAAGTGAAAAAAGTGATGTCCCAAGAAAAAGGGACCCAAAAAAGGGATGTCCCAAAAAAAAAGGGACCCAAAAAAGTGAAAAAAGTGATGTCCCAAGAAAAAGGGACCCAAAAAAGGGGTGTCCCAAAAAAAAAGGGACCCAAAAAAGTGAAAAAAGTGAAGTCCCAAGAGAAAGTGACCCAAAAAAGGGATGTCCCCAAAAAAAAGGGACCCAAAAAAGGGATGTCCCAAAAAAAAGGGACCCAAAAAAGGGATGTCCCAAACAAAGGGGTGTCCCAAACAAAGGGGTGTCCCAAAGAAGGGACCTCTCTCCGTGATTCCATGGGCAGGTGCTGCTATCTGGTGGCCCAGCACCAGCAGTGCCAGCAGGGCCCCCAAACTAAAATTTATTTGAATCCTTCTCATTTCCTTCTCCATTTTGTGCGATTAATTAATGTTTCACGATTCCCTGAGTATTGCTGGGGGCTCTCCCAGCCGGCAGGGCAGCGTGGGGACACCCAGACCAGCCCCGGCAGTCTGTCCCAGGTCACCCGGCTGGGGCTGGCACAGGGGGATTTCTCCCAGGGCTGGTTCTGACCCCAAATCAGCCCCGGGATGCCCCAGGGCCCGGTGGGGGCTCACGGAGCCGAGGGACACTGGAATATTCTGGATGCCAGCTTCCCTAGGAATGGCTGAACCCTGCCTGGGAAAGGAAGCAGGGAAAGAATGCCACGAACGCTTTTTGTTTTCCCCAGAAAAACCAAAGGTTTTTTTTTTTTGAGGGTGCTCAGGCTCCAGGCAGCTCAGAACAACCCAAAAATGAAGGTGAACACCTGGAACTTGAGGGATCAGGGTTTGCCCTCGGGGATTGCTGCTGGGATCAGGGGCAGGACTCAGGAACGGCTCAGGGGGAATCTGTGCCGTGCCCCCCATAGGCCATGGGAGAGGGTCTCCAACCCAAAAATATTTTTCAGCCCTGCACTGGATCATCCTTAAAAGTTCTTCCCACCTGGTACTGCTCTAGGAACTTTCTGATTTTAGCTGCAAATTAATTAATTGCTCCTCCACTGGTACTATATAAACATTTATACATACAGCAGTGGGGTTCATTTTCATAAATTATTACCAAAATATCTTTCCTAAAATATTACTTGCATACAAAACTAATAAAATATTTTTCATTAGTAATTTATTTCAGCCAAGTATTGTTGAGAACATCACCCCAGGCCAGCAACTTCTCCACCTCTGAATCATCCTTCAAGTTGAAATACTTCAGCTACTAATTCTTAAAACTAATTACCCAGTGATTTTTGTACTTGCAGGATGCAATTTATAGGTTAGACTTCATCTAAAAGGTCCTCTCCAACCCAGTTAATCCTGAGATTGCTGCCACATGTCAGTCATACCTCCCAAAAAATCCACCCAGGCCCTAAATGGTTCCAAACCCTTTTCCCACTCCAATTCCCACCTGGATCACATTAAGTTCAGCACCCAGTACCTGTATTTAGGGTTTTTTCCCCTTATTTCCACCGGTCAGCTGGTACAAACAAGTGAAGGCAGAGACAGTGTGATGCCCATTAAATAGTTTTTATTCTTTAGGACATGAATTGCATTCCCACTCATTTACAGTACTGTAAAGTGCAATGGTTTTTTTTTTTTCCATCTCCCACCTGCGCACACTTTCAAGTATTTAAAATGCCCAGAAAAAAAATTGGTTTTGTTCTGTTTTTAGGTTTTTTTTTCCTCTTTTTTTTTTACAGCAGCTCAGTTATGGAGTTATTAATCTGGCAAAATAAACCCAGATGTGCCTACAGGATTGGGTCCTTCACTCCAACCCCCAGCTGGGGGTCTCCTCCAACACTAGAACTGCTAGTGGAATGCACTGCCCGGGCTCCTTAGTCCACCTCCTCGATGGTGGGGCCAGAGGAGGCTCCCCCGGAGGGAGGAGCTCCACCCCCAGGGAATCCTCCGGGCATCCCACCGGGCATCCCTCCTGCGCTCTGGTACAGCTTGGTGATGATGGGGTTGCAAACCTTCTCCAGCTCCTTCTGCTGGTGCTCAAACTCCTCCTTCTCAGCCGTCTGCAAGAGAAACGAGAGCTCAGAGGGCAGCAGCAGCACCTGGGGTCACACACTGCACCTATCTGGGCACCTCTGGCCCCAGCACCAAACCAGAATTGTATCAGAGGCATTTTTATGATTTCTGCTTGGTTTGGCATCTCACATTGCTCCAGAACAAAATCCTGAGAGGCAGGCAGGGACCAGGAGGGATTGGGCTGAGGCAGGCAGGGACCAGGAGGGATTGGGCTGAGGCAGGCAGGGACCAGGAGGGATTGGGCTGAGGCAGGCAGGGGAACAGGAGGGATTGGGCTGAGGCAGGCAGGGACCAGGAGGGATTGGGCTGAGGCAGGCAGGGGAACAGGAAGGATTGGGCTGAGGCAGGCAGGGGAACAGGAGGGATTGGGAACTCTCTGCTGCCCAGCTGTGGTCGCTCAGACATCCAAGGAAGGAACTTGGACCAACATCAGTCTTTCGACTTCTGGTGGAAACTACGAATGGCTTTGGAGTCACTTTCATCACAGCAACCAGGGCTCCTCCTCCTCCAGCCTCAACTGCCCCTGTGGCTCAGCCAGACCCTGGGAGCTGAACACAGAAATGTGACAAACCTGGTTCTTGTCCAGCCAGTTGATGATCTCATTGCATTTGTCCAGGATTTTCTGCTTGTCATCGTCAGAGATCTTGCCCTGGAGCTTCTCATCTTCCACGGTGGCTTTCATGTTGAAGGCATAGGACTCCAGGGAATTCTTGGAGGACACCTTATCCCTCTGCTTCTCATCCTCTGCCTTGTACTTCTCTGCCTCCTGCACCATCCTCTCAATGTCCTCCTTGCTCAGCCGGCCTGCAGGGAACACAAACCATGAGTGTGGGCTGTCCTTTTTAGGCAATGACCTCCATTGCCCAAACATTACACACTTCAAATCTGGGGGAGGCCCACAACATGCCTTCTTAATAAATCAATTACCACAACTCAAATGGCTCACAGATACAAATCTGATTACAGCCAAGTTCTGACTAGAACAGCAGGCAGTGCTCTCTCCCACCCTGAGGACAGCAGGGATCCTTACCCTTGTCATTTGTGATGGTGATCTTGTTCTCCTTGCCAGTGCTCTTGTCCACAGCAGACACGTTCAGGATGCCATTGGCATCGATGTCAAAGGTGACCTCGATCTGAGGGACCCCTCTGGGAGCAGGGGGAATGCCAGTCAGCTCAAACTTGCCCAGCAAGTTGTTGTCCTTAGTCATAGCACGTTCTCCTTCATACACCTAAGGAGGAAAACCACCACGTTATGTCATTAAAGTCATAATGGGTTAATTCATTATCACCCTGAAGGGATGTGGTCGCTCAGACATCCAAGGAAGGAACTTGGACCAACACCAGTCTTCCGACTTCTGGTGGAAACTACGAATGGCTTTGGAGTCACTTTCATCACAGCAACCAGGAATTCACAAATGACAAGAATTTAACACCGCTGGCCTAACAATTACTTCAACTGTTCCCCAGTGAAAGCCCTGACAGTGCCCTGTTACTGCCCCAGAGCTCTGTGCTCACCTGGATCAGCACCCCAGGCTGGTTGTCAGAGTAAGTTGTGAAGGTCTGGGTCTGCTTGGTGGGGATGGTGGTGTTGCGCTTGATCAGGACTGTCATGACCCCTCCAGCTGTCTCAATACCCAGGGACAGGGGAGTCACGTCCAGCAGCAGCAGATCCTGCACGTTCTCAGACTTGTCTCCAGACAGGATGGCAGCCTGCACAGCTGGGGAGAGAGACAGACACAGCATTAAAACCCTGCAAAACATGCCCTGGGAGCTGTGCTGATGCACGTGGCTCGCTCAGACATCCAAGGAAGGTACTTGCACCATCACAAGCCTTTCGACCTCTGGTGGAAACTACGAATGGCTTTGGAATCTGATTCATCATTGCAAGTCCAAGGGGAATTCCTACAGGATCGAGGTGCAAAACCCAGGGCCTACACCCCTAAGAGCTGCAGAGCGAGCCATCAATTACCTGCCCCATACGCCACAGCCTCGTCAGGGTTGATGCTCTTGTTGAGCTCTTTGCCGTTGAAGAAGTCCTGCAGCAGCTTCTGGATCTTGGGGATGCGCGTGGAGCCCCCCACCAGCACGATGTCGTGGATCTGCGACTTGTCCAGCTTGGCGTCCCTCAGCGCCTTCTCCACGGGGTCCAGCGTGCCCCGGAACAGGTCGGCGTTGAGCTCCTCGAAGCGAGCCCTGGTGATGGAGGTGTAGAAGTCGATGCCCTCGTAGAGGGAGTCGATCTCGATGCTGGCCTGGGTGGAGGAGGACAGGGTGCGCTTGGCGCGCTCGCAGGCGGTGCGCAGGCGGCGCACGGCGCGCTTGTTCTCGCTGATGTCCTTCTTGTGCTTGCGCTTGAACTCGGCGATGAAGTGGTTCACCATGCGGTTGTCGAAGTCCTCCCCGCCCAGGTGGGTGTCCCCAGCCGTGGATTTCACCTCGAAGATGCCGTCTTCGATGGTAAGGATGGACACGTCAAAGGTGCCACCGCCCAGGTCGAAGATGAGAACGTTTCGCTCAGCACCAACCTGCAGAAAACAATGGAAAACACTTTCACTCCTTAATTCCTACTACACTGAAACACTTTCCTCACTGGCCACAGTCACCCTGTGGTGGTGTTCACAGTGGTCCCAGAATGAGGTGAGAACTCTTCCCTCCATGTTCTAAAAGGTTGATTTATTATTTTATATTAAAAGAAAATGATACATTAAAGCTATACTAAAAGAACAGAAGAAAGGATTTTATCAGAAAGCTAGCAAGGACTAGAAAGGAATGGTAACAAAATCTTGTGACTGACCAGAGAGCCCAAGACAGATGGACTCTGATTGGCCATTAATTAAAAACAACCACATGAGACCAATCAAAGATACACCTGTTGATTCCACCGCAGCAGATCATTACTGTTTAATTTTGTTTCTGAGGCCTCTGAGCTTCTCAAGAGAAAAGATCTTAGCAAAAAGATTTTTCATAAAACATGCCCCCTCCATACCTTCTTGTCCAGCCCGTAGGCAATGGCAGCTGCTGTGGGCTCGTTGATGATTCTCAGCACGTTGAGCCCTGCAATGGTTCCAGCATCTTTGGTGGCCTGGCGCTGGGAGTCGTTGAAATAGGCTGGGACAGTCACCACGGCGTTGGTAACAGTCTGCAAGCACAGCAAACACCTCAGTCAGGGGGGGCAACCCACACACACAACTGCTCACCACGTCCGCTTCATGCCAGACTCACCTTTCCAAGATAGGCCTCTGCGATTTCCTTCATTTTGGTTAAAACCATGGAGGAGATTTCTTCTGGGTAGAAACTCTTGGTCTCGCCTTTGTACTCGACCTGCACCTTGGGCCTGCCAGCATCGTTCACCACGGTGAAGGGCCAGTGCTTCATGTCAGACTGCACCACAGAGTCATCAAACCTGCGCCCGATCAACCGCTTTGCATCTGGGAAACGAAATTTGAATACATTAATAATGGTAATTTTTAATATAAAACTTAAAAATTCTCACTAAAAATGCAGGAAATCCTACATCACCATCCTTTACATTGTTACAGCTTCAGGCTCAGATGCAAATGCTAAATTTTATTTCTTTTTTATGCACAAATGTAGTGCTATCACCTTTAAGATACTGCAAATGCAAAAACCAGATTGAGAAAACTGGTTAAGATTACTCAAGACTGACTACCCTAAAAAACCTGCAGGGCAAATATTTTTTCTGCTTCTAATAAACTTTAGCTTTTAGTATTCCAACTTTATTCTAGCTAGAAACAACTTAACTATGTAACTTCTGTGAGAAAACTTAAACCTTACTATTAGCAATTCACTAAAAAATGAAAAATTTTTTTTCCCAGGAGAATTATTTTTCGGGAAAAATCTCTTTATAATCATTTAGGAGTGTGCCAATCCTGCAGCCTCACCGAAGACTGTGTTGGTTGGGTTCATGGCCACCTGGTTCTTGGCAGCATCACCGATGAGCCTCTCTGTGTCTGTGAAGGCCACGTAGCTCGGTGTGGTGCGGTTGCCCTGGTCATTGGCAATGATCTCCACCTTCCCATGCTGGAACACGCCAACACAGGAATAGGTGGTGCCAAGATCAATCCCGACAGCTGGTCCCTTCGACATCTTGTCTGAAGAATTAAAAAAAAATAAAATAAAATAAAAGAATTTAGTTAAAAGGGAAGATGAAGCATGACCAGAGAAGTTGTGGTAATTTCTACTTTTAAATGTTCAAAGGCAGGCTGGTGGGGCTGGGAGCAGCCTGCTCTAGTGGAATATGTCCCACTGTAAGGGGGTGTAACCGGATCCCTTCCCGCCTGACGCGCTCTGAGCTGCGGATGATCGCCGGAATTCCGGCCCCGTTATCCCACGTGGCCCCAGCCGCGCACGCCGGGCGCATGCCCCGCCTCCGCCGCTTGGCGTCCCCCGCTCCACGCGGC
>LTAT01000026.1:3599873-3613517 GCA_003286495.1 Chlorodrepanis virens
ATGCTCCTGGAGTGACCATTCCCTGCAAAGCCAGGATGAAGAAACTCCTGGAATGGCCATTCCCTGCACAGGGACACAGGGTGAAAATGCTCCTGGAGTGGCCATTCCCTGCACAGGGACACAGGGTGAAAATGCTCCTGGAGTGGCCATTCCCTGCAAAGCCAGGATGAAGAAACTCCTGGAATGGCCATTCTCTGCTCAGGGACACTGGGTGAAAATGCTCCTGGAGTGACCATTCCCTGCACAGGGACACAGGGTGAAAATGCTCCTGGAGTGGCCATTCCCTGCTCAGGGACACAGGGTGAAAATGCTCCTGGAATGGCCATTCTCTGCTCAGGGACACAGGGTGAAATTGCTCCTGGAGTGGCCATTCCCTGCAAAGCCAGGATGAAGAAACTCCTGGAGTGGCCATTCCCTGCTCAGGGACACAGGGTGAAAATGCTCCTGGAGTGACCATTCCCTGCACAGGGACACAGGGTGAAATTGCTCCTGGAGTGGCCATTCCCTGCTCAGGGACACAGGGAACAGATGGCAGGGAGCCTCAGCTGCTGCCAGCTGTCACAGCAGTGTCCTCCAGCACTCTGCAAACACCTGACAGAAACCTGGGCTTTTGTCTGAGCTGGATGCAACACAAACCCCTGCAGGCAAAATGAGCCAGGGCTTGTGCATTTAACGGGATTCAGGCAATCCTTGGCTTTTTGGGCCAAAGCCCTTTGTGTCAGACTGGCCGGGAAGGGTGTGAGCATGAGAGAAAAGCAAATTTGAGCTGGAAGGTGGTGATGGAGAGCTGCGGTGGGTGTGAATGAAAAATGAGGGAAGAGCTGACCTCTGCACCCCAAAATCGTAACATTAAAGCTGTGCCTGAGCCAGAGATTTGCACCAGGACAGACCTGCCCTGCAGGGAGTTTGTGTTCCTTCCCAGGGGAACACAGAATTCCCCACCCTGAGCTGCCAGGTGTCACACTGCTGCCTCAGGTTTGGCTTTTATATTTTCATGTTCTGTGCTGCTTTAGTGTGAGGGTCTGGGTTCCCATCAGGGGATGGTGAGAGTGTGCACAGAGCAGGGAGACAAAACAATTCCTGCTCCAGCTGGGCACCAAGGACAAATGATCCAAATCTCAGCCCAGGAGCACAAACCCCGTGGGCTGGAGAGAGAAAAACAAGGGTGGGACTGGATGGGCTAAAGCTGGGATGGGACAATGAACTGCAAGGTGCAAATGGAGCAGAGCTGATCCCAGGGAGAGACCCCGGGAGCGCTCGTGCATTTTGGGGCCATTTTGGCTCATCCTGGGTTAATTTTGGGACCATTTTGGTTCATCTTGGGTTCATTTTGGGACCATTTTGGTTCCTCTTGGGCGCAGCCCTGGCTGGGCTCTTGTGCTGCCCAAGGTCCATCCATGGAGGAGATCCTTTTAATAAATCCCTGCTTTATTCTGTAACTTCTCCAGCCTCTGCTCTAGGCCAGCCTGCACAGGGCATCAACACCACACTGCTTTCAGAAGCTGATTAAAAATCAAGATGCTTCTACAAAGTGTTTTGGGGTTGCATCTGGGGGACAAGATCTGTATAAATCCAAATTTAAAATCACCTGCTTCAAAATCCCTCTTTCTTTTTCAGTGGCTGGGTTGGGCCCCGTGGGTTTTTTATTCAAAATTTCTCTCCTGCCCCCAGTTTTTTGCAGAGCAAAATGTAGCAAAGCTCATTCCCTTTTCCAGTTCAGATAAATAAACTCGGATCAGGCATGGATCTGCTGAAGGAGGCTGGAAGGGCTGGAGCCTGTGACAGAAAATTGTCAAGGTAAAGCAGATTCTCACTACACTGATGTGATAGAGCTTCATTTCCCCCCTACTCAGCCTGGGGAGTGCATCTGCCTGAGTTTTTTTTTTTTCCTATAAAAAGCAAAATTCAACCTTTTTTTTCCTCTAAAAAGGGAAATTCAGCCTCTGGGAAAGCGCTGGCTGTGCTTATGTAACAAAGCCTAGCAGGGCACAGCTGCAGCAGGAACACAAGTCTGGGTAATACCAGCAAAAAGAATTCATCCTTCCACATTTGCTGCATCCCCTGTAGCTATGAAAAGATGGTTTGGCACGGATTCTTCCTTGGAAGCTCCATAATTTGCCACAGCACTGGAAATAATTGGGATTGTTCCAGGCTGGCAGACCTGCTGCTGCCACAGCCTTTAGGAGTCAAAGCAAGGGATGAGCTGCTGGCCCTGCCTGCCACAAGTTCTGCCCCCCAGGGCTCCCAATCTCCTCCTGATTTTCCTTCTGCTCTCTGGAGACTGGCTGAACACTTCTTGATTCCAGCAGACACATCTTTATGCTTCTTGCCATCCAACCTCCCGTCAGCCAAGAGGCTGCTCGGGATCTCCCAAATCCCAGAGGAAGGATGGAGAACAAGGAACTGTGGCAGAAATCTCAGAGTGACTCTGCCTTGTTGGAAGCCAGGGCTCAGGGAATATTGCTCTGCCTGTCCTGAGGTGTCCTGACCCCCAGGAGAGCACTGCTTTAACCTTCATCCATGGAGAGGGCTGCAAGGCTTTGGGATCAGCTGGAATCTGTGAGTGTGTGAAACAGATACTGGTAGAGTTTATCACTCTATTGATAGTGTGACCTGAGTGTGCACAAAACCATGGCAATGCAGCCTAAAAACACAACAGAAAGTGGGGGATAAATAAAAACTTGTGACACGGCCTTTGTGGTTTCCTAGTTCAGGTTTTATTTTGAATTTGTCACACTGAAGGGGAATATTGGCAAATGCCACCACATCCCCTCCCTGAGGCTGTTTGCTGATAAATCTTCCCAGAGAGATTGCTGTGAATATTTTATTTTGCTGATAGATCCTCCCAGACTGATTCCTGTGAATATTTTGTTCTGCTGATGGATCCTCCCAGACTGATTTGTGTGGATATTTTATTTTGCTGATGGATCCTCCCAAACTGATTGCTGTGGATATTTTATTTTGCTGATAAATCCCCCAGACTGATTGCTGTGGATATTTTATTTTGCTGATGGATCCTCCCAGAGTGATTGCTGTGAATATTTCACTTTGCTGTTCAACAGACTGAAATGCTGTTACCCCAGGAAACTGAGCAATATTAACACTTTCCATTGGGTGAACAATGAATAAATAATCTCAGCCTCAGCTAGTCTGGATCTGGACAACAGAAGAAAGAATTTACATGGAAATGTCTTGTACTGGAAAGCTTAAAATTCAAACCCTGCACTTCATCCTGGAGGAACTGAAGGGAATTTTTCCTGCCAGGCTTCTCCAGGTTTGTTATTGAGACAGGCAAGTGCTTTCTCTCTCTCAATTCTCCCATGTAAGGGTTTGTCTCCTGCATTGGATTAGTACAATCCTCAGATTTCAATCAAGTTTTCTCTGCCTCCTACTGAAGTAATCCAATCTTTATCTCCAGAAGAAGCAAATTTGCTGCTGCACTGGATTATTTGTCCCAGGTATATTGTGTTAAGGAATGGATTTCTTTAGCTTGCCATAACTAAGCCTGGCATGCCTCTCTCATTATTTTTTTTTATCAGTTATTAGGTTTAAAAGTTTTTTTATCAGTCATTAGGTTTAAAAGTTTGTTTAAAGAATAATTTTTGGGTTTTTCCCCCCCACAGTCTGTCTCACAGGGATGTTTGCAACAGGTACAATATTTTCTACCTCTGTGTGTGCAAGGAGAAGCCAATCCACAAGGAAATGAGGCTCAGGAAGGAATTCTCATCCTGGATTTCAGCTCATTTACACTGTCAGAACTCAGGACATCCCTCTGGGAGTCCGGAGTTCCTGGGACCCCTGCCAGGGGGCTGAGAGGCCCTGGCACACAGCCCAGAACACCAGTGGGTTTGATTACAAACCATGGAACAACTTACCACCTTTACATGGAGAGATAAAAGCCACGATAGTGTAAATAGTGCAAATGGAGGTTTTGGGATTTTGGTACAGGGGTTTTTGGGGACAAGATGGAGGGATTTGGGCGTGTCCAGCCTTTCTTCTTCTTCTCTACCTCCATCTTCACTGGTGATGTTGGTAGTTTTAGATTGGTCTAGAGTAGAAGCCCACTGTCTAACATAGGTGATAGGTATTGGAAAATGACTGTAAATATTGCACACGTTGTTTGTAGCATATAAAGATAACACTGCCCTGGGGGCAGGCAGAGTGCCTCGGCTGTCCTGCTGAGCGACCTCGGCTGGGCAGGAGAAAGAATTTTATAGATAAGATACAATAAACAACCTTGAGACCGAGAAATGAAGAGCCCTGACTCCTTCTTCAATCACCGGGCTGGGAAAAGAAACTTTCGACCTTTTCTAGGGGTCACTGTGAGCAGCCAGAGAGAGAGAGAGACCCTGACAGCACCTCACTGCTGCTCCTGACGGGGCTGCTGGCTGCTCCAGGTGGCAGCCTCCTGAATTTGCCGTGCAACAAGGACCTGCCCTTTCCTGGGGGAAGCAGGCTGGAGTGCCCTGGAATAATCAGAATGTGCAATAATCCTCTGGGGAGATGGAGCAGACAGGACAGGGAGGTTTCTCCCCTGGATAAAAGGAATCTGTGCTCCAGCTGAGCCCATTTGCACTCCAGCCACACAATTTAGTGCCTGCACCTCGATCCCCTTGGGAACTGGGGAGAGTTTGGCTTCCAGGACTAAAATCACTTTTTTTGGTCCAACTTTCTTCCGTTTTATCAATCCTTCATTCTCCCTGCAGCAATGGGAGGAAGCCACAGCACAGGAACTTTGATTTTTGGGGTTTTAGGCAGAAATTTTCCTTTCCAAAGGAATAATAATAAAGAAATAGTGGCATATTAACTCTATTTTAGTCCCTGGCTGGACACAGCTCTCCAAAGAATTGCAGGAAGCTAAAATTTCATGACCAGGCAGTTAAAGGGCGCAGCAGGGATTCAGCTGAGCTCCGTTTCTGCCTCTGACAGGGCTCCCCAGGTGACACACACAAAGTCACTTCATTTCAACCCAGAAAAGATTCCTCCTCTTCTGGAGCCCTTCCAGGGCAGCAGCAGATCTGGGTGGAATTCCCATTTTAATGGGAATTTCTGTGTGTGACAATGGGAATTTCTGTGTGTGATATTGAGAATTTATGTGTTTGATAATGGAAATTCTGTGTGTGATAATGGGAATATTTGTGTTTGATATTGGGAATTTCTGTGTTTGATATTGGGAATTTCTGTGCTTGATAATGGGAATTTCTGTGTTTGATAATGGGAATTTCTGTGTGTGATAATAAGAATGTCTGGGTGTTGATAATGGGAATTTCTTTGTGTGATAATGGGAATTTCAGTGTTTGATAATAGGAATTTCTGTGTTTGATAATAGGAATTTCTGTGTTTGATAATAGGAATTTCTGGGTGTGACAATGGGAATTTCTGTGTCTGATAATCCTGCAGGGGCTCAGAGGGGCTTGGGAATGTGCTTGGAGAGGAGATGGGGTACAGCAGCCCTGGGTGGTGCTCAAGAGGAGTTTGGGCAGAAATGTGGCAGAAAAAGTTCCCAAAGCTCCAAACCAAGAGCTGCCCTCCCCAGCTGCTCCATGCAATTCCTGCTCTCCCACTGGAATTGTCTCCCCTCCTTTTGAAGAGCAGCACTTCTGCTGCTCAGCAGGAGCAGCACCCCTGATATCCTGCAGCTTTTCACTCTCTTTCTTCTCTTTGCTGCTTCAAAAATCTTTTTTTTTGACCGAGGTTTTTGTTTGGCAGTGCTGGGAAGAGGGGAAAACCAGAGAGCTGAATTTGGACGCCGTGCTGATCCGTGTGGGGCTGGAGCAGACACTGGGAATATTCTAAATGGCTCCAATAGAATCAGCCTCCATCCCTGAGCTCTGCCCCAGGGCCTGCCCTGCTGATGGAGAGCTGGATTAATCTCCCATTTATTATTTAACACGCCAGCCCTTGAAAGAAGCAGCCTTGAGGCCTGGTGAACTCTCCTATCTCTGGCATTTATTGTTTATTGCTGCCTGCTGTGTCTGATGCAATTGAAGAATTTCAGATTTCTGCTTTTCCTGGCTCGGTGGCAATGACCACAGGGCCACGGTGGAGATGTTGGGATTCTTTTCTCTGCCTGACTTTAAAGCAAAAGTCCTCAATTGTGGCCATTACTCTGAAAAATAACTTGAATTCTGGCTCAAGAGGGCAGCTCCTAATTCTGCCCTGAGCTGGGATTTATTTTTCCTCCTGCACAACCAAGCAGGATCAACTTTTTGTGCACCACGTTTAAATCTGGAGCCTCACCAGGCTTTAATTGGTGCAGAACTTGGCACAAAGCTCTGCCTTTTCTCACCAAAGAAAGGTAGAATTTGAGGGTGAAGGGAAAGAGGTAAAATTTGAGGATGAAGGTAAAAAGGTAAAATTTGAGGGTGAAGGGAAAAAGGTAAAATTTGAGGGTGAAGGGTTGGAAGTGCAGCCCAAAAGCTGCCAAATGCTGAGGTGTGATTGAAAATTAGAGAGCAGATTTTTGTCATCCTCTTGGGTAAGTACAGACAGCTCAGACTCAAAAGGGAGGTGGGGCCCTTTTTCCTCAGGTGTGTTATTTGCAAATCTTTTTATTGCTGGAAATCTTGGAAAGCCCTGGCTGGGTTACAGGCTTGATCCTCAATACTGAGCCCAGCTTCTCAGGACATGGGAGAGTGAAGAGGTTCCTCAACAGTGCAGGAGGTAATTCACCTAAAAATCGGAGTGTTGCTATTAATGGGAAGAGAAAAAAATCCTTTCCAGAGGCATATTGATGAAAAATATTGGATTTGGTCACGCCAAGGAGATGAGGCTACACCTGAATTGATGGGACCTGAATTGATGGGACCTGAATGGATGGGACCTGAATGGATGTGAGCAGCACCCCTGAATTTACAGGACCTGGATTGATGGGACCAGCACCCCTGAATTGATGGGACCTGAATGGATGGGACCAGCACCCCTGAATTTACAGGACCTGAACTGATGGGACCAGCACCCCTGAATTTACAGGACCTGAACTGATGGGACCAGCCCCCCTGAATTTACAGGACCTGAATGGATGGGACCAGCCCCTCTGAATTTACAGGACTTGAATGGATGGGACCAGCCCCCCTGAATTTACAGGACCTGAATGGATGGGACCAACACCCCTGAATTTACAGGACCTGAATGGATGGGACCAGCACCCCTGAATTTACAGGACCTGAATGGATGGGACCAGCACCCCTGAATTTACAGGACCTGGATTGATGGGACCAGCCCCCCTGAATTTACAGGACTTGAATGGATGGGACCAGCACCCCTGAATTTACAGGACCTGATTGATGGGACCAGCACCCCTGAATTTACAGGACCTGGATGGATGGGACCAGCACCCCTGAATTTACAGGACCTGGATTGATGGGACCAGCAGATCAGACTGGAATTTGAAAATGTGATTTCAGGTTTTTCACTGCTCAGGAACGGGGTCAGAGGTTGAAACTAGGTAAATAAAGAATCTTATCACGTCAAAAAGGGCCGTGTGAGACAGCCTGGATTGCCCTGATATCTTTGTTTATTCTCCTTGTGGAAGTGTTGAGGATTGCAGGGGAGCTGATGCTCAGGAGTTTCACCGAGTTCAGCCGCGAGGCTGCCGAGTGAAGACAGAGGCAGTCACAGCATGCAAGGTTTGGATAATTGGTTTATTTCCTGAGAAATGAAACCTCACAGCCATCACAGCCTTTTGCTGCCAAGGCTGTTTTGCCCAGCCCCGCTGTCAGGGCATGAATGCTTTTCTTGGGGTTTTTTTGCCTCTAATTACTCATCTGGGGTTTTTTGCCCTTGTTTTAAGTGGGTAGCCTGCAGTAAAAATGAGTTCAGGGCAGAGAGGAATGGTTCACTGGAGAAATTCTGAGCGTTTCTACAAAGAATATTGAACCGGAGAAAATAAAAATCTGTTAAAAGTTTTCTTCAAATCTGTCCTGACCTCCACAACCCGAGGAATGTTCAGTTCTTCTGTGGAAAATGTTAAAGCAATAATCTCAACATCCAAACCAAGAATGCTGCATGGAAATGGTTCAGAGGGAAAATCAATGTTTGTGTGCTCAAGTTCTCCACAGCCTAACTGGGCTTTAATTTCTCTGCTTCAGCACTCACAGGCACTGAGACAAATTTGGTCTTCTGATTTATTTGAAACTAAATTTGGCCACGTGGCAAAAAAAACCACAGAAGGAAATGGGAACAAAGCCTGGGACCTGCTTCTTTCATAGAAGCCCTGGGTCTCAGGAAAAAATCCCATTTCTGAGGAACTCCTTTTATGTTTGTGCAGCAATTAGGAGCTGACAGGTTGTGAATTCAACCTCGTGAGCAGCTGAACCAGCTTTTCATTTCTCTGTGCAGCTGTTTGAGCAGCTGAACTTGTACAACATGGGCCAGCAAACCATAAAGATTTTGGAGTAACATTTTCCACCAGCAGGGTGTGAGTGCCCTGTGGATTGCCAGGAGAGGAGGGAAATCCATTTTTGGTGTGAGAGGGCACAGCCAGACTCTCCTGGACACTGGATTTGCATTTTCCACCCATCCCCAGCAGGGACAACTCTGCCCAAGGGGATTGAGCTGATGCCCAATGGCCTCTTAAATCACATAAAACCTCTCGGGTCCCCATCCCAACCACCAGGAGCTGCTCAAATCCTTCTGGAATTTCCTTCCTCCCTGCTCCAGTCCTCACTTTCCAGTTTATGGAGATAAATCCCTCTGCTCTCTGCTGGCATCAGAAATAAATTCAGGATTCTGAAATAAATTCTCAGAATTTTGGGTCTGTAAAGTAAAGCTTACACACAAGATTTGATTTGAGACTTTAGAAAAGATTTCTAAACTGAAGTGTTAAAAGCGAGAATGTAAATTTAGAATTTAAAGCAGAAATATGTTAAGCAGAAGGAAATTTAGAGTTTTAGAGTTTCAGATATAAAAAATTAGAAGTAGTTCCAAAATAAACAAAAAGTTTAAAGCACAATACTCTAAGTTTGTGTCATAATATGATTAGCTAAAAAAACTTACACTACAAGTCCATTAAATGAAATATTTAAAAATTAAGTCAAAACCATACATATCCTTGTTAACAATATTTAATTAACTAATAAATCCTTTAAAAAGCTTGTAAATAGAAGTCTTGTGACTTTCTAAACCATACAGCAAAGATGTAAACCAAACTCACAGAAAATAAGGAAATGAAACCACATCACCTAAAACCGTCAGGAATCCCATCCCTAACTCATTCAAAACTCCCTCCAAAATCCCCAGAGCTCTCTCTCCAGCTGGAACCCCAAATTTCACTTTCCCACAGGTCTCCCTGAAGAACTTGCAAGTGAAGATTGGGACTTTTTTTTTTGGCTTTTCCCTCTAATTGGCAGCTGGAAAAGCAGCAGTGAATCCCAGCAGCTCCTGGCTGGCTGGAGCTGGCATCATTTATAATTTATTTATAATTGAGGAGTTGTTCTTGCAGGGCTGAGCTCCCAGCTGGGTTCCCTGCTTGCTCCAGGACAGAAATGAACACGTAACCCTAAAAATGATGGATGGAGAGCAAAGCCATGGGAAAACTGGGAATTCTCCAGCCTGGGCAGGGGCTGCTCCTCAATTCTGATCCCAGCTCTGCCAATTTGTTTCCTGCCTTTGTGGGATGCTGCACTTCTGCCTTGAGGGGCTGATACTGCAGCCCTTGTTTGGAGACAGTTTGGGTGCTAATCCTGCTCAGAGAATTAGGAATGCTCTGGTTGTGTAGGGATAAGGCAGCTTGTGACTGGGTTTTTTTGCCATTATTGTTTTTTCCTTTGTTCAAACCCACATACTTGGGGTGTTTTTGTTACTCTTGAGCTGAGCCTTAGCAGAGAACTCAGTATTGGAGGGGAATAAATACAAACCTGCTGGGCAGACAGACTTAATCCCAAGTCTAGGTGGGCTCAGTTAAATGTTTGAGGTTTGGGGGTTTTTATCCTGTTTGTGAAACTGTTTTTCTTTTGCAGCTTATCAACACCCACATGAGTCTTCGAGGTCAAATTCCTTTCTCAGAAGCCCTGGGTTGGCTTTGTGTCGACTCCCTGCTTTGCAGAAGAGAGATTAGAGCCTGGAGGGGGCAAAACAGGGCACAGATTTTGTTTCCTTTTTCCAAGGGAAGAGATTTAGATCTGAAAACAGGCAGGTGGAAACCCGATGTCCAATTTCCTGCTGGCTGGGAGCACAAGAAATGTGATTTTTGGTGCTGTTGCTGTGTTTGTTCCCTCCAAAAGCCGCCGTGGCTGCTCCCGTGGTGGAAATCCCCGTGTAACTCTGTCATCCTCAGAGTATTTTAAGCTCTGCATTGACAGCTCCCTTCAAGGATGTTTTTCTGAGCTGGCAGGTGATGCATGAAGGGGTTGGCTCCTGCAAAGGGTCACCTTTGCTTTTTATAGAGGAGCACTCAAGGCAGGAGGGATGGAGACGGCAGAGCAAAGGAGTGAGGGCTGTGCTTGAATCATGGCTGCATCTCCCTGATAAATTCTGGCTGCTCAGCACCATTTTTTATTCAAGTCTGGCTAGACTAACCCAAGACTCTGATTAAAATGTGGATTTTCAGGGTGGCTGGGTGGTTTCTTGCAGACATTGTTTTGCCCGCAGAAGAGAGTGAGAAATGCTTTACACCCCCAGTCTGTTCTGTGCTTTTTTAAGGAGTCCAGGCCAGGAGTTTCCTCAGTGAGACACCAAGGGATGGAGCTGTGCTGTGTTGATTATTTTCTGACGGGCTTCATGCTGGTTGTGCTCCTGAAAAGACAAATTCACAGGAAAAAGTTCATTAAGCAAATTTTCTGGATTAACATCAGAGAGGAATGAGGAGTTTGGGATGGGTGTGCTGCTGGTTACTCTGGTATTTTTGGGGTCCCCCATGGCAGGAAGGAAATGATGAATCTGACTCCATGTTTTTAAAAGGCCAATTTATTATTTTATGATCTGTATTATATTAAAGAATGCTATACTAAACTATACTAAATAACAGAGAAAGGAGACAGACAGAAGGCTTAATGAGATATTAATTAAAAACTCCTGACTCTCTCCTCAGAGTTCAACACAACCTGGCTGTGATTGGTCATTAAGTCAAAACAATTCACTGTTGGATAAACAATCTCCAACCACATTCCAAAGCAGCAAAACACAGGAAGAAGCAATCAGATAATTATTGTTTTCTTTTTTCTCTGAGGCTTCTCAGCTTCCCAGGAGAACAAATCCTGGCGAAGGGAATTTTCCAGAAAATGTGACAGTGACAGGTGACCTGTCAGTGTTCTACAGGCCAGAGGTGACCACAGCACTGGAGAATCTTGGCAGGTTTTCAGCATTAAATCAGAGCAGTGAGGAAATTCCACTCTCTGTGAAGTGGGACTTCCATCCTGGCAGTTAGGGGAGACTCTTTTCCACCTGGAGGAGTTGGGGAATGTCAGATTTTCCTTTTCCTTGTTCTGCCCAGGAGGATCCCAGCAGCTCCCAGGGGTCAGGCTGGGCAGGGTGAAGGATCCCCCTGCTCTGGCTCTGCTTGGATGGCGTTCACTGCCTGAGACACCCTTGGGACCTGCCAGCAGAGCAGACAGCACCTCCAGCCCCTGCCTGCAGCTTTGTCTGCTCCTCTGTGCCGGACAAAGTTGTTTTTCTAGGACACCTCTGGCTCCAGCCTGTTCCAACCCTCACAAACCCTGGCTGCACCCAGTGGTGTGCCCCCACACAAACGCTGGATTTGCCAATGTCTGCCTGGAAGCTCGGAGAGGAAGGCTGAGGTTTGCTTTGAGAGCAAACAGGAGGAGGAAGCCCTGAATTAGCCTGTCCTGGAGGGGAAGGATGTGATGCTTGGGGTTTGCTTTGTGAAGGCTTTTTGCCATCTGCTGCCTTCCCCGCGTGCTTTATTTCCCTGCCCCTGGTGCATTGGTGGTGTGAGTTTGGTCCTGAGCAGGAGCCTTTGAGGAAATGTGCTTTGTCATTTTAATTTTTCCTTTCTCTGATGAGCGTGGGCTGTGGCAGCCTGCTCCAAACCAGTCTGTTTCCTCTGACATTGCACAAGCCAGGCTGTCCCCTGAGACCTGGCACCCCCAGGATGGGAGCTGCTGCTTCTGTCAGGGCTGGGAGTCTCAGGTGTTGTATTGAGCTGTGGTTAAAAGCAGGACCAGGCAGCTGAACCTCAGCCCCCACAATGGATTTTGATTCATTCCAGTTAATGTCAGCTTGGCATCCAAGTCCCCAGGGTGTGTTTTTAGGGAAGGAATATTTGGTCTTTGTGAGAAGTGAATTTGTAGAGAATTTTTAAAGCTTGACAGAAGGTTTACATAGTCTGTGTTTGTATACAAATAATTTCTTCACAAATTTCTTCTCAAATTTCTTCTCAAATTTCTTAACTTTGAGATAAGAAATGCTGATTTAGAAATGTTATAGAATAGGATAAACATTGTTGAGAGAGAAATGGAATAGGTCTTGTCATTGAGTTAAGGCAATGTGCAAAGGGAAAGTGATCGCAGCGAGGGAGAGAGAATCAATGGGAGCTCTGAGCTTGTGCTGGCAGCAGGGCTGGTGTGCTCGTGCAAGGGCTTCAATGCTGGAATGGGCCTGATTTCCCATTAATCTGATCCGTTTCTGTGTCTCCTCTGTGACATTTCTGCCAGGTCCTTCTCAGGTGTTGCCCTCACCCCTCTGATCCTGGCAACAAAGAAATCCTTAAGCTCCCCAAGAGCTGTGTTCTTGCTGCAGATGGTGGGCACAGATGCTCCAAACCTCTCTAATACTGCTGTGAAAGGAGGAAATATAAACATCCAGACCCCTCCTCTGTAAGATCCAAGCCGCCTTTCCACCTCCACTCCTGTGGGTTTGGGACTCAATCAATCCAGGCACCCCCTTTCCATGGCACCCCCTCGTTCTGCCGATAATCAGGTTTTTTGTACCTCCCCCATCAGGGTTTTTGGGGTTTTTAAAGCGGGGATGGCTGGTTTGACACCTTTTCAGCCTCCAGCCTGCCAAATCCCACCTGCTGTGGAAGAGGCGCGGCTGCTGGAAGAGCGCCGGGATTGGCGGGCGCGGAGGGAACATCCCCGGAGATCCGGGAGCGCCGCTCGCAGCGCCGCAGCCGGGCAAGGGTTAACAGGCTTTAGCAGGCTCCGAGCCGCCGTGCGGGCGCTCTGCGTGTCCTTGGCGCTGAGATGAGCTCCGGCACGGGGGGCTGTGCTGCCTGGGCCGCCTCTCATCCCCCCGGAGAGTACCCGCATCCCGGAGCGCATCCTCCTCCTCCCCGCGATGGGAAGCCCCGCTGGCCGCGGCTGCTGAATGAATGAGAGCCAGGTAAGAGGCGTGTTCCTGCTCCATCCTCACCTGAGGCTCTGCCACAGCACCGGGAACCAGGTAAGAGCCGTGTTCCTGCTCCATCCTCACGGGAGGCACTGCCACAGCACGGGGAACCAGGTGAGAGCCGTGTTCCTGCTCCATCCTCACGGGAGGCACTGCCACAGCACGGGGAACCAGGTGAGAGCCGAGCTGCTGCTCCATCCTCACCTGAGGCTCTGCCACAGCACCGGGAACGGGGTAAGAACCATGTTCCTGCTCCATCCTCACCTGAGGCTCTGCCACAGCACGGGGAACCAGGTGAGAGCCGTGTTCCTGCTCCATCCTCACGGGGGGCACTGCCACAGCACCGGGAACCAGGTG
>LTAT01000026.1:3638339-3648832 GCA_003286495.1 Chlorodrepanis virens
GAGGAGCAGCTGGTGCAGTTGGTGCTGCAGCTGGTGCTGCAGGAGGAGCAGCTGGTGCAGTTGGTGCTGCAGCTGGTGCTGCAGTTTCTTTCTGAGCTCGCTGAAACTCCAGGGCAAACCCCTGAAATTCCTGCAGATCAAGGCCAGGGTTGTTAAAAATGTGATTTTTTTTTTTTTTTAATCACAAAATGGGAAATGTGTTTGCTGCCTCTGGCTCTGACAGCTCTCCTGGGGTGGTGCTGGGAGGAGAATCTTGGGATCTCCTGCCTGATTCTCCTGCTTTATCCAGCAGCATTTCCCACCATCTCCCATTTCCCCCTCCCTCCTTTCTGTATATCCTGGGTGTGCCCCCCACTCCAGCAGCCCCCAAAGGAGCTGGGACAAATCCCCAGAGCTTTTTGGGAGGTAAATCCCCAGTGCTTTTTGGGGGTATAAATTATCACAGGGCTTTTTGGGATATAAATGACCCCAGAGCTTTTTGGAGGATAAATGACCCCAGAGCTTTTTGGGGGGATAAATGACCCCGGTGCTTTTTGGGGGGGTAAATGACCCCAATGATTTTTTGGGGGGGGATAAATCCCCAGTGCTTTTTTGGGATATAAATTATCACAGTGCATTTTGGGGGGGATAAATGACCCCAGAGCTTTTTTGGGGATAAATGACCCCAGTGCTTTTTAGGGGGGGATAAATTCCCAGTGCTTTTTAGGGGATAAATGACTCCAGTGCTTCTTGGGATATAAATGACCCCAGGGGTTTTTAGGGGATAAATAACACCAGAGCTTTTTGAGGGGGGATAAATCACCCCAGAGCTTTTTAGGGGATAAATGACCCCAGTGCTTTTTGGGGTATAAATGACCCCAGAGCTTTTGGGGGGGATAAATGACCCCAGTGCTTTTTAGGGGATAAATGACTCCAGTGCTATTTGGGATATAAATGACCCCAGGGGTTTTTAGGGGATAAATAACACCAGAGCTTTTTGAGGGATAAATGATCCCAGTGCTTTTTAGGGGATAAGTGACCCCAGCTCTTTTTGGGGTATAAATGACCCCAGCTCTTTTTGGGGTATAAATGACCCCAGCCCTTTTCCCAGAGGTTTCCCCATGGACTTGGCCTGAGGTCTCTGCTGAGTGTTTAACCCCGTAAGTGCTGCACCACCACCCACATTTCACACTGGCTGTTGTGTGCTCTGCTGGGTGTTTATTGTGTAACTGTGGCAATTTGAGTTCAAAAACAACAGCAGAAAACCCAGCCACCAGAAAGGAGAAAAGTGTGAGTAGAGGATGAGCAGCTGTGCTTGTCGATTGTAACTTGAGGGGGTTTTTTATATGAAACAACAGCAGTTTCCTTAAAGTGCTTGTGAAGGAAACTGCAATAAATGTGGAGGGGTTTGCTGCTGAATTGGAGTGTCAGTGCCAAGCAGAAAAAGAATTGCTGTGTTGTGTAGGTCAGTTTTGTCAAACACTGCTTCTTGGACAGGGCTGTGCAGAGGAAATGATGGATGTGGCTGTGCAGCTCGTAAATATCAGTCTCCAGCAGAATTATTTGAATTATAAGGATGGCAGAGGCGTTTTTATCCCCAGAAATAAGCTCAGTAGTGAGTGCTTCTTGTCACAGATGGAATTGTTCAGAGAAATGTGAAGGGATCTCTTGGATGAGAGTTCATCTAAGCCTCTTGCTTCAATTGACATTCACATCTTTTAGCTCATTAGTGACCTGTTAGAGTGAAATAATGGATCTTTGTCCCCTGCTATTACATCGAGCTCAGGTTTAGTTTTATTCTGAATTTCTGCAGTCATTGACCTGGGAGATAAATGGGATTTTCTGCTTTTGTGTCTCAGAGACAGAGCTGTGCATAAACCCTGTGCTTTAGGGGGTTCGGATTGGCCCCTACGAGCAGGCCCCACCTGAAATAAAACCTGAATTTGAGATATCCAAGCTGTGCCCACTGAATTTGAGATATGCAAACTGTGCCCACCTGAAAGAAAACCTGAATTTGAGATATCCAAGCTGTGCCCACCTGAAAGAAAACCTTAATTGAGATATCCAAGCTGTGCCCACTGAATTTGAGATATGCAAACTGTGCCCACCTGAAAGAAAACCTGAGTTTGGATATCCAAATTGTGCCCACTGAATTTAGGATATCCAAGCTGTGCCCACCTGAAAGAAAACCTGAATTTGAGATATCCAAGCTGTGCCCACCCGAAAAACAAACCTGAGTTTGAGATATCCAAGCTGTGCCCACCTGAAATAAAACCTGAATTTGAGATGTCCAGGCTGTGCCCACTTGAAAAACAAACCTGAATTGAGATATCCAAATTGTGCCCACTGAATTTGAGATGTCCAGGCTGTGCCCACCTGAAATAAAACCTGAGTCTGAGGTATCCAAGCTGTCCCTGGGCATGGGGCAGATCAGTGTCACATCCTCTGCTGTCCCAGGTGGGAGCAGCTCCCTCTGGAATGGAGCCTGGGCTGCTCCCAGGTGTCCTGGCAGCTCTGGGGGCAGCTCTATGGTGGGGAGGGGGCTGGGATGTGCTGGCTGAGCCCCACTTACCCCACAGACAGCTCCAGTGCCTCTCCAGGCATCTTGTGCCTTGCTGAGAGGAACACTGCAGGGCTGTGCTCTAATTTCACCTCTCCATTCGCTTCCCCCCTCTGCTGATGCCCTTATTTAAGGGTGTTTTGGTGGGTTTTTTTTAAAAAAAAGGTCTTTTGAGGCAAATAATTTGTGGCTTTCTATTCTTCTGGTCTTGATTTTTTGGTGTAGGTTCATTAGAAAAAATGATTTGTGGAAGCACCTGCTGAGAAATTGTGTTCCTGCCGGGCTGCCCTCAGTAAATTCCCAATCTCTGCAATTAATACCCAATCCCTGCAATAAATACATAAATCCTGCAATAAATACCCAATCCCTGCAATAAATACCCAATCCCTGCAATAAATTCCCAATCCCTGCTAAATACCCAATCCCTGCCATAAATACCAAGTTCCTGCAATAGATACCCAATGCCTGCAATAAATCCATAATTCCTGCAATAAATACCCAATCCCAGCAATAAATATCCGATCCCTGAAACAATTATCCAATCCATGCAAAAAATACCCAATCCCTGCAATAAATATCCAATCCCTGCAACAGATACATAATTCCTGCAATAAATACCCAATCCCTGCAGTACCCAATCCCAGTAATAAATCCATAATTCCTGCAATAAATACATAAATCCTGCAATAAATACCCAATTCCTGCGATAAATATCCAATATCTACAATAAATACCCAATCCCTGCAATGAATACCCAATATCTACAATAAATACCCAATTCCTGCAATGAATATCCAATATCTACAATAAATACCCAATCCCTGCAATGAATACCCAATCCCTGCAATAAATACCCAATATCTACAATAAATACCCAATCCTGCAATAAATACCCAATATCTACAATGAATACCCAATCTTGCAATGAATACCCAGTCCATGCAATGAATGCCCAATCCCTGCAGCTGCCTTTGAGTGTGATGTGGTGAAAATGGGCTGGGGAATCCCTGACCGCTGCAGATTCCCCCTCCCAGGCAGCGCTGGGTGTGTTTCCACTCCCCAGAGAACAGCTGGATCTCCTGGAGCTGAGAATCTCAGCTCCCTGAGCATCCCTGAGATGCAGAGATCCGGGGCTGGCAGATGATGATTGTTTTTATTTGTGTGACAGGAACCTTCTGGCTGTCTGCAGCAGATGCTGTTGAATCCTCACTTCTCGAGGGGGAGAGACTCAGCCTGCTCCTCCATCTGGCTGGGCTTCTGCCTCCCATTAGGTGCTCTGAATTTGGGAGAAATGGGCAGATTGTCGGGATCTGAGCTGCCTGGGGATGCATTTTCATGTCTTAGGCACACAGCTCTTTGTATAGTCAATTTAGCTGCCCATTCCTAAGCTTGGAAAAATCTTATAACAACTCCTGGCCTGAGCACAAGGACCTTGTAAGAGCAATTAGCAATTAGTTTGATCCCTGGTTTGGTTCCAGCTGGGATCAAGTTCTGTCCTAACACCAGGACAATCCCACAAACTTGGTGTGGGAGTGGAAATTTCACTGAAATTTGGTGAAAGTTCTGTAAAAATCAAGGTCTATCTAAGCTATGACTGTGCAGGAGCCAAGGCTGTGAGCGCACACAAATCTCTTTCCCCTCCGTGCCCCAGTCCAGGTAAAAGCTGGTAAAATCATTAATTACTTTTACCATTTCATGAATTATTAATTAGCTGTGCTGCACTGGAGGGGGAAGCTTAATTCACCATCTGCAAACTCTCCCTGGGATGCTGATAATAATTCTTTGTATGGCCCAAACAAGCTGCTTTCAGCACGGTTAAACCCAGGGATAACTCCTCAACACACCCAGAGGTGACTGCAGAGATCCTTCCACATCTTTTTGTGAAGATCAAAGGTGCAACAGGTCCCACCTCTTAGGGATGAAATTTTGGATTATTCTCTTGGAAGTGGAAGAGAAAGAAAATCAACAAATCCCCCAAAGCGAACAGATCTGCTGCTTTCTTGGTACACAAATTAATATTTAAAGGCAAAAGTTTTGCCTTGAAGAGCTGCCTTGAGCTGTTGGAAGTCACCCTGCTCTCAGCAGCACTGGAACTGCACCTAACTATAAATCCCTTTGGTTCTTTTAGACCCAAATCAGGCCCTTAGATTTAATTACTGGATGTTATTCAGGTTGATGTGCCAGGTAATTGCCAGATTCCAGTGTGTAAAAATAAAAAAGACATTTATCTGATGCTTCACTGAGCTTCCACTCACGAGGCTTTTCTTTCTGTTTCATTTCTGCTTTTTTATCACAACCTTGCCAAGGTGTCATTGTGCAGCTCAGCCCGAGGCGAAGCCAGAGAGGCAGAGGAAGATGATTTTTCAGAAAATAATCCTGTAAATGTCATTGTTTGCTCAGATCTAAGAGTGGCTGGCTGGGAAGACGTGGGAGTGAAAGAGCACGAAGGCAGAAATGAATGGCAGATATATTTATAACTAATGAAAAGATCCTGCAAGGGGCTCAGCACTCATCCCTGCACAGGTTATTGACTCAGGTGCTGAGCCTGGGCTGAAGAATTTTGTAACTCGGAGTCAGAACTTCAACAAATCCTGAATTTGTGGTTCAAAGATTTCATCCCTGCAATAACTGGTCCAAACGGAGTGGCATCATTTGGAATTGGCTTTTTCTCCCACACTCCTCCTGGCTGGAGCTGGATTTGAGCCTGGAATATCTCCTGCTCGTGAATTATTAGTTCAAACTGGAAAATAGCCTCATGTAGAAGTTCAAAAATAAAAACCCCAACACAGTAAACCCTTACATAAAACAAGCTCAAATGTGGCTAATTTGGATTATTTCTGAGATTATCAGCTTTTCCTCTCTTCACACAGAATCACATAAAATAGCACCACCTTGCATTTGTCATGGAATTTGATCAGGAATTTGTGTCTTTGCATTTGGGAATTTACCCATGCCTGGAAATCATGGCAAACACACAGCAGTGCCTGGAAATTCGGTAGGAGCTGTAAACAACAAAAAAGCAGAGACAAAAGCAGCAGAGGTGCAATATTGAAGTACCCAGATTGATGCTGAAGTTGAGAACATTTTCCTGTTGCCTGGAAATTGAGTTATGGCTCAGACAGGGTAGGAGAGAAAATGCCATGGTGTGTATGACAGAACTGGAGAATTCTGAGAATTAAAGCTCAGCAAACACTGGGCACCCCCCACCCAAATTTAATAAAGAAAAAAAAGGGCAGGGAGATTGTCAGACACATGAATTATTCATTTCCAGCAAAACAGATTTTCCAGCTCACAAGCAGCTGGATCCCAGAGTCTGCCTGAGCTCTGACCAGGAAGGAGGAGAATAAGGAATTATTTATTTTCTGCTTTCCACCTTGAAATGGATGCTGGATTTGCACTGAAGTTGGTGACAGGACATGGAATGTTCAGCTCCCAGAGCTCTGGAAATCTCCTGGGCTGCACATTCTGGGAGACTCTGAGATCACCACGTGCTTTGTGCTCCTTCTTAAACTCAACTTGCACAGTTCCAGTACATCAGGCAGAGCCTCACCTCAGTGTTATCTGGAAGGAAAGTGAGACAAAATGTGAAATGGCTTTCTCTGAAGGACAAAGGAGTAAAAGGCAGGAAGTCTGATACCCAGGCTCTCAGCACCAGTATAACCATGCCTCATCTGCCTGGCTTTAAGGAAAAAGAAAGATATTTTGGGGTAGTTCTCCTCAGAAATTGCACTGGTTACAAACCTGAATTGCTGGGATTATTTACAGGGCAGCTCAGGTGATGTGTGATGTTCCTGACAGGTGAAACCCCTGGTGCTACTCAAACAAAACATCGTTTCTGGGCACAGATCTTGGTGTAGGAAAACAGGAATTGTGGTTGTTTCATGGGATTTAAAACCCCAGACAGCTGGAGAAGCATCACCCGTTGGCTTCTGTGGCTGCTTGAATGTTAAAAGGGAAGAAAAGGGGAAAGAAAATTCTTTTAGGTGGTGGTTATTAGCGGAGTTTGTAGCTCTGGGGTTACCTGGAATCCCAGACCTCCTGACTCTGGCCTTGATCAAGATTCCCTGCAGAGCTTGGCCTTGTTTTCCCCAAGAGCCTCACTGGAACATAAAAATGATAATTTTTTGGGGAGGAAAAAAAGCAGATTTCTGGTGAAACAACCTGACAGCTCCAAGCTATTCCATTCTGTTAAACACCATCCTCAGCAGCTGCTGGGATCCGGGTCAGGGAGGCTCTGGCACTGGAGCTGTGTGTGTTTATTGAGATTATTTCCATCCTGTGCCAGCAGGGGAACCCACCCCGGGCATCCTTGGCAAGGGAAAACAAAGGAAAATCTCTGCTGGGAAGCTGCAGCCAGGAGGGAGGTGATTGTTTGGGCAATAGCTGTGGTTGTTTTTAAGATATTCAGGATATTCCCGTGTTTGTCTGGTGTTTCACACCTGCAGGTGCACACTCAGGAATTGAGTTCAGTGAATTCTGACTGCACACAATAAATGTGGGGTTTGCTTTGGGACAGAGCTGTCCCTCACTCATTTAGGGTGACCTCAGCCTGGATTGTGAATTATCTCTAGAGAGATGCTGCAGGTGAGGGAGTGCCTTACACAGACTGCAATATGATTTATAACACACTGCTATAAAAATACAGATATTTATATACAAAGCAGAACCATGGGGATGAGTTTTCTCATCATATTTCATATTTTCATATTCCATGCATCAAACACGTTTTGGGGCACGTCACACACACGGAGGGGGAGCTCTGTCTGTGTTCTGTGGGATGGGAGCTCTGAGTGGCTGCTGGGGTGGAGCTGCCCTCGGATGGCTCCATTTCACACCACGAGTGCAGGATTAGGGGTGTGAATGGCACAGGCAGCTGGGGGAGAAGGGTTTCAGCTGTCCACAAAGTATTTTTTTAAATGGATCTCGGGAGATGGAGAGGAGCACTGACAGCTGTCCTCAGGCATTCCCCTGACTGGAGGCACAGGCTTTGCTGCAGCTGGGGAGGGCTGAGGTGATGGACAGGAACTGTATTTATAAATTCATTTATATTTAGTATAAAGCGAGTTTACCCATCACAGGGAAGAACCTTTTCTGTCTCTCTGTCTGAGGAGTTCAGAGACAGTTTTGATGTTTCCATTTGGCCTCGTGCAGAATGAAACTGAAATCTCTCCCTGGCAGACATTCCCTTCCCTGGTATCTCTGTAGGACAAAGACGTTTTCTTGAAACTGTTCAGTCAAGAGATATTCTAGAACAAAGACGTGTTCTGCTCTTGAAATCCCACAGAGGAAGATGATGCCAGTTGTTCCAGGATTGTTTTTGTCTTAAACATAAGACAGAAAGCAGAAACACTCCACTTCCAACCATGCTGCTGGCAGAAAACCATGACCCAGAGGGAGCAGTGATTTATTCTCCTCAGCTCAGCTGCAGAGCCCTGGGTTTCCAGGATCTGAATTTCCTGGATCTGCATTTCCTAGATCTGGGTTTTCAGGATCTGAATTTCCTGGATATGAATTTCCTGGATCTGGTTTCTTGGATCTGAATTTCCTGGATCTGCATTTCCTGCATCTGAATTTCCTGCATCTGCATTTCCTGGATCTGGGTTTCCTGGATCTGCATTTCCTGGATTTGAATTTCCTGGATCTGGGTTTCCAGGGCAGCAGCAGGGAAGGCACAGCCAGGAACAAGTCCCAGCTCTGGCCAGACACGGATGTGAATTGGAGCCAGGCCATCCCAAAGGGAGAATCCAGGGCTGCTAAAGCACCTGCTGGGTTTTGTTCTGAGCTGAAACAAGGGCTGGGATGGGGAGCAGATTATCCCATCCTGTTTATGGGATGCAGGAATTGAAATTCCACTCCCAGCTGTGCTGATCAGGGTGAGCCTTTCCAGGCTGGCTGCTCTTTGTACAAATAATTCCCTGCATGTCCCTCCAACGAGACATGACTGATCTTGGGAGAGCCTCAGTCGCTGGCCTGGAGGGTGCTCTGTAACAAAACCTTCCTTCTTTAATTTGGGGAGCATTTGTTTGGTCCAGGTGCTGAATGGAAGCAAACACCCTGAGCTGGCTGTTCCTGCCTGGCTGGGCTGGGCTGGGCTGGAGGAGCAGGGATTTTACCTGGAGAGGGGAAATTCAACGTTCAGAGCCCTTTGCACTCCCAGGTTTGTCCTCCTGTGCTCAGTGGTGTGCTGTGCTCATCGGGTCAGTGCTGTGCAGGGAGAGGAATTCCATGGAATTCCTTCACACAGCACACACCAAATCCCAGGCTCCAGTGGAAATCCACTCTGAGGGATCACCTCTGTCCTGTGAGGGACTGAGTCTAATTAATCCTGTGATGGACTGAGTTCAATTAACCCCTGATCCCCTCATTAGGTTTAGGAGGAGGAACGAGCTTCCCCTGCTGATGCCCCAGCAGAATCCCTCGATCAGAGTGAACAGGCAGTGCCAAATCATTCCCTTCACTCCTCAAATGTAAAGAGAACTCAAGAGAGTCAAACAGGGTCTGAAACCTGTGCCCTGCTGCTGTCTCCTGATGGATCATCACTGCCAAGCCAGGACATTGATTTAATTTGGATTGTTTGCTATCTTTGGCTCCACTGTCCCCTCGAATTTGGAGAGAGAACAGCGCCTGAAGAAATGAACTGTGCAAGTTCTGCCCCAACGCTGGGGAAACGCTCCGTGTGCTGAGCTGCTGGAATCACATCTGACAGCTCCTGGGATTCTGGGGGGTGTCTGAAGCATCTGGGGGGTGCTGCTGTGCATGGGGGCAGAGCTGGAGCGCCTGCTGAAGGTGCTGCTCTGTGAGCAGCAATCCATGGCTGGGAGTCTTCAGCGGCTGTGGCTGACGTGGGAATTGTGCCTTGTGAAAGGGAAGGCACAAAGAGATATTAATCTCTAATTAATGCCTTCTAAATACAGAATATCTCTATAAATTAACCCCTGAGAAAGGCCTTTTCCCCATCTTTTCAAGTATTGTTAAGATGGGCAGGACCAATGTGTGGTGGAAGAAATATTCATCAAGTTGTGGCTCTGACTGCAGAGATTGGACACAAACTGTCACCCACAAGGCTGGGGGTGGCAAGGCTGTGATCCCAGCAGGAGCTGAGAGCTGCTGCTCCCAATTTTTTGGGATGGGTGCCCTCCTGTGATGCACTTGGCTCTTTGGGCACTGGGACTACAAGGATGTGCACACCAGCTTTTCATTCAGAGGCCAAAACCCAGATAAATTCAAGTTCTGTACCAGAAAGAATTGATAGAATTTATCCAAAAGCTGACTTTCCCACTGACTGGAGTTTTAATTAAAATATTGCACCAAGGAGAGAAAAACTGAGGCAAGCATGAGCCTGAGCTGGAATTGAGGAATGGGGAAGAGGAATGTGTGAACCTCTCTTTGTCCCAGGGTGTTGTTGGTATTTCCTGCCTGTGAAATCTGTGTGTGTGTGCAGGGATCAGGTGTCACCCAGCCCAAAGCAAAGGGCTGTGCCTGCTCAGGGGACAGCAACTGCTGGCAGGGGGGCACCCTCTGAGGGGCAGAGCTGGGGGGCACCGAAATCAGAATTTGCTCAGCACTCCCTGCTTGCAGCAGGTTCTCAAATTGTAACAGAACTCATCTAACTGAACGTGCAAAGAGCAAAACGGGGCTGAAGCCCCTGTCTGAGATCCAGATCCACGTAGAGCACGTGTTCTTGCAGAAGGAGGTTAGAATGGGAAAGTAAATGTGGGTAAATGTATCGGGTTTTCATATAAAAATCATAAAATTACCCCAGAATTTTCACAAAAACATCGCCCAACCACCACCACCAAAAACCCCAAACAAACAAACAAAAACCAGAAAACCCAAACAAAAACCAGAAAACTCCACAAAAACCAGAAAACCCCACAAAAACCCAAACAAACAAAAACCAGAAAACCCAAACAAAAACCAGAAAACTCCACAAAAACCAGAAAACCCCACAAAA
>LTAT01000026.1:3669363-3685201 GCA_003286495.1 Chlorodrepanis virens
GAGTGTTGCAGAGGTTATAAAGATGTTTTCTGTAGTCTGGGTTTAAAGCTGAGTATTCCAAAGGAGGCCAAACAATTCTGTGTTCTCCTCCATCTGAATTTGAATGTTCCAGAGGTCACAAAGATCTGTTTCCCTCCATCTGGATTTAAAATTGAGTGTTCCAGAGGTCACAAAGATGTTTTCTGGGATCTGGATTTACAGTTGAGTGTTCCACAGGAGTTATCCAGCTCTGTCTGTGTTTTCCTCAATCTGGATTTAAACTGAGTGTTCCAGAGGTCACAAAGATGTTTTTAGTAATCTAGATTTAAAGCTGAGTATTCCAAAGGAGGTCAAACAGCTCTGTCTGTGTTCTCCTCCATCTGATTTTGAATGTTCCAGAGGTCACAAAGATGTTTTCTGGGATCTGGGTTTACAGTTGAGTGTTCCAGAGGAGTTACCCAGCTCTGTTTGTGTTTTCCTCAATCTGGATTTAGAATTGAGTGTTCCAGAGGAGTTACCCAGCTCTGTTTGTGTTTTCCTCAATCTGGATTTAGAATTGAGTGTTCCAGAGGTCAGACAGATCTGTTTTCCTCAGTCTGGATTGAAGCTGAGTGTTTTAGAGGAGGTTCCCCAGCTCTATCTGTGTCTTCCTCAACCTGGATTTAAACTGAGTGTTCCAGAGCTCCCAAAGCTGTTTTGTGAGATCTGGATTTACAGCTGAGTGTTCCAGAGGTCACAAAGCTGTTTTGTGAGATCTGGATTTAAACTGAGTAAGTTTAAAGAGGTCACAAAGCTGAGTTCCAGAGGTCCCAAAGCTGGGTTTTTTTGTGATCTGGATTTAAGCTGAGTGTTCCAGAGGAGGTCAGACAGATCTGTTTTCTATGATTTCGATTTCAGCTTAGTTCCAAAGGTCACAAAGCTGTTTTGTGAGATCTGGATTTACAGCTGAGTGTTCCAGAGGTCACAAAGCTGTTTTGTGAGATCTGGATTTAAGCTGAGTAAGTTTAAAGAGGTCACAAAGCTGAGTTCCAAAGGTCCCAAAGCTGTTTTGTGAGATCTGGATTTACAGCTGGGTGTTCCAGAGGTCACAAAGATGTTTTCCTCAATCTGGATTTAGGCTGAGTGTCCCAAAGCAGGTCAGACAGATCTGTTTTGCTCGATCTGGATTTAAGCCGAGTGTCCCAGAGCTCCCAGAGCTGCTCTGTGAGATCAGGGGGAAGCTGGCTGTCCCCAGGAGGTTGCCCAGCTCTGACTGAGCCCGTTTTGTGTTGCAGCAGCCAGCAGAGCAGCCAGCAGAGCAGCCACGACGATGACTCTGCCCGGTTCCTGAGCCCCTCCATGCGTGAGGACAGGTGAGTCTGTGCTGGGAGCGCCCAGTGAAACCTCACCCGCTGAGCTGCTTCCATCTCCTTGCATTTCTCACAGCTGGTTAACAAAAAATGGGATTTAAATTGCTCTTACCAATGTCTAAAAAGGTGCATTCATCATCACCTTGGACATGGGACAATGAATCCAGCCAGAATTTTTGTCTAAAAAGCTGATTTTTCATCACTTTGAATGTGGGACAATGCATCCAGCCCCCGAAATAGCCAGAATTTTCTTTTGGGGCTCATTCTCCAAACTCCAGCTGCTGCAACAGCTTCAGCAGATGTGCTGTGTGCTGGCAGTTAGCACCTCTGATCCTTAAAAACCCACAGATGGATCCCCTGGGTGGATCCTTTCCTCAGCAAAGACACCTCTGAGCTTGCTGTTTCCATGTGTTGTGGCAATCCTGAGCTCCAGATTTAAGCTGGGTTAACTTGTGTGCAGCACCTGGGTGAGAACTGCTGTGAAGTTCCAGAAGAAACTTTAATTTGGGTTGATTAATGACAGTTTCAAGTTGCAGCATTGGCACAAAAGCTGTTGAAAACTGATTTTTGGTGCTTGTTTGGTCGCATGATTTATGGATGTTGCTTTGGTGAGGAGTTTTGCTGCATCTTGTAGGTCAAGTTTTGAGGCTGAATCTGCTGAGTTTTCTTGTGCTGGGCACAAGCTGTGAGCCCTGAGTTAGCACTGATTTATCTTCCTTGCACTTCTCAGTGCCAGCTAAGAAAAAATGCAGTTTATGTTGGTTTTGGGAGTGTTAGCTGCATTTGTCATCAGCTTCAAAGTGGGGAAATGCATCCAGCCCCTGAAACAGCAGGAGTTGAGAGGGACCCTGAGGGGCCAATTAATATCCCATGCTAAAATTCCATACCCCACCAGGGGTTTTGGCTCAGAATCAGCACTTGGGAGTTGTAGCTCACCTTCTCCTCCGTGTTTCACTCCAATTATCCATCTCCCCGTGGCTGTGGAGCCCTGGCTAATTAACAGAACATTCCTAATTGACTGGCAGGTGACTGCTGGCAGCCAGGAAATGGAGTGGGACAGCAAAGCAGGGGGGTTCTGAGGGCATCACCTCGGGGTGAGGTGAAATTCCATTTCAGCTGGAATTCCACAGGTGGAACAGGCTGAGGATCTGTTAATACATCTCTGGGTGAGGCAGCAGGGAACCCTTTGGAAGTGCTGCCTGCTTCTGATGGATTTTAAAGGGAGCATTTAGGTTGGTGATAACAATATTTTCCTGGCTGGAAGGGGCTGATTTCAGCAGCACAGGAAGATCTCTAGAAATAAATAGAAAACTCTTTGCATAAATAGAAAACTATTTATTGAAAGCCAGAGCAATGCTGAACCTGCTGACCTCTCATATTTAGGATCAGCAATGTTCCTGCTGCCTAAATTTAATTACAATTAACTTCTATTTGCATGGATCCTAAAATTATCCATGTGAGGGATAGGAATTTACCTTTCCTGCTGTTTTTTTGGTCTCGTTGCTGATGTAGTTCCCTCAGCCTCCACTGGTACAGTTTTCCTTTGGGTATTGGTGGTTTGTGCTCATGAAACGTCACCAAAAAGTAACTCAAACACACCTTTAATGTAAGAATTAGTGAGGAGGCTGACAGAGCCTTTGAGGGCTTGCTGTCTGCTCTAATAAATAACACAGGTGAAGATTGTTTCTGAGGCATTTGAATCCTTTAGATCCCCCAGAGACTGAATAAGGAGGATTTATTTTTGCTGCTTTTGGGTGGTATTTTTTTGACCAGTAGCACAGATTTGAAGGTCTGAGCCTCAGTTTTGAAGAACTCCAAGGCAGTTCTGGTCCCTTATCCATTGACTATTGCACACCAGCACTTAAAAAAACCCCTAAAAACCCCACAAACACCCAGGATTTCATCAGAGCTGGAGGATGTGAGCAGAGAGGAGGGCAGGGAGCCAGGTGCTGAGCCCTGGAAGGTGCACCTTGCCTTGGCACGCTGCCCTGGCATCCCAGAGGAGGGCAGGACCAGGAGGATGCTCCAGCAGGGGACGAGCTGGGGGAGTGCTGAAAGGAGCTGCCCCAGCCTAAAGCAAAGAGCTGCTGAGCTGATTGTGAGGTGAAAAAAGGAAGGACACGCAGCTGAGGATGGCTGGAACCCTCCCAGGCGGGATCCTCACCACGGGCAGGGCTGGTGCAGCTCCCTCCTCAGCCAGGGACCCCGAGGCAGCTCCTGGGGGCTGCAGGAGAGGCTGAACAGCCTGCCCTGCTCTGGAGCATTCAGGGCTCTCTGGCAATCCTTCCCCTGAGCTGTGGGTGCCTGCAGGGCTGGGGGGTGCTGCCATGGTCCAGAAGCCCTGCCCTGGCACAGCATCCTGTGGCACGGCCAGGCAGGTGTGCCACCCCTGCGTCTCCTCCCTGAGGAAAAAACTTTCCCTCTGCAAATCCATGTAAGTTCTGTCTCTGCCTGCCTGGGCTGTGCTGGGAGGGAGCCACGCTTCGTTCGGGGATAATTGTGTCCTCTCTGGGTGTTTTTGGGGGGAGAATTTAGTGGGATGTGCTGGGAAGAGGTTTGGGGTGAATTCAGGGCTCGGTTCTTTGCTGATTGCCTGGGTGAGTCACTTGTGGTGCTATTTATAAAATCAGAATTCCTCTTTTACCTCCCAGGAAAACAGAGGTGGGGAGTTAACTCTGAGTTGCTCAGGTGCTGAAACACCACTGCTGTGTAGGCACAAATTCAGGCAGAGGGTCCAAATGATTGTGCTTGAGCTAAAATAATTCCAGGGTGGGTAAGGCTGGGATTGAGCCACAGATTTGGGTGAGATGTGTGCACATAAGAGACTCCAGGATCACTGAAAGGAGACAAAGTTCTGCATGAATTACCTTGAATTTCCACCAAATTAACCCCAAATTCATGAGCCTGTCCCTGCTTGATCCAAGGACTTGTTCTTTGTCCGAGGCGCCCATCAGGCTGAAGGATTCAAAGTGTGTTTTAATTAAAAATTAAGCTACTGAAGCAGAGGAAAGATCAGTCCTTAGACTCAGCCTAAGGAGGAGAGAAACTGCTGAAGAGAGGAGAGCATGGAAAGCAAGGCTGGAAATGGAGGAGAGGGAAATGAGTGGCAGTTTATAAGAGATAATAAAAAAACTGTTTACACAAACAAAACCCCAAATAAATCAAAATTATTTACATGTACACTGCTGTAAATCCAAATGATTTACACAGAGATCATATCTAATGGAGGAAATGGGGAAGCACAGTTAAAGTTAACTTTAACACAGTTAGCTTTAAGATCTCTGTCTTTGATATATCCTGCATCTCATTTTAGTTCCTTAATCTGTGCAGCTCCTAATTCTGCCGTTCCAGGGCTGCAGGGTTTGCTGCTGCTCTGAGCAATCTCATCAAGATTTCTCAAATAATGCCCCAAAATTCACCAGGCAGCTTTCAAGGGAATTAGGGGAAACTTGTAACAGAAACAAGCTGAAGAAATTCTGTTGGCTGCTTGAATTTTCCCAGGAAGTTGTGGGGAGAGCAGAAAGGAGGTCAAAGTTGGAAAATGAATAAATTCCGTATTTTTGATGTCCTTAGGGCTTGTTTATTCTGCATCTTTCTCCCTCTGTCCTTTTCCCTTTGGCACAGCATTCTGAGCCCCCTTTCCTGCAAAGATCCAGCAGAGATCCTTGGCAGGAGGGTCCTGATCCACTCAGATCCCTGAGCAGCTTCTCCCCTCACAGATGGATCATCTTCAGGGAGGTTTTTAAAACTCTTCTGGCCAGGACTTGGAGCTCTCACAGGCTCCCTGGTCTGGACCTGGGATTCAAATCTGAGCTGGGATTTGAATCTAGCTCCAAACTCTGAGCCAGTTTGACTTAATATTAAATAGAGAGTTTAACCAGACTGCTGGAAGGTTTTTTTATTGTAAGAAAGATGGTTAATATTTAGATTATATCCCTTTTTTGTCCCTCTCACCTCTGGCTGACAAGAGCAGCTTCAGCTCACCTCTGCTCCCCTTGGGTTGTGAGCCTGGCAGGGTCAGTGAATGAAATCACCACGTGCCCTCTGTTCCTCAGATGCCACCACTGTTCTTTTGGGGCTTTTATTGAAAGTTCTGGACTTTTCTGAACGGGTTCTGACTCTTGTGGGCTGGTTTAGCCAAGCTGAGATCAGCCCCTGCTGGGTGCAGGGCAGGCCTGGCAGGTGCTCACCAGTGATGCTCAGGAGCTCGAGGAGGAGGTGCAGAGGTGCTTTAATGCCCCTTTTTCCTTCTCTGAGACACTGGGCAGGCTCCTTACCCTCCCTTCCTGTTCCAAGAGGTTTGCTGTGGAGCCACACTTCATTCCAGGCTCTAAGTCATGGGCACCCATCAGCTCTGTGCCCTGGCATTCTTGGAATATCCTGGTGGAGAAGAGGCTGGGATGCTTTGAGGCCTGTAACTTGCATACTTCTGTTCTTTTCAATTACTCACACCGATTTTCACGGGTGTGAGTGACCCAGAGGTATTTCCCTGCGCTCCCTGAGTCTCCGGGTGTGTCTCACCTGCTTGGCAGTGCCCAGGCTTTGCTCTCAGCAGTGCCCCTGGGGCAGCCTGGCTCCTGTTTGAGCTCTGTTGCCCTGCTCAGGGCTGCTTTCCCAAGCTGCCCTTGCTGGGAGGTGCCAGCTGGCCGTGGAGAGCAGGGCTGCTCCTTGGGGGCATTAATTCAGATTTGTTCTGCTCGCTCCTCCTTCCGCCCGGCGCCGAGCAGAGAGAAGGAGCCCGTTGTGAGAGGGGCTGTGGGACTCCCTGGGATGGTCTGAAAATGCTCCAGTTGTTGGCCTGATCGAGGGCAGGAGCAGGAGAGAGAGACAAAGCCATTGTGGGCTCCTGTTGCAGCACTGAAACTTCGGTTCTGCTGGAAGATTAACCACCAGGGAGCTCACAGAGCTTAACTGCTCCCAGCTTCTCCCAGCCTGAGCTGGGGCTGTCAAAGATGCACGGAGGGGAGAGGTGTTGGGTTTGTTGGGCACAGAAAGGAGAGGTTTGGGGTTTGTTGGGCACAGAAAGGAGAGGTTTGGGGTTTGTTGGGCACAGAAAGGAGAGGTTTTGGGTTTGTTGGGCAGAGAGGGGAGAGGTTTTGGGGGGGTTTTTTTGGGCACAGAAAGGAGGGGTTTGGGGTTTGTTGGGCACAGAAAGGAGAGGTGTTGGGTTTGTTGGGCACAGAAAGGAGAGGTTTTGGGTTTGTTGGGCACAGAAAGGAGGGGTGTTGGGTTTGTTGGGCACAGAAAGGAGAGGTTTTGGGTTTGTTGGGCACAGAAAGGAGAGGTGTTGGGTTTGTTGGGCACAGAAGGGAGGGGTTTTGGGTTTGTTGGGCACAGAGGGGAGAGGTTTTGGGTTTGTTGGGCACAGAAAGGAGAGGTTTTGGGTTTGTTGGGCACAGAAAGGAGGGGTTTAGGGGGGTTTTTTTGGGCACAGAAAGGAGGGGTTTTGGGTTTGTTGGGCACAGAGGGGAGAGGTTTTGGGTTTGTTGGGCACAGAAGGGAGGGTTTGCAGGGCAGCCTGATGTCAATTCTGTTTGTGTGGCCAGGTTTCTGCAGGGAGGGGTTTGCATTGCAGGCTTGGCTTGGAATATCATGGTGGAGAAGAGGCTGGGATGCTTCCTGGGGCCTGTAACTTGCATATTTCTGTTCTTTTCAATTACTCACACCGATTTTCATGGATGTGAGCGACCCAGAGGCCACTCACCAATCTTGAGGTCAGAGCTGCCCACCTCATCTGACAGGGATGCCTTGTTAAGCTGGATAAAATCCAGGATAAAATCCTCTGTGGGATGCTTCAGGGGCTTAGAACTGTCCTTCCAACCTTACTGCATGTGCCCAAACCCAAAGGATTTGGGGATTTTGGCTGTGCTAGTGATGACAGCAGAATGAATGGGTGCTGGGAAGGAGTGCAGGGTTCCCTGAGCAAAAGCAGAGTGTGGGCAGCCCCTCTTTGTGTGCCTGTCACAGGAACCCACCTTCCTTCGTGCTGGGAACATTTCAGCTGGGCTGGCGTCAGAGAGCAGCGTGTGACTCATGCCATGAGTGTGCCTGGTGCTCCTGCTGCACAAAAAAACCTCTGGGAGTGAATTTGTCCCTTGTGCTCACCTTGTCTGGGGTGGCTGCAGTGCCACAAAGGTGGTGTTCAGTTAAAATGGGCTGGGATGGGGTGCAGCTCTCCAGGAACCCTTTTTTTTCTAACATCTTTTCCTTGTGAATCATTGCAAATCCGGTTTGCTGTTGGGCCAAAAATATTTGGTTAATATTATTTGGGTGTAGGGATGTTCTGGGACCTGGTGTGCTGGTTAAGGGGAAGTGAAAAGTGATCTTAGACAAACAGAACTCCATCTGTGGGTCTAGCCAACAGAGAAGACAAATAAAATGTGAGAATGCTCATAATAGAGCACATCCCTTAGCTTCTTTGCAGCCAAAATCCAGTTTAAAAGGGGAGTTTCCCATTTCAGAAGATTTCCTGGGAGGTGGAAATGTGTACCCACTTAATGAAACTCTAAAATGTGATGTCAGACATCCCAGCTGGAGCCCAGAGTGTCCCTTCTTGTGCTGAAGAGTTCAGTTAGCAGCTGGAGCTGCTGCTGGGGCTGTCTGTGAGGAGTCAGTGCCATCTTTTCCCTTTTTACAGGGATTTTTAGCTCAAAGCAGTGGAGTGGAAAGGTGGGACCCCTGTGGGTTGCTGCAGCTGTAATCTGCTTCTGGTTTTAATAAAATCTCAGAGATTTCAAGCTTCTCTTAAACTTGGGGCTGAGATGGAGCAAAATCTCTGAATGTGTAGTGATTTCTTTGATGTACAGTGGGCAGGGAAAGGATAAATGCACAGGTGAGGAGAAATAGTGCAGGGATAAGTGAGACAAACCCCACTTGTGGAGCCAGCACATTGGCAGGACTGGAGGGCAGAAAAAGGTTTCTTTTTTACAGCATATTTCCTTTTGTTCTCCCCCTTGAATTTTTGGAGGATCTGGGCCCACAATAAATGGGATTTTGGCTGGTCACAGCCCCGGCTGAGGGAAGCTGAAGGCACAGGGGATGCTGATGCTTCTGCCTTGGCAGCTGGAGGAGAAATTGCTCTTGAGGCCCAGTGGTGCTGCCTCAGCTTCCCCTGGGGCTGGGAAGGATCTGGGAATTGCTTCCTTCAGCTGGAATGCCTGTGCTGCTGTCCTTCCAGAGCCCTTTGGGTCCCACAGCCATCAGCTCTTTCTGAGTGCAGCTGCTCAATGCAGGGCATGTCTTCTTCATTCTCTGGAGGGACAGAAAAATTCCGCTGGTCTGAACTGGGAGTCTGAGGTGCTCTGCACTGGTTTGGTGAAGGATCCTCCTGGTTTTGTGGTGGAGAGAGCTGAACAAAGCAGCTCCCTCCTGCCTTTGCAGTCAGCACACACACAGAGCTCATCACGGCCTGTTCTGTGCTTTCAGTGCTGTAAATCTGTGGAACATGAAAAGATTTGCAGTGGTTACCTTGGGGGATGAGTGCACCTTCACATTTCCTAGCCAGCAGTCAGAAGGAGAGGTACCAACCATTCTAGAGGAGCGTGGAACATCCTTCCATGGACTTTCCCTCTGCAAGGCATCCCCTGGCTTCCTTCTGAGCTGAACATCCACATTTTTCACCAGGTGTTTTCTTCCATTTCAGGAGATTTGGGGAAAGCTGAGATTGTGGTAGTGGGCAGTGTGCTGGGTCAGTTCTGCCCTTGGGAATGTCATTCCAGTAACTATTACAGCCCAACTCTCTTTGTTTCAGCAGAGAATTCATCCTCTCAGCTTTCTGCATCTTACCCCACAGCAGCACTGCATCTGGCAGAAGGAAATGAGTGCACCTTCACATTTCATAGCCAGCAGTCAAAAGGAGAGGTACCAACCACTCAAGAGGACCGTGGAACATAATTTCATGGACTTTACCTCTGCAAGGCATCCCCTGGCTTCCTTCTGAGCTGCAGATGCACTTTTTTCACCAGGTGTTTTCTGCCATTTCAGGAGATTTGGGGAAAGCTGGGACAGTGGTAGTGGGCAGTGTGCTGGGTCAGTTCTGCCCTTGGGAATGTCATTCCAGTAACCATTATCATCACACTCTGCAATGAACAGAGAATCCATCCTCTCAGCTTTCTGCATCTTACCCCACAGCAGCACTGCATCTGGCAGAAGTCTCCAAGGCAGCTGCTCCTTTAAGCTGGAATTGCCTGTGATGGGAGAAATCTGAGAGCAGAGCAGAGCCCGCTGCCTCCTGCGCAGCCCCGGCTCCTCCGTGGAGCTCCCTGCCCAGCTCTGCCCTCTCATCGGCCTCGTCACTGCTGCTTCCTCTGGGCCAGGCTGCAGTGACCACAGCAAGCCCCAAACCATCCCGGGGCTGCCCCCCTGGCAGCCCTGCATCCTTCCACGCTGGACTCCGAGGTCACGGCTCTGTGCTGCTTTTCCCCCTGCCCCACTGTGCGTGTGTAACCCAGCTGGGATTTTATCCTCTTTGGCTCCAGCCGTGTTTCCTCCCCTGCTGCTGCAGGGAGGCTCCCTCAGGCTGCTGGGACTGGCCTGGGACAGACCCCCCCTTCCTGCCGATGACTGTAACCGTGTGAGTGCTCGCTGACCTCTGCCTTTCTTCTTCTGCTTCTTTGCCTCCCCCTCCACTCCCCTGGCCCGTGCAGAGTGTGTGTTGTGCATCTTGGGGAGAAGGTGCTGGTGTGTGTGGAGCAAGGGCAGGCGCTGGGATGGCACCAGCCCAGCTCTGTCCCTGAGCCCCTCTGCTTTTTGTCCCTCTTCTCCTCCAACTTTAACCTAAGAATGTTTCCTGAAGCTCTCCCTGCTGCCTGCTTTCCTTTCCCTGCCCCAAACCTTTGGCTGCTGAGTGCTGGCTCTGCTGAACCCCTTCTTGCTGTTTCAGTGCCATTCCCATGGGAATATGGGCCTGTTTGGGGGGTCTGGCAAAGCTTCCAGCTCTGTAAGAGTTCATGATTTCTTTACTCTGGAAAAGGATCTTTGCTCCAGGCTTAGGCTCCTTTACATGAGTTCAGGCTTTGTGCAGCACCTGCCACCCATCAGTGCCCTGAGAAACCAGGACTGATGCTGGGCTCCCCAGGGGAGGGTGGCTCTGTGGGTCAGGGGCTTCCTCTGCCCTCTGTTCCTGTTGCCAACCTTGGTTCTGCCCTGTTCTTGTTGCCACTGTCACTGGGAGAGCCCCTGACCCTGCAGGAGGGGCTGGGGGAGGCTTTCAGGGCTGCTCTGAAATGCCTCTCTGCAGCCTCAAGCTGTGTTCTTCAGCTCCTTTCTCCTGTCTCAGGTTTCAGAAATGAAGGATTCAGGATCTTTCTCCTCCTCTGCAGTCATCCCTCTAATGGCTTTTATTCTTAAAGCCAACGAAAAATAATCTAGTGTGTGTTCTTCACCACTTTATCTGAAACTGGAGGTTATTTTTTAATAGGATATTGCAGGAGCTACCCCACAGATCCAGATGGGAACAGAAGGTTTGGTTTCTGCATGGATGATCCCTCAGGCTGGGCCAGCCCAGGGACTCCAGGCTGTTGGACTGCAGAGAAAGATTTAGCTTGATGGACTGGAAAGGCTTGGGTTCCAACAGGTCTGAAGGCTTAATTTAGGCATTTAAAAGCACCCTGATTTGGGGAGTCTGCATGTTCAGCATGAAGCTGAGTGGAAATATTGTCCTGTTCAGGTGTTGGGCTGTGGTGTGATGGGAGTTATTTCAGACCCTGAGATAATTCAGGATCTCCTTGTCTCTAAGAGCAAAACCAGTCTGGCCCCAAGATTTCTGCCCGAGGCAGTGACCTCTTGCTGCCTGCTCACAGTGGCTGCACCTTCTTGGCAGTGAAGGCAAAGATTAGGAAATGGCTTTCCTTTGAATTGACCAGAAAAGGAGAAAGGGGATTTCTCTCTGAGGTGTGCCATGACTCACAGAGTTCTCTGTTACCCAGCTTTGCACAGTGACTGAGCCTTTCCCGGGCTGGGAGAGGTTCTTGCACCACCTCAGGCAAAAGGAAGGCTGAGTTCTAACAGGCAGGACAATGAGCGGAGGCAAAGAGCCAAAAGACAGTGCGAAAGCAGGATTTTTTATTCCAGTATTGCTCAAGAAAGCAGCAGTTACAACCTGAATCATCCCAGCTTCCTTACCTTCCTGGTGCTGCCCCTCGTTCTCCCGACACAAATATTCTTCCTATCCTCAAGTCTCTCTGGGGAATCATTTTTCTCCTTTTGATGGCAGGCTGGTTTTTTCCACTCTCTGAGTAGCTGGAGGTGCTGTGCTGCTGCTCCACTTTTCTCTCCCTCCCAGGACCCCAAGCTCCAGGGCAGAGGCTGCAGCCACAGCTCAGAAATGGCTCTCAGCACTCTCTGCCCTGGCCATGGAACTACAGCTCCCATCATGCTTCGACAGAGAGAAATGCCTTTTTCTTTTTTTTTTTTTTTTTTTTTTTCTGGAAATGAAGCCTCATGTGACTTCCCAGCTGCTGCAGCACAGAGGGAGTCCCTGCCGAGGTTTTTTTCCCGGGGAGATGAGGTGTGCCCTGGCTGGCAGATGCTGTGATGGCACCTGCAGCGCTGCAGATCGCTGCTGCCTTCGGGAAGGACTCGGGACTGTGCCCACCTGCCACACTTTCCTGGGGATCTGTACACCTGTAACCAAGGTGCATACCATCCACCTCTCTCCTCCTTACATGCTGCCACTCTCTGTAGCAGCTCTTCCTCTCTCCCCGTAACATTTCCTGATTTGTTTCTAATTTCCCTCCCGCTGGTTCTGTCTCTAACAGGTTTTGCTTTGCATGCATTTCACGGACCCACAGAGGGGTTTTTTGGTGCTTCCCTAACTCCTGCAGCCTTTTCCTTTTTTTGCCATATGGGAGAATCGCAGTGTGGCTGCAGCGGTGCCTCTCAGGCAGCGCTCTGAATTCTCTGCCTGCAGGTCACGCACCTTTCCCGGCAAATTAATCTGTCTGAGCCTCCTCAGCCCTTTGTTTGCACTGCTGGGCGCTTGAAAAAGGGAATTTTTTGGTCCCTGGGAGCCTTTGAGAGGCGAGGCTGCTCTGGGCAGTGTGAGCCATGCAAGGATGCCCTGCTGGCTGAGAGCTGTGCCTGCTGGAAGGGCAATGCTTACCAGAGCAGACTTCTCTGATTGCTAAGGAATCCTTTTGGAGGCAATTAGGAGCTGGAAGCCCGGGCTGAGAGTGGCTGTGGCTATTTATAGAGCCTGGAGTTCCTCCCCGGAGCTCAGGCATTTCGCAGTGGGCTGTTCCCTTCCGAACGCTGCACTTCCTCAGGAGATGTTTCCTGTTTGCTTTTAAGTTCGGGTGCTGCTGCAGCCACAGGGAGCCTCTGCTGTAAAGAGGCTGAAACGTGGAAGTTTGACTTTTTCTGAATTGCAAAATTGTGATTCTTTAGCTCTGGATTTGCTGAAGGTCCTTCATGAAGCTGTTGTGCTTTCTTTTTTTTTTCCTTCCCACACTGTTGTGAACTTGGAGAAAATCACAGGAGTAAAAATGTCATTAAAGGGCATCTGTGGCTTCATGAAGGAGGGACTGGGGAGCAGAGGGTGTGGATTTGCTGTTTGTGGATCTCTGTGTCTGCACTGGATGCATTAGGAGGCTGAAAGAAGTGTTCAGAAGAGGGGTTTCATGTCCCTGACTGGCTGTGTTTCATGGACTCATGAATGGTTTGGGATGGAAGGGACGTTACACCCCTCCAGTCCCATGGCAGGGACACCTTCCACCCTCCCAGGCTGCTCCAAGCCCTGTCCAGCCCAGCCCTGGGCACTTCCAGGGATGGGGCAGCCACAGCCAGGGCAGGATTCCTTCCCAAAATCCCATCCAAACCTCCTCTCTTCCCGAGCGCTTGTGTGCTCTGAGCACAAAGGAGCAGAGTGCCGGCGTGGGTTTGCGCAGGCGTGCTGAGCCCGTGGCAGCACAAACACGGGGCAAAGCCCATTTCTGTGTGCCAGGGCAGGAGCCCTCCCTGTGCTGGTGGCCCTCCCGAGGGCCGCCTTGGTGCTGAGGGTTCCTGCTGTCCCCAGGCTGCTGCACCCTCTGCAGGAGGGTGACATCCGTGCCACTGCCCTCCAGCACAGGCTGATGTAAAATATTGAATATTCCAAACTCCCCTGGGCCTGCCAGGGCTGAAAAATACTGAATATAATAAACCCCTGTGTGTCTGCCAGGGCTGTAAGTTAAATATTGAATATATTAAACCCCCGTGGGTCTGCCAGGGCTGTAAGTTAAATATTGAATATATTAAACCCCCGTGGGTCTGCCAGGACTGTGAAATATTGAATATACCAAACCCCTGTGGGTCTGCCATGGCTGTAAGTTAAATATTGAATATTCCAAACCCCTGTGGGTCTGCCATGGGTGTAAAATACAGAATATAATAAACCCCTGTGGGTCTGCCACAGCTGTAAATTATAGAATATACCAAACCCCCGTGGGTCTCCTGGGGCTGTACATTAAATATTGAATATACCAAACCCCCCTGGGTCTGCCAGGGCTGTCAAATACTGAATATACTAAATCCCCATGGGTCTGCCACGGCTGTAAAATAGTGAATATACTAAACTCCCAGGGGTCTACCAGGGCTGTCAAATATTGAATAGAATAAAACCCTGTGAGTCTGCCACAGCTGTAAGATACTGAATATACTAAACCCCTGTGGGTCTGCCAGGGCTGTGAAATATTGAATATACCAAACCCCCATGGGTCTGCCATGGCTGTAAGTTAATATTGAATATTCCAAACTCCCCTGGGTCTGCCAGGGCTGTAAGTTAAATATTGAATATTCCAAACTCCCCTGGGTCTGCCAGGGCTGTCAAATATTGAATATACCAAACCCCCTGGGTCTGCCATGGGTGTAAAATACAGAATATGCTAAATCCCCATGGGTCTGCCACAGCTGTAAATTATAGAATATACCAAACCCCCGTGGGTCTCCTGGGGCTGTAAATTAAATATTATTCAATATTTAATATATTCCTATTAAACCCCCATGGGTCTAGCAGGGTTTTGAAATATTGAATGCACCAAACCCCCGTGGATCTGCCACAGCTGTAAAATGTGGAATATATTAAACCCCTGGGGGTCTGCCAGGGCTGTCAGATATTGAATATACCACACCCTTGTGAGTCTGCCAGGGCTGTGAAATATAGAATATAACAAATCCCTGTGGATCTGCCAGGGCTGTAAGTTAAATACTGAATATACCAATCCCTCGTGGGCTGTAAAATAGTGACTATAATAAACTCCCATGGGTTTGCCAGGGCTGTAAGTTAAATATTGAATATACCAAAGCCCCGGGGTCTGCTCCCTGGGGTGTGACAGTGTGTGGCAGTGCCCGTGCCCAGGGCAGCAGCAGCGCTCTGGTTTTGCGGAGGCAGAGCTGCCCTTTGGTGTGTCCAAACCCTGCCATAAATCCCTTTGTGGGTCTCTGTGTGCTCCTGCTGCGTGCCTGAGCACCGGGGGATGAATAAGCACTTTCAGGCAGCGATGTGCTCGCCCTCAGAGGCTTGGATCTGCCTGAGCTCTGCAGTGTTTTCCCTGCCTCCCTCTGCTCTGCCTGCCCGCTGCCAGGGCGCTCTGGGGAGCTGCTGGGCTGCCTCACAGGCTCCAGGCTGATTTCCTGGAGCAAAGTAGGCCAGGAGGACCGGCAGGGAGAAGCTGGGGGATGAATGGGGCGGCATGAAGTCACCGTGCTCCGCCAATCCGGGCAGGGCCACGCAGCTACGGATGCCTCCCGATGCTGGCACGGAGCGCACCTTCCCTGGGGCTTTGGTGCCTCCAGCCCGAGCTCAGCGTGCACCAAAGAGTTACTAGGGCAGGCCCAATCGTTTGAGAGTGTTCTGTGAGGTGAGTGTGCTCAGGGGGATGCAGCCGAGCAGCCTGCACCCCGCGTTCTGCAGCGTGCCCGTGCGCGGTCTCTGGTATGGCTGTTCTGCACCATCGCTGCTTCACCTGCCTGCCTGCCCCCCTCACTCTTCTCTTCCCTCCCCACATCCACCCCCCTCGTGTCCGAGCACTCCTCCTGTACCTGTGCACTGCCCAGAACCCACCTGCTTTCCTCCTGTCCTCCTGACTCCTGAAATGCCCACTCGGGGTGGGTGGGGTGGGGTGTGTGACTCTCCCTTCTTGCAGAGAGGGAGGGAGGATGAGCAGCTGGCTGAGGCTGGGCTGATCCCTGCTCACTGGGTGCTGGGTTATCCCTTCTCTCTGCAAGCTGGGTTGTTCCCTGGCTCGCTCCAAGCTGGGTTTTTCCCTGCTCACTGCAGGCTGGGTTCTTCCCCAGCTCACTGCAGGCTGGGTTGTTCCCTTTCTCACTGGAAGCTGGGTTATTCCCTTCTCCCTGCAGGCTGGATTATTCCTTTCTCCCTGCAGGCTGGATTATTCCCTTCTCCCTGCAGGCTGGATTGTCCCCAGCTCACTGGGAGCTGGGTTGTTCCCTGCTCACTGAAGTTGTGTTTTTCCCCAGCTCCCTGCAGGAGCTCAGCCTTGGAAGGAAGCTGGGAGCAGCAGCAGGAGGAGCAG
>LTAT01000026.1:3697556-3714745 GCA_003286495.1 Chlorodrepanis virens
GCATCCCCTCCCCTGCTCCGCTGCCGGGCTCTGCCCGAGCCGCGTCACCCGGGCCCGGGGCTGCCGGGTCACGCAGGAAAATAACCGCGGGCAGATTCTGCCGAAGAAAGGTGGGGGGATAAAAAAGTGTTTTGGATGCTGCGTGCGTGGCATGGCTCCTGCTCGGCTTGTCCTCTAAGCCGCGGATTTTGGGGATGCTCCTCGCTGGCGTGGTGCTGTAGGGACATCGATAGCAGAGTTCCAGGGAGCCCAGAGCTGCCGGCAAGGTACCCGAGGGCTCCATAATTCTTTCATCGCTCCTGGGTGTTTTGGGGAGAAACTCACCAGGTTTGGCTAAGTGGGCAGTGAAAGAAAACATTGTGTGGGTGAAAGGCAATTGACAAAGCTCTGTGTGTGTGTGTGTGTGTGTGTGTCTGAAATGTTCCCACGGAGATATTTTGTTGGTCAAGTTTGTATTTTACAGGGGTAGGTAAATATATATATATATATGTGTGTGTGTGTGTGTGTGTGTGTGTAATAGAGGATACAATGATATATCTCTGTATAAAATATAATATAAACTTGACCACCCAAGGTTTACATAGAATCCCGAGTGTATCGAAACTAATTTAAATTTCCAGTATGTCAAAACCACTTAGTTGGAATAAATAGGCTTTGAATTATGATGATGAAATTGATTTAACCAGAACTTTATCAGATGGGAACAGTTCCACAGTTAACAGAGGAATGTGACTTCGTAATTTGGGTTGAATTTGATGACAAGGGCAATGGGAAGGCCTGTTTCTTTTCCTTAATCCTTTTTTTTCCTTTTCTGTAATGAAAAAGGAAGTAATCATAGAAATAACAGCCTCCTTCTCAAGTGCACTAGTTTGCATCAGGATGAATGTGGTGCTTTGAGATCCTCGCCTGTAAAGTGTGAGAAAACAGCAAAGTTATTTTGCATTGTTATTTTACTTATTGTTGCTATTTTAATTTTATCTCTTTTTTTTTTTTTTTTTTCTGTGTAAAAAAATAAAAGCACCACAGTATAGCACTAGGAAGCATCTTGTGCTGGGCCCCAGGGGACAGACCCGAGCCAGGGATGACTCAATAGGTCATCTCTTTTTCTAATTTCTCTAATTCTGTCTTTTATTTAATTACGCTGAGAGCCTTTGAATTTTCCCTGTGTATACATGGCTGTGTGTCACACAGGCTGTACAAACGATACAGATATTAGCACTTGAAAATATTATACCTTTTTTTTTTTCTTTTTTGGAATAAAAAAAGCCCCTCTCTCACAGCGATCCGCTGCCTTCTGTGCTGTGCAGTCGGGCTGAGGAGTTGCATAATGGCTCAGTGGAGTGGCAGGAGAGCAGAGCATGTGCTGGAGCTGCCGGGAGCGCTGGGATGGAGTGGCTCTGCAGTGCCATGGCCCCGCTGCATCCCCGCACAGCCGGCAGCGAGATCGCTCCACGGCGGGGCTGTGGCGTTCCCGGTTCATCCCGGCGCTCTCGGCAGCTCCCGCTGGAGCATCCCGGTGCCCGTGCGGGCTGGGAGGCTCCGGCGCCTGCCTGGGGACATAAGCAGATTGCAGCGCTGGGGGAAGTGCTGGCCGGGCTGCAGTAGGTGACGCTCTTCTCTCTCCGTTCCTCGGGCTCCCGGCACGGCCCCGGGGGCTCTGGGCACTCCTGGGCCCCTTTGTTCTCCATAAGGATCCCGAGCAGTTCCCCCCGGCTCTCCTGGAATCACTTGACAGGTGCTACCCGAGCCCTGCCTCCTCAGCATCCCCTCCATCCCAGTCCCAAAATCAAATATTCGGATTGCTCCCCTTATTTAATTATACAGCATTCTGGATCTCTGCAGCTGTCACTCCGTTCCCCCAAGGATATTTTGTTTATTTGGTTGTGCTGCAATATCCAGCCCAGGAGGGCGAGTTAGGGATGTTATTTCAGGCCCTGCTTTGCCCAGATCTGTGTGTTTGTCCCTGCTGGATGGGTTGGAGGAGCACAGAATGAATGCAGGGCTCTCTGAACCTGCTTGGGGTGTTTAATGTGGGCTGGACAGCCTTGATACAAAATGGGCTTAGAGGGTTGGGATTTTTATATAAAGGAAAAACATCCAGTGCCTGGGCTGCAAACAAATCCTCTGGTCCTTGGTGCAGGAGCAGCACTGCTGGGGTTAACCCAGATTTCTTCTTGGAGCCATGCTCAGAGACACATGATGTCTGTCTGTACCAGGGAGGGACAGAAAGCTGCCAGCACAGAGCACAGCCTGCTCTGACCCTTAGGAACAGCACTTGCCTTTCCCAGCTTTCAGGCCCCACATCCATCCCGTGCTGTGGGATCACCCCAAATCCCACTGCGGGTGGCATCAGGGCACCTCTGGGGCTGTCCTGTGGGATCACCCCAAATCCCACTGCGGGTGGCATCAGGGCACCTCTGGGGCTGTCCTGTGGGATCACCCCAAATCCCACTGTGGGTGGCATCAGGGCACCTCTGGGGCTGTCCTGGCCAGGCCAGCGTGCTGCTCCCCTCCCACCATGCCCTGCATTTCCTGCACTGCTGCTCCCTCCCACCATGCCCTGCATTTCCTGCACTGCTGTTCCCTCTCAGCATGCCCTGCATTTCTTTCTGCTCCCTCCCACCATGCCCTGCATTTCCTGCACTGATGCTCCCTCCCACCATGCCCTGCATTTCTTTCTGCGCCCTCTCAGCATGTCCTGCATTTCCTGCACTGATGCTCCCTCTCAGCATGCCCTGCATTTCCTGCACTGATGCTCCCTCTCAGCATGCCCTGCATTTCCTGCACTGCTGCTCCCTCACACCATGCCCTGCATTTCTTGCAGCAGCCACCTCACCCTGCCCCAAATGATCTCATCCCCATCTGGCTCCCGCTGGCCCCGGGGCTCTGCAGCACAGCTGGGGACAGCCAGCGGGTCTGGGTGACATCACAGAGAGGCAGTGGCACCGTGCTGGCACCTGCTGTGCCGTCACAGTGTCCTGGTGGCGGCAGCGATGCTGCAGCCCCTGAGGATGCTGGTAGGACAGATGACAGCAGCAATTTACCTCGTCACAGTCTGGTGTCGTGGTGTAATTGGTCATTTTTGTGTTTTAATGCTGTTTCTGTCTGCATTGTGACCTGGTATTGTGAGAGAGAGCTTTTGCCTCCGGGCTGACATCACTCTTATCTCACAGCTCCTCAGGGACTGCAATCAGCCAGGCCAGGAGCTTTACATCTCAGAAAGCCAAAAACCACAGCAGCCTTTCCCTCCCCTTCCATCTCAGGCTGTGCTGCTTGCCCTGCTCTTCCTTCTGAGGAGTTTTGGGGAGTTCATGATCCAGCAGAGATGGAAATTAATTTAGATCTTGGATGATCTAAATCTAAAGGGCCATCACCCCCCTGCCCTGTCCCTCCATGCCCCTCACAGTAAATATTGATGAAAAATGGAAATCTAATGCCAGAAGAGCGTTGCAGGGACAAAAACAAGCTGGGAGCTGAGCTTGATGTCCCATAAATGGGATACTGAGTAAAATTCTGCTCGTCAGATTTTCCTTCTTTCGTGGTTCCTTCTGCATTGCTTGTGCTGCTGTGTTGCTTGGAATAGTTCTGAGCTGCAGAACCTGCAATCTGGAACCTACAGAGAAAAGAAGGGCCAAAGGCTGCACTAAAAATAAATCTGTAATTCATTTTTCTGCTAGTGCCTGTGGGTGAGGAAAGAAAAAAAAACCCAACAAAACTCTCAATGTTCCAACACCCTACTTATCTGAGGGAAGGATCTATTATGTAGTTGTGGGGGTGGGATGAGAACTAGGTAGGGTTACAGAACAGCAGAGCTAAAATTAGAAGTTGTTTGATGTCAGGGAGCAGTGAAGATTGGCTTCAGGCAGTTTCAGTTCTGCATTCTGGAGGCTGCGGCTGCAGGGGCCCTTGGTACCTCCACCAGGCTGACCCTGCCCTTCCCAGATCTGGAAATCGATGTCTGGGGTGGGCAAGAGGGGAGGGAGGGGTTCCTGAGCTGTCACACCCGTCCCACCCTGCTCTGCTGCCCAGCCTTGCCGCTTCTTTGAGGTGGAAATTAACGGGTTGGTGAGGCAGGACGGGAGGGAAGGTTCTGTCCTCACTTCCAGGCGTCGCTGTGACACACAGGGGTGACAAACGTGGGTGTTTGGGATTCGTGGCTCCTTGATTACCCAGGAAATGATGAAGCTGCTTAAATCACTTCCACTTTGCAGAGCCTTAAAGAACTGTTGCGTGCAGTGAGCTTCGTCCTGTGGCACGATCCCAAATGAAACTGGATTTGCAAATCAATTCTTCCTCAATTTCTGGAGAAGCTTCACAAAATAGTTCTGTGAAAGTTACATAATTGTGCTGCCGTGCCCACTGTGCTGTTTGACCTTCACATCACAGGTTCACAATGTTGCATTTTCAGTCTTTCCTGTCTTCATTGATTCTTCTGCTCCTACATCACCCTTTGTGCCTTTTATTCAGGGGGAAGAAATAGGTGCTGATAATCCTCGGCTGAAAACCACCAGAGCTGACCCACATACACATAAATATGGTTTTTGGGGAAGGAGAGGCCTTAGCTCCTTATGAATTCTGCAGATGGGTCTGAGGAATCAGGATGTTCCCGTTGGCTGCGGCAGGAAGAGCAAACCTCATTAACAGGTCGCTCATCTTCCCCTGGATCCAGAACATTCTGACCTGGCCACACGTCCTCAACCTTCTGGCTGTCCATAAATTAAGGTTTTTGTCCTTTCCCAGCCAGAAGATGTGGTGCCAGGTGCCTGGAAGGACAGCTTGGAGCAGCCTTGGCAGGTTTATTCTGTAGATGGTTCTGTGGCACGCAGTCTCTGAGGGGTAATTAGCAGGTTTTGTGCTCATTTCTCAGGCCTTGGTGTTATTTTTTCTGCCCTTTTCCATGGTGAGAAGCCCCAGGAAGCAGTGAGGAGCCTAATCCAAGCGCACTAAAGCCAAGGAAAAGCTTTGTACACAATTCCCTTGGCCAGGCTGTGCTTGGGCACCAGGAGGGGCAGAAATAGAAGCAGGATCAGCCCAGCACCAGTTTTTGTCCCGGTTTAATACCTGCAGTGGCAACAGGCTGTGAAGCACAACTTTTATTTTAGTAAAAATCTGAAATTACAGTGCAAGGAGACCATTTGAAATAAAACCCAGGCATTTTCAAACCCTTGATCTGAGACTGGGTTTGCTGTGTGATGATACACGGGCAAAAGCATCCCTTTAATATTTTCCTTTCTTATGTGGTTGGTCTTTGGCATCAAGTTTTGATTTAAATTTGGATAAACATCTGTAATTTTGCCCTCTAATATGTATGTGCAGATTGAAGCCTCTCTGAGGACAGCCAGACAGAGCAGTTCTTTCACTGAGGCCATGAAGAAGCTGCACTTCTGCAGAGTTTGCTGCAGCACCCAGAATCTCTCCCCAGATCTCTCCTTGGGCTGTGGATATTTTGGCTAATTGAATCCCAGTCGTTTGTTTTGCTGGGAAATTGCCTTCCCCTCTTATCAGATGGCAAGATCACCTTGCTCTCTGTCTCCAGCCTAGAAATGTCAAGTGAAGGGCAAGCTGGAGTGGCTCTGCAATTCTGCAGCCTCTGCTCACTCGGGGCCTGGAGCTGAGGCGAGTGAGGCAGCAGTGGGGCTGTTCCAGGGATTCTTTTCCTCACTAAAAAGCCTGAAAACATGGAAAATTCAGTCAGGAAGAGTTAAAACGTGGAGCTGAGGCTGCTGGGTGCTGTTTGAGAGCTCGGTCCCTTCTGCAGGGAACGAAGGTGCTGCCTGTGGGAGCTGGGGGTCACGAGATTGTGCCTGGATCTGTCACTGACCATTTTCATCCTCATGGTGCCTCTGCCCCACTTTCCCTGCCTGCAGAATGAGGCAAACCAGGCTCCCCTTCCTTCTCCCTGTGCCTGGAGCAGAGATTTTCATGGGAGAAATGCTGGAAGGAGCTGTTAGACAGAAATCAGTCTCCCCTTCCTCTTCTTTTGCCTGAGCAGAGATTTTCAAGGGACACGTTCTGGAAGATGTTGGGCAGAAATCAGTCCTTCCTTCTCCCCTTCCCTGGAGCAGAGATTTTCAAGGGACAAATGCTGGAAGAAGGTGTTGGACAGAAATCAGTCTCCCCTTCTCCCTTTGCCTGGAGCAGAGATTTGCATTCCCACATTTTGGGAAGAGATGTTGGACAGAAACCAGTCTCCCCTTCCTCTTCTTTTGCCCGAGCAGAGATTTTCAAGGGACAAGCTCTGGAAGGAGCTGTTGGACAGAAATCAGTCTCCCCTTCTCCCTTTGCCTGGAGCAGAGATTTTTTCATGGGATGAGTGCTAGAAGGTGAAAAAAGGTGCTAAAGGGAAATCAGTCTCCCTTTCCTTCTCCCCCTTCCTTCTCCCCCTTCCTGCAGCAGAGATTTTCAAGGGACAAGCTCTGGAAGGAGCTGTTGGACAGAAATCAGTCTCCTCTTCCTGGAGCAGAGATTTTCATCCCACATTTTGGGAAGGAGCTGTTGGGCAGAAATCAGTCTCCCCTTCCTGGAGCAGAGATTTGCATTCCCATATTTTGGAAGAAGATGTTGGACAGAGATCAGTCTCCCCTTCCTTCTCCCCCTTCCTGGAGCAGAGATTTTCAAGGTACAAGTTCTGGAAGAAGATGTTGGACAAAAATCAGTCTCCCCTTCCTTCTCCCTTTGCCTGGAGCAGAGATTTTCATGGCACAAGTGCTAGAAGGAGCTCTTGGACAGTGTCCCACGTTTTTAAGTGTCTGATTCACCCCTGTGTGTTGATAGTTGTGTTGGACTGAAGAGAAGCTCTCACACAGCTGGAATTTCTGCTTCATTTCTGCTCAGCAGGTGGGCAGGGGCAAGGCCTGGAAGAGGCAAAAATTGCCACCAAAACCTTGGTGGTGCTCCCTGACAGATCACGGTGTCCTGGTCAAGGCCTCTTCTGTTTTTTCCAGCTGAAATTCCAGATTTCTCTCTGTTTTAAACAGTTTAAAGCTTGGTTGATTGAGCTGCTGCTGTGTTTTTATTTGAACCTTCCCCAGAACTCCTCTGAGTTCAGGCCCTGGTTAGAAAGTGCATCTTAATGCCTTTATTGTTTTAATTGATGCTGATTATGACTGGTAACTACTAATTGCAGGATTTTGAGCCTGTTTGAAGTAAATTGTAGAAGCTGCAGTAATATATTCAAGGATGGAGTATCCAAGCTCAGGAAACAGAGACACCAAACCCAAAATGCTGCACAGAATTCCTTTTCCTTCTGGGTGCCCCTGCAGAGCCACGTGCTGAATACAAGATGCTGGAATGTTCTCTGAGCTTCTCCTTTCCTGAAGTTTTCCTTTTGGCCAGATTTAGGCCTGTGCTGTTGATGATATTTTACATTTTGCAGCGGTTTATTCCCCTGTAACCATTTTTCCAGGACAGAATGCTCTCTGTGGTCACAGCCAAGTGATCTGAGGGCAGATGATCTGCTTTTTTCCCAACTAAAAAAAGATGCAAAATGCTGCCACTCTCCTTTGGCAATGTCACAGCCACTCCATGCATGTGGCAGAGGAGCAGAGAAAGAGGAATTTGGGGATTATTTATTTGGAGATTCATATATTTGGGGTATATATTTTGAATAATTTTCAAACCACTCAGAATACCAGGTTTGGTAGAATGTGGTTTTGGACCACAGCTAATTTCAGGCCTTGCAATTCAGAAGGAGAAAAATGGAAGAGAAAATGAGTGGAATGAAAAGGACTTTGGGGAAAAATCAGGCGTATTTTGAGGAGTAGCAAAGATTTGGTAACAGGAGAAATGTCCAGCTACGCACATAAAATTAGAACAAATTAGCTGGAGGGGGAACACACGGCTTGTTTAGCTCAAGAACAGCTCTCTTTAATTAGAGCCATTCCCTTAATGAGATGCTGAGCAATCAGGCTGGGTTTGAAGGGCAGAAGGAGGTGGCCAGGCCTGGGCATTGCAGGGATCATTTGCAAGGTCTCAGCCCTGCTGCAGCGAGGACACAGGAGGTGCTGTGAGTTAAAGGTTTGGTGGAGCCAGAGGAGCTCCAGAGGGAGGCAGAGCTGTAATTTTGGTGTATTTCTGACCCCACAGGACCAGAAATAAAGCAGCTGTGGGGATGTGGGAGTGCCCTTTGCTTGTGAGGCTGTGCGGCCCTCAGAGCTGGAATTTGGGGTTTTTTCAGAGCTGTCAGCTGCTAGAGAAATGTGGTGCACAACCCGATGCACATTTTGGGAATGAGGTTTGGGAGGCAAAGCCAAGCTTAGCTGTAGGCCAGGAAAGAAGGATGTGTCTGGAGGCCAGGGCTCCCAGAACCTGAGCAATATTCAGTGCCTGCCCCAGGGCACTAAAGCTGCAGCATTGCTTCAAATACCTGCTGTGTTATTTTTCCAGCAGGAAGAACAAGTTCCCTGTGGATTCTTTTCTGTTTTAAAGGCAGCTGATAGCACAACTGGTCTGGGAAATAGAACTGTTTCTAAAATTGTGTTGTTTTACAGCAAAAGAGCCTCTTGAAAACAGAGATTTGCTGTGCTGGGAGATTTTCATGCCCCACCTCCAGCTTGGAGGAAGAGATTCCATCCTAAATAGTCAAGATGGACAAAGGGTAGAAGAAAGGAACTGGAATTAGTCCTGGTTTGCAGATGAGGCACACAGAGAATAAAGGTGTTTTTCCTTTTAGTTGTTTATTAATAGCTGTGTATTAATTCCCTTCTGGAAGCTTGGCTTAGGAGAGCAAAAAATTATTGTAGCTTAAACAATTCTCTAAAGAGAGCAAACTCTACTGAATGAGAGCAGGATGAGGAATGCAAACATCCATCCCTGTCCCCTGTGCCTCACAGGCGTACTTGCCCAGAGCCACAACCTGAATCCTTATCATTATCCCAAACCAACCTGAATTCTTATCATTATCCCAAACCAACCTGAATTCTTATCATTATCCCAAACCAACCTGAATCCTGGCAATTGTCCCAAACCAACCTGAACCCTTGTAATTGTCCCAAAAAAATCTGAATCCTTAAAATTGTCCCAAACCAACCTGAATTCTTATAATTGTCCCAAACCAACCTGAATTCTTATAATTGTCCCAAAACAACCTGAATCCTTGCAATTGTTCCAAACCAACCTGAATCCTTGTAATTGTCCCAAAAAAATCTGTATCCTTGCAATTGTCCCAAACCAACCTGAATCCTTAAAATTGTCCCAAATCAACCTGAATTCTTATAATTGTCCCAAAACAACCTGAACCCTTGTAGGTGTCCCAAAACAACCTGAATTCTTGTAATTGTTCCAAACCAACCTGAATCCTTGCAATTGTCCCAAAAAAATCTGAATCCTTAAAATTGTCCCAAACCAACCTGAATCCTTGCAATTGTCCCAAGCCAACCTGTGCCCTGCTCGTATTTGGAGATACCACAGTTATCCTGAGGACATCTGTTCTTTCAGGGATCACAGGCCAGATTAGGAACTCAGGACAATTTGGGTTTCACTTTGCAAGGTTTCCCACGTGGAACTCCAAATCCCAAGGATGTTTGAGTGTGTCTTAGAAGTTTTGGGGACAAAAATGCAGCAAGTCAAAACAATCCTTGAAACTGTAACACTCAGCCAGCCCTCATTTTGCAAGCATAGGTTTGCAATCATTGCAATCAATTAGGTTTGTAATCTTTGCAAACCTTTAGAGTCCTGCAGTGCTGCAAACTGGGCTGCTGCGCCTTTAAAAAATGGGAATAATGGAAAGCAGAGCTAGAGACAGAAAGAAGTGTGATAATATTGAGGTATTGATCCGTGCTCCTGCCAGTGGGTGTCCTCTGCAAGGCCAGGAGCTGGACTTCAATAATCCTTGTGGGTTCCTTCCAGCTGAGGATATTCTGTGGCTCTGTTTTGTCTTTATTAATCGTTAACTGTTGCTGTTTATGAATGTGACAAGTGAATGAGTTTATTCCACTTCTCCCCTGCTCCTGGCTGTGAGGATTTGACTTCAGCCTCGTTTCTTTCCCACAATTTCATATCATCCCATTGCCCCTTGCTCAAAAAAAAAACCCCAACCCCAAACCTTGTAATACAGCTTCTCTTTCTCTCCAATATTTACATTCTTCAAATATTTGTTGACCGCTCCACTTTGTTTACCCTTCAAGTTTGTTTTCACAAACGAGCCTCGTGAGTGCTGCGATGTTTTTGTTGCTTTCCTTTGAACTCATTGCTCTGTAAGAAAATCTCTCTGATTCTTTGCCACCCTTCTAAACGTGTTCCTGCTCGGGATTAACTGATCATACAGAGCAAATATTTCATCATTCCGTGAGGAGTGATGGATCAGCTCCCAGTCACATCAGTCCTCCCTGCTCCTGTATCATGTTGCAGGGGCATTTTTCATTTGCTTTCTGCTCTTCCCCTGCCCATCTGTGCTGCTTTCTTGCTTTCTAAATTCTTTAAATTGCTGGCTGAGGCTTCGTTTCCTCTCTTGCACCTGCCTGGAGTAGGTACAAAGCCAAGGAGAGCAGCGGGGTTGCGTTCCTGCTTTTCCCAGACGGGAATCAGGCGCAGCCTCTGTTTATTTTTCCTCAGACAGGTTTTTTAAGTGTGTTTATACACACTTTCAAGATGAGTCACATTGTTACTTTCTGCATTGTGGAACCTCCGTGCAGAAGATGGCCTTTCCCAGAGCCTGTATTTGGAAATGCCCGAGTGTTGAAGGCAAATATTTCCATTTATTCTTAATATTTCCTGTTGCTGCCTGCTGTTCTAGCAGGGAAATCGATGCTTTGTGTTGCCTGATGAGGTTTAGGAGGGTGTGCAGCCCCTCAGGGTGCAAAGCCAGAGCTTTGTGGGAGCGAGGAAGTGGAATTTCGAGGTAATTGGGATGTTTATGTCCACGCTGACTGCCCTGCTCCTTTGTCGTCACAGAAGTGCTCCCTGGTGGTTTGCACGGCGGGAGGACGGGGATATTTAATGAAGCTCCGCTCGGGGTGCCAGGGCCGGGCAGCAGAGCGGGATTTTTCATGCGGCTCCGCTCGGGGTGCCAGGGCTGGGCAGCAGCGCGGAGCGGCGGTACCAGGGCGGCAGAACCGATGGGTAAGGGCACGAGAGGAGCAGAAATCTGCAATTTCTCCTCGGTGAGGGCAGCGAGGAGCAGCCAGGGTTAACCGGGCGGTGTGGGACATCCTTAAAGCGGCAGCGGGAGCTTTCCTCCCCAGTGGGCAGCGGCCGGCTCGGATGCCAGAGCCGGGCAGCGCATTGCAAAGGCGGCTTTGTTCCGGCCATGCCGAGCCCTTATCAGAGCGGGGAATCTTTTTGTCGACTCCTTTGGCGGCCCTGAGATGCCTCGGAGCGGCAGCAGCAGCAGCGAGGTTCCCGGGCGGTTCCGAGGGGTTCCTGCGGGCTGCGGGGAGCCCGCGGGGCTGCGGGGAAGAGCCGCAGGCGCCTCCCGGGAAGGACCATGCGCTAACAGGTGCCCGTGGAATCCTCAAATCCTCGTTTTTCACCTCCCAGGCAGGCGGGGAATCCTTCCTTTGTGTGTGTGTGTGTGTGTGCTGGGAGGTCAGGCAGCTCCTCGGGAAAAAGGATTCGGGGCTGGATGGAGATGCGGCTGATGGGGGAATGTCAGTCGGGGTGGGAGGGATGTGGGGGGAAAAGCTGGGGAAGAACTTAAGGTGGAGAATATTCCCAGTGGCATCCCAAGAAGTCGTTTGTTTGTGTTTGAGGTGAAATTTGAAATTTTGGTGCGGCTGGTCCCTTCTGGCTGCCCCTGCAGTGACGCTGGAAGTCCAGTGGCAAAAGATTTAACTCTTTGCTAGTGGAAGAAAAGAAGGATAAATAATGGAGGCAGTACTGTGATGGTTTCACAGGGATCTGTAATTAGGGTGAGCTCCTGTTTCTGGCCTTATTCTTTGTGGGTAGGGCAGCCTCATTCTCCACCTTATTTATTCTGTGGTCAGGGGGGCAGGGGCTGCACTGAGCAGCTCTGTGGGGGTTTTGGGTCAGTTTTGAGATGAGCCCAGCAGATTTCAGGAATCTGGAAGAAAGGAAGCAAAATTAAGGAAGTCAGTGGGAGCAGTAGGACTGGGGTTGGAAATCAGAGGTGGCACAGGGCAGGTCTGAAGGCAGAGACTGGGGCAGTGCTGTGTAGGAGGCTGGTGTCCATTGGGATAACCAGATTGGGAGGAATGGAGAAGCTGGAATATCCATAACAGAACAAGACGATGCAGAAGCACTCACTGCACCAGCCAGTGCTGGAGAAAGAGGATGGACCGTGGACCATTTTAGGACAATTAGGACAATTTCCCTTCTCTTTATGAATGAGCTGTGAGCTATTGCAGCTCAGTTCAGCAGGAAAGAGAGAGCAGAGGGCTGCTGGGTGCTGGATGGGGCCTGTCTGTACCAGGAGGCTGCTGCAGGCCAGCCCCTGGCACAGCTCCGTGGATGCTCATTCTGCTCTCCCCAATGGCAGCTATTGAAGCTTTAGCCAGATGTCGGGGAGCTCTCCCTTTGTGCTGAGCCTGCACAGGAGCAGCACTGGGGGGGCTGCTGCTCAGTTCCGGGCAGCAGAGAGGGGGTGGCTGTCTCATATTCCCAGTGGCATCCCAAGAACTCGTTTGTTTGTGTTGGGTTTGAGGTGAAATTTTGGTGCTGCTGGTCCCTTCTGGCTGCCCCTGCGGTGACTCGGGAAGTCCAGTGGCAAACATTTGACTCTGTCCTGAGGGAAGAAGAGAAGGATAAATAATGGAGGCAGTCCTGTGATGATTTCACAGGACCTGTAATTAGGGTGAGCTCCTGTTTGTGTTATTTTTCCTTGTGTGTAGGGCAGCCTTCTCTGAAAAGCTGTTTTGCTTTTCCCTTCATGCTCCCTGAAAAGGGGAGCTGCTCCTGCTGAGATGCACTCAGGCCCGTGTCTGCCTGACCTCCCCAGCCCTCAGCACGGTGCTGCAGCCCAAATAAATGCAGGAGTTCCTTTTATTAGTGCTCCATCTCAGAGACATCTGCTGGGTTATTGATGTGCCTGGTAATCTTCATTTTCCAGCGCACTGCTGGGTCCATTATCTGTCAGAGCAGAGCAAGGGCTCCTGTGGTAAGAGAGGCACCAGTGCAGGAAGACAGAACATGCAATGGCTCCCCAGGAAAAAGCAGATGGATTTAGTGCCAAGCAGAGGAGCTTCAGGTGTGTCAGAAATCCCAGTGAGGGGACTTGGGGTGGGCAGCTCAGCCAGCCTTTCCCACTGCATCCTTCCAAACTGGCGGCTTCCAGGTGGGATCTGTGCCTGTCCCTGGTGCTGTGTGCTCTCTGTTTCTCCTGACGTCTCTGCTGCAGTGCCTCTCCATGCTGGGATGGCATTCTCTTGGCCTCAGCCTACAGTGAAAAACTGGCTTGCCTTGTGCTCCTCTTCCTCCTCATTTTCAGAGATCACACTGATTTAAAGAAGGCCAGAACTGCATTGAGCACCCTCCTGGGCATCGCTGTGAGCTGATAGCTGTGATTCCTCAGGGATTTGGGGCAGCCAAATGATGAGGAACCTGCCTAGACAGATTCTGGCCTGGCTGGTGGAGGCTCCAGCTCTCACTCCAGCCCTTGCTGGTGCTGAACCTCCCCACAGCCTTATCCCTCCCATCCATCCCTGCACCTCTCCTGCTCCTGGCTCTCCACATGCCGATTGTGCTGATTGCCTGAGCCTGGAGTTGGGGACAGCAGGTAGGGCTGTGTGTCCTGGGTGAGGTGGGACCTGCTGCTGGTGAATGTCTTTAATTCTGTGTGGTTCCTTTTGTGCAATTAAGGAGAGCTAATTAGCTCCTCAGTGCAGTCTACTTGCAGAAGTAGCTGACCTCTTGTTAATCCTGGATTAAGTTCTTACTAAGAACTGGCTCTTTGTGTGTCCCAGTTAAGATGTTGACACTTCGTTCTCTCTCTCCCCTTGTTCTCCTCCTCCCCCTCGTCCTCCCCATGCCTGTGAGCACATGATTCCCTGCCTCCTCCAGCCCCCACTGCTGTAGGAATCCATGGACTCTGTGAAAATGCCACTGCCAGCTCAGAAAGAGTTCTGCTTGGTCTGGCACCTGTCTAGGAGCCCATGTTCCACAAGGAGAAAGGGAGAGTGCTTCTTGTTGCTTGACAGGGTGGGAATCCTGTGGGGTTTGGGGAGTAGCACCCGTGGGCTGAGCGGGAGTTGTCAAACAGGACCAAAAGCCCAGCCAGAGAATCCCCCTGTCCCGAGCTGTGCAGTCGGGAGTCCACCCATTCATTCCTGAAGAGGGTGAATAGCAAACCAGCAAATTAAACATGTGCAAAGTGCTAATTACCACCCAGTTGCCCACCAGTGCTAATCCTGCTTGTACATCTTGAGGTTGCTGCGCTGGGTTTTCCCTCAGGACACATTTTCCTTCAGTGTTTCTTGACATTTCTGTTGTGTCTTTTTCAAAGACGAGGCTGGAAACACAACGCAAGTGTGTCCCCCTGCTTCTGTTCTGAGCTCAGCTGACGAGCAGAGATGTTAGGGAAGAGCTCTCCCAGTGGCTTTAAGTTTTCAAACCAGATCATGTTAAAGGTGGGCAAAGAACTACAGGGGGGAAATGAGAAGCCTTCCATGTTTGCCCACCCAGGTGCTCATTGTTACCTGACGTTCTGCAGGCAGATTTTAAAGGCTCCTTTTTGTTCTGCACCGCTGGTGTGCCTTACAGGGAGGGTAGGGTTGCTCTGGAGAGCTGATCCCAGCCCCACCTGATGCTCTGCAGGCCTGGACATCCGGGCCCTGCTGTGCCCCACGGATCTGTCACCGGCCCCGGGCTTTAATTACTCAGCCAGTGCCTCATTTCCTCGGGGCTGGGAGATGCAATATGCATGAGAGTGCTTGTGTTACAGCAGCAGAGCAGCCCTGCAGGCGCTGCAGGGGCAGTTTGGGCGAGGAGAAGGTGCTGCCTGCCTGGGCACTGGAGAGCCTGCCCCAGGAAATTGGAGCATCCTCAGAGGGAGGGATCCCCAGGTGTGGCTCTGCTCCTCCTGCAGGGCTTGGTAGAGCTGTGGTGCCCAGGCTGAGGCTGTGGCCGTGTCATGCTCAGCAGGCAGATGCTCACATTGTCCTTCACACATGAAATAAAGTCCTTGTCCTGACTCTTGAACAGCAGACTCATGCAAGCGAGCCCAGCTGATATAAAATGCATTCTTGCAGCTCTTGAACAAGGCAGGAACTTGCAGCTTCATGTCCAGGAGAGCTTCCTTCAAGGCCCCTAAAGATCCTCTCTCAGTGCAGTTTTGTCCAACTTCTATCACCATGAAATGAGCTGTCTGCAGTGCTGGGGATGGTGCTGCAGAAATGTAAAAACTCTTTGTCCTTCCAAGAGTTTGGGGTGGAATTTTGCAGATCTGACCAAGTTTGTAAAGCTCTTGAGGTGCTGTGTGATTTCCAGATTCCCCATAACTTTGCCCCTGGCACACCATGCCAGATAAGCCTAAGAAGCTTTTCTCTAAGTAAATGTTTTATTTCTTGCATTTTTACTGCTTCTCGCACAGTGCTTTTGGGAGCAGGACTTTCCTTTGATCCATCTTCTCTCCTGACAGTCTGAAGGGTGGGTTAGACTTCACCTCATGTCTGTCCTGCCACTCCATGGCCTGCTTTGAGTCTTGGTGTGTTCTGGATCTGAAGCAGCCATTATATTGAATTTATCTCAGCATTTGGGTCAGTGTAACTCAAGTGACTGTTGAAAAATAGCATCTGTTCAAACCTTAAAATTCATCCACACTTAAGGTATCAACATTTGGGGAGGCTAAGAATTGTGTTTTTAACTGTTTTCTCACTTTCTGGAAGATAAAAAGAACCACTGAAAGATCCATAGGCTGTAAAACAAAATGGGGCCATTCAGATTTCTCATTCCAAGTGCTGTTGAATGCAAAGTGTGAGGCTTGAATTGATTCTGGTTGGAGGTACAGAACAGTGTTTGGGAGAACACAAACCCTTGCATAATAATGCTTGCCACAGATGGGTAATTGAGCCTTGAATTAGTTACAGTGGTTAGTTTTGTTTGCTTCCCAAAATAGGTTTCTCTTGTCTGGTCAGGATTCATCCAGCTCCAGCTTTCAGCATTTCCAGCTGGTACCCAGTGGGATCAAACCTGGATTCCAGGTGAGCATTTAAGTTTTGCCATTCCTTGGCCTCCAGGCTGTGCTGGAAGGATTCAGTGCCCCTGCCTTCAGTGCTGGTTGCTCTTCTCTGGGTTTATCCAGATTATCCACTCACCGACCCTGGATACAATCCTACCCAGGGTGTTTCAGTGGGAGTCACACCATCCTTGGGCACAGGGAGTGGGAAAATTTCAATCTAAAACGTCTTTTCCTTGAAATAAATTTCTAATCCTCCAGCTGGCAAACTTTGGGAAGCATTTGGAGCAACAAAAATGACCTCAGGCTGATGGATGCAACAAATTTATTAGAACAGTGGATTCATGTGCACCTAGGTGTAATCTCTGAGTAATATGAAGGTGGTGGTAGTGTTGTGGTATTCAGACAAAGGTGTGGATGGTGCTGCTGTTTGCAGTTTAAAATCCTGTGCAGCCTTTGAATCATTCTGATCTGAGCCTGCTGGAGCACCTCCTGCTCCCACTGGTGTTGGTTGCAGCGGAAGGATGGATCATCAGCCTTTTGGGGAGATGCTCCTCTGGGAGTTAGCACCCAAGGCTGGGACTGATGGTCAGGAGAAGAGAAAATGCTCAGCCCTGGGTGTGGAAGGAGCAAAATGCCACCAGAGCAGCAAAGGGCAGAGTGATCAGGATTTACAAGGAACAGCTCCTTGTGCTGTCAGTGGGGGTCATTCACAGCATCCTGAGTCCAATAATTCAGTGTAATTCCACACAAGGACACTTGTGCTCAGATCAGGGGTGTCAGTGTAGTTCCAGCTCAGTTCTGCTCTATTTCCTTGCACACACAAGGCCTGATTTCATAGGCTGGGAGGCAAAGTGCAAGCTGGGTGATTGCTTTGCTCTCTTAAAATCCTACAGCTTAATTTTTAGTGTACTGAGAGGGACTTATTGTCCCTTATTTATTGTATTGAGAGGGACTATTCCATCTCACTCTGGAATGAAGATGTCCCCAAGCAGGTTTGAAGGGATACAGTGTCCTAATGCTGAAAAAGCTGTAAACTTTGCTTGCTTATATTGCTTTAGAAATCCCAGGCCTGTTTACACATGGCTAAGCGCGGCAAAAGAAACACACACACCAAAAAAAA
>LTAT01000026.1:3733185-3744852 GCA_003286495.1 Chlorodrepanis virens
ATTTAAACAAACACTGGAATTGTCAGAGGGAGGGCTCCACCAGGAGATTTAAACACTGGAATTGTCAGAGGGAGTGCTCCACCAGGAGATTTAAACAAACACTGGAATTGTCAGAGGGAGGGCTCCACCAGGAGTTCTAAACACTGGAATTGTCACAGGGAGGGCTCCACCAGGAGATTTAAACAAACACTGGAATTGTCAGAGGGAGGGCTCCACCAGGAGTTCTAAACACTGGAATTGTCACAAGGAGGGCTCCACCAGGAGTTCTAAACACTGGAATTGTCAGAGGGAGGGCTCCACCAGGAGATTTAAACACTGGAATTGTCAGAGGGAGGGCTCCACCAGGAGTTCTAAACACTGGAATTGTCACAGGGAGGGCTCCACCAGGAGTTCTAAACACTGGAATTGTCAGAGGGAGGGCTCCACCAGGAGTTCTAAACACTGGAATTGTCACAGAAAGGGCTCCAGCAGGATTTCTAAACACTGGAATTGTCACAGGGGGGGCTCCACCAGGAGATTTAAACAAACACTGGAATTGTCACAGGGAATGCTCCACCAGGAGATTTAAGCACTGGGATTGTCCGAGGCAGTGCTCCACCAGGATCTTTAAACGCTGGAATTGTCACAGGCAGTGCTCCACCAGGGGTTTTTAGGCACTGGAATTGTCACAGGCAGTGCTCCACCAGGGATTTTTAAGCACTGGAATTGTCACAGGCAGTGCTCCACCAGGGGTTTTTAAGCACTGGAATTGTCACAGGCAGTGCTCCACCAGGGGGTTTTAAGCACTGGAATTGTCACAGGCAGTGCTCCACCAGGGGTTTTTAAGCACTGGGATTGTCACAGGCAGTGCTCCACCAGGGGTTTTTAAGCACTGGGATTGTCCGAGGCAGTGCTCCACCAGGGGTTTTTAAGCACTGCAGTTCTCCACCAGTTTTAGGCACTGGAATTGTCACAGGCAGTGCTCCACAGGAGATTTTAAGCCCTGGGTGCTCCACTGGAGTGCCAGTGGTGCTGAGGGGCAGAGGCTCTGTTTGGGGTGATCAGCTGGAGTTTGGTGTGTGACCTGTGTGCCCTGCAGAGCTGTAGCCTTCCCTAGCACTGCATGCAGATGTCAGGTCACTGACTCGTGACTATTTCGAGGCAACAATTAAAGACTTAGAGAAAATATTCCATTTTTCACATTCCTCCCAAGCTCTTCCTGGTTACAGCCCCCCTGTAACCACGAGCTCTGCTCTGTGCTCCTGTGGCATCATCTCTGCAAACCTGGCCCATCTTCTCCCTGTCTGTGTGCAGCCCCCTCCTTCTGTTACTTATTTATTTTCTCTTTTCAGTTCTAATGCTTATGGTTTCTTTTTCCAGTATGACAGACTTAACCTGCTCAAAGTAAGAATATGTTTTTCCTTTTTCTTTCTTTTTTCCTCCCCCTCTCCATTTTACTGTCTGTTGATTTTCACAGTTTGCATCTCCCTCTCAGTGAGTTAAAAAAAAAAAAAGATAAGTTAGAAGAGAGATTTAAGGGCTGAGGTCGTTTGGATTTTGGACAAGTCTGTTGGACTTGGTGGAGGCAAAAGCTGAGGTTTGAGTGTTGGTATAATTAAGGATGTTGGTAAAATTACAGACATTAATATCATTATGGATCTCAGTATAACTTTTTTGTGTGGAAGAGCTTAAAGAAGAACCTGCAGAGCTCCTTTGTAGAGGACCCTTGATTCAGGGAAACTCAAAAAAAAATAGTTCCTGCAATGAATGCAGCAGAGGGGACAGAAATCCTGTTGGGCTGTGCTGACACCATGGCGTGGGCACCCTGATTTAGAAGGCAGAGTGGCAGCAGTGCCTCTGGTGTGTGAGTGCCAATTCTAGTTTGATTATGAGGTTTTTTCCCCCAGGAATTTCTGAGTTACGCCTTTTGCTCGTTAAGGCAGACAGATGGCAAAACAAATCTGCAGGAAAATCAGCTCCATCTCAGGGCCTGTGCTCCTGAGGACAAGGTGCTGTGTGCATGGCTCAGATTAATTACCCTGGTTCTTTTTTTAGTCTAGACTGGGTTGCATAAGGCTTTTTTCCACGTCCTACTTGCAGAGAGGGATGACTTCAACCCAGTCCTTTATGAATGGGTCAGGTGTGGAAAAAGAGTGGGAAGCAGGAGGAGATTCCTGTGCTGGAATGGGATATGAGCCATGCTCTGTGTTCAGTCCCTCAGCTCATCTCCTTTCCCCAGGATCTGGGGGGAAAAGGGGGTGTTCCTCTTTTTAATGTCAAATATTTTGTATTTTAGCCTGTGGGCTGTATTACTGTGGGGCTTTTCATGAGAGAGCTCTGCAATGGATCCTGCAGAAATGGGATCCATGGAGGTTTTGTGGCTGGAGTGGCACACAGGGAGCTTGGAGCAGGAAGACCCGGGGTGGGAACAGAGCAGCCCCTTTCTCTTGGCAGAAATCTGTTCCTCTCTGCCCTCATTAACACTTCTCCTCCTTCCCTGTGGCAGAGCACCCCGTGTGTCCTTGGTGGGCAGGCAGTGCCTGTGTCCCTGTGAATATTCCAGGGAGTTCCCAGTGAGATCCCTGCAGCCTCTGTGGCCAGGCACAGCACAGAATGTTTCCCTTCCTATTCCAGACTGCCTGCAAAGCCTGGAAAATTCTCCAAGGTCGGCAGCAAGATGGCTTCAGAGGAGGAAAGGCAGTGAAATATTGCTTCTGTCCTTGTGTTATCCACTGAAGGGTTGGGGAGTGGGGACAGCGCAGCTGGAGCTGCCCACCCTCGTGGGAAAGGCTCTGGTGCCCCCAGGCTTCAGTGCCTCGAGGGAAATCCCCCCAAAAAGGGGATTCCTGTGTCCTGAAGGAGCTCAGTGTCCTGCCCTTGGAAAGCCAGCCTGGTGGCAGTGGGAAGCTCATTCCTTCCTCTCCCTGTGCAGATAAATCTCACCTCCAGCTGAAAACTGCCAAGCGTGACTTTCCAAGCTGAGCCAGCTCTGTTGTATGCTCCAATGTGACGTGTGGCCTGTCCTGTCCAACCATCTGAAATGCCACAATAAGGATGGGGGAAAAAAAAAATCACATGTGCAGATGATGCAAAACACTGTGTGCTGAAATGCTGAAAAAAAAAAATCCCAGCCTTTTTTTTTCCTTGCCTAGCTTCTCTAGCGATTTTCTACAGCACCTTTCCTGGCTCTGTGTGTGTGTGTGTGTGTGTCCCTTTTAAAATCCAAAATACCCTTGGAACATTTGCCTTTTGTGGGCAAAGCTGAGTCCCTGCCCTCAGCAGTGCTTTGGAGGCTCAATGTGAGTTTTACCACCCAGCCAGTGGAAGAATGAAGCCCCTAAAGAGGTGGCTGGCAGTGATGATGAGATGATGATGATGGTGATGATGTGATGGTGATGATAGTGATGATGTGATGATGATGATGAGCTCCTGTGTTGCTGGCTGGCACTGCTGGTCTGCAGACAAGGTGGCAGCATGTCTGTGTGTGTGTGCATGTGGACATGCACACCTTGGCCTGAACTGTTTCCTGTTCCTGACTCCTGCTGCTGGACTTGTCCCTGCTCCTGTCACTGGGGATAACTGTGTCACACCACACTGTGAAACCCATTGAAATCTTCTGTTTAATCCCACTTTCACTTCACTAATGATCCAAACCAGATTGGACCTGCTTTCTCTGTCCCTCTTTCTTTTTGATCCTAAGATCTCTGTGCTGACTAATGCTTCTCTTTTATTTTGTCCTTACAGAAAAGCCAGAGTTGGTATAATGTAAGTACTCCCGTTTCTCTTGTCCCTGGGTGGCTCTGGGTGGGAGGGGGGAAGGTGCAAAGGGGCTTTGCAGTGGCACCGGGGCACCCCGACCATTTCCAGGAGGAGGAGCTGGAAATGGCTCAGCACTGGCAAAGGAGGGCTGGCGTCCTGAGGGAGGGGTTGCCAGAGACAGAGAGCAGGAGCTTTGTCCTTTTGGTCACTCTGGTGATGCTCCCCACATCCTGCCCCTCTGGTGTCTCAGCGTGGGGTGTGGTGACACGCGGTGACGAACAGAGCTGCCACCCTGCAAACCCTTTGCGACTCTCAGGCCGGTCTGGGGGCCACAGAGGAGTTATTTTCTACCAACGCCAGAGAAACACCAACCACCCTTTGCTTCTGCCTTGGTGTTTTTTCCTTCTGCCAGCACGAGGGGCCCTGCTCTGGGATCAAGTCGGTGTCACCTTTGCACGGTCGGGCCCCCACCCTGGAGGCTCTGAAGTAGCCGTAGGCAAATGCAGCAGCCACCCACGGCCAGCCACAATTCCTGCCCTCCTGCAGCCATCCAGAGCAGGATGGGGGCCAGCAGAATGTGGGATTTGGGCTGAAACAGCGAGGTGGAGAGGCAGAGTTGGGATCCTGCTGGGTGTGAGCAGCAGCGCAGGAAGAGACCCCAGAGGCAGAGAGGGACAGAGGCGGCGAATAAAAGAATAAGATTTTATCTTAAGAATAAAATACAAACCAAGGTGGGCCAGAGTGGTGGAGAAGTGGCAGATAAGGACTGTGAGCAGATGCCTCGGTCTGACCTGGCTGCTGCCAAGCCCTGACTCTGTCACCAGGCCACAGGTGACTTTGGCTCTTACTGCTTCTGCCTGTAGCTGCTGAGCTCCATTCCCTGCTGCATGGTGCTTTGCTGTGCTCTGCTTCTGTGGGTCTCTTGTGTTTTCATGTCCTCTCTATCTTATCTTTCTGTTCTCTTGTTTTTCCTCCATATATTTTCAGCATGAGAGACAGTACATCCGGAGAGTAAGCACTGGCTGCATTTTTTTGTGGTTTTCCCCACCCCACCCCGTTATTTTCCTTTGTAAACAAAACAAAACAAACCCATTTTCTAGTTAGCAGAGACATTCTGGCCAGATAAAAGCAGCAGTGTGAAAATATGGATGAGGCACAGACTGCAGGAAGTCAGTCAGTCCTACTTGGCAGTGTTATTTCCATTAAAAATTTGCTAATGCATCTCCTTGATAGAGTTTCCCTTCTTTGGCAGCTCCTTCCAGGCAGGATTTTTCTGCCATTTGGACCATTCTGGTTCCTCCATTCCTCTCCCTGCTGAGGGCAGCTCTAGAATGAACCAGTGGAATCTCCCTCTTCATGGAACCTCCCCATTTCCTTCGCCCATTTTCCCCACTCTCATTCTACACAAACCCCACCGTGCCCAGAGCAAGCCCCTCCACACTGTTCTGTGTGCCAGGCACCGTGCAAACCCACCCCAAAAAATAATCCCTGAAAGAGCACATGGCCCTCAAACATCTGCAGGGCATCACCAGTTTTCTTCTTTTTTTTTTTTTTTTTTGCTGCTTTTAACTGGTCTTTTTGTCTCTGGAGCACTGCGTTCCTCTTTGCCAGTTGGAGCCCTCCCTTTTCCCTCTCCTGGATTCCTTTTTCTCTATTTTTTTTTTGTTTTGTTTGTTTTTTTCCTCGAGATGCCACCAACTTCTCCTGCCTTGTGTGTTCACCTGAGGATCCCAGCAGTGCTTTTTTGGGATTGCCATCCCTGCCCCGTGGAGAAGGGGGAGGAAAGGGGTGAAGGAAGCTCATGGGTTGGTGTGGCAGAGCTGCCCCTCTCTCTGCTTGTGCTTTCTCTGCTTGGCTTTGCAGAGGACAGACACAAACTGGTGCAGGTGCCCTGTGAGACTGAGAAGAGAACCCCAGTTTGGGAAGAAATAATGAGAATTTGGGGGTTTGCTTCGTGTTCTTGTCCTCGTGGTGGAAGAGCAGAAGGTCAGGGGAAAGAAAAAGTCCCTGAGGTGCTTCTCATGCCTTTAGTGAGGAATTGTGTACATGGAGACTTTGGTTTGGAAATATTGTGGTTTTTAAGGGGAAAAAATCTGTTGGTCACTTGTGGTTTAACCATCAGTAGTGTCTGCTTTGGGTTGTGTGTCTGTGAATTATTGTTAATTCATTTATTGTTTTTAAAATAATTCATGAAAATAGAGCTCAGGCCTTAAATCCAAACTTGCTTTGTAGTTTTGTTTGCTGAAACAGAGATGTGCCTTACCCCGTGCCCCTGAGGTGCTCTGAGAGGGGGAAATTCATGTTTCTCTTCCCTGAGGACACCAAGGAGGAGCTGCTCTGTCTGGGGGGGTGTCAGTAACTCCACGCTTGGGAGAAGCCACTTGTCACCCAGCAGATGCCATCGAAATGAGAGACAAACTGGAGGTATTTTAAAATGAGAGACAAACTGGAGATATTTTAAAATGAGAGACAAACTGGAGATATTGTAAAATGAGAGACAAACTGGAGGTATTGTAAAATGAGAGACAAACTGGAGGTATTTTAAAATGAGAGACAAACTGGAGATATTTTGCTGCCAGGGATAAAATCTCTCTCCTTCTCTCCTCATTTTCTCTGGGTTTTGGGCAAAGGCCCCAATTCTGAGCGTGGAGCCTCTCATTTCTGTGTCACTGAGCCTGACATTCTGAGCCTGGCAGATCTGCCATGGTTTTCCTGCCTCGTTCTGCCTCCCTTGGGCTGGGAACCCTTCTACTCCTGTTCCTGAATCAGACTGTGTCTCGATATCCTGCAGCATCTCTGCTGCTCCACAGCAAGGCTTGCTCCTAAACTCAGCACCAGGAGCGTCCAGAGGATGCTCTGGAAAAGAGAATGAACAAGATGAACTTGAAAAGTTAGAGACAACTCAGCTGACCCCAGGGAAGAGGTGAGATTTAAATCCATGAGGTTTTCACTTTGGCATTTACATCCCAAGGTCTGCCTTGCTCCGAATTCCTTTATTTTTATCTACCACATGCCTGAATATTTTTCTTCTTCCTTTAACTAAGCAGTGAAAAGACACCAATTGTCTCTTTTAGGTGTTCCTAAATATTAGAATATCAGCAATATTTGCTGTCCCAGTCAGTGTGGGCAGATGAACAGGAGCCCAGCCCTTCCCAGCTGTGTTTGGGAGAGCAAAGTCTGCGCTGAGGATTGCAGGGAGTGGGACAGGAGCTCTGCCCCTGCAGCTCTGCCAACAGATTTGTGCACACAGGGCAGCCCTCAGCCTGGCAGGAGCTCAGAGTCTCCAAAATAACCCCAAAATGCCCCTGGGAAGGCAGGTGAAGGGGAGAGGCCAGAGTTTTCCTGTGGGGAAATGCAGGGAAAGCCTGTGCAGGAGGAGCTGGGAGGATCTGTCCTGGTTTGGGAGGCTGCAAAGGACCTTGGTGGGGAGCTCTGAGCAGCTCTTGAGCTTCTGGAGAGTTCCCAGACATCCCAAGAGTGGTAAGAAATCAGCCCTGGCTGGGCTCAGAGTGCTGTGTCTGCTCTTGGAGACCTCCTGGGTGCCACAGGGGAGGGGAAGCTCAGCTGCTGAGAGAGTCAAGTGTTCCCTGTAAGGGCAAAGGGGAATTTTGCCTCATTTTGGGGAGAACATCAGGAACACCTTTCCAGGGGTGGCAGGTGAGCCTCCCTCAGCAGCAGCAATCATGGGAATGGAGTTTAATGCAGAAACCCAGGCTGATGAGTGAGCAGGGTGCTGAAGAGCCCTTTTCTCTGTAAATCATCTTTGAACTCCCAGTCACCATTTCATCAGATTATTTCTGAAGCAATTTTAACTCCCTGCCTTTCAGGTACTTTTCATCCTATCAGATTTCCCCCTTTTCTCTGTAAATCAACACAAGCATATTTCAAGTCCTAATAACCATTTCATCAGATTATTTCTGGACCAATTTTAACTCCCTGCCTTTCAGGTCCTTTTCATCCTGTCAGGTTTTCCATGACTTTCAGGCTGTGGATTACCACCTGCACTAAATTAGCAGCAAACTTTCAGTGCAAGCTGCTGTGGTGATGAACTCAGATCCATTTCCCAGCCCAGATCCCAGTGATAACTTTGCAGCATCTTCCTCTGCTTTTCATTCCCTTGTAAAAGGAGAAAAAGATGGACAATCTGAGCAACCAGGATGGGTTTAGAGGAGATGCTGTTGGACTGGTGGCCACTTTCTTTGCTGGTTTTTCCCACCAGCCCTGCTGCCAGTGGGGTCTAAACCCTGCCACACAAGCAGGCAACGTGCTCAGTTTATTCCAGCAGTTTTCCAGAAGCAATGTAAATCACAGCAGTCCATCAGTCATGAAAATTGGATGAGCTTTTCCTTCCCCCTCTCCTCTGTGCCTTGTGCCATCTCTCTCCCTGGTTTCTGTCCCTCGTGCCCTCTCTGTTCCCTGTTTTCTGTCCCTTGTGCCATCTCTCTCCCTGGTTCCTGTCCCTTGTGCCATCTCTCTCCCTGGTTTCTGTCCCTTGTGCCATCTCTCTCCCTGGTTTCTGTGCTGCCCCAGACTCAGCATTCCTCAGGTTTTGTGTTCTCTGCCCTGTCCCTTTCCCCAGCAGTGTTTGCTGGAAGTTTCCTGTGGAGGATTTGTTTGTGTGGAACAGGGAGATGTCACCATGGGGAGATGTCACCACGGGGAGATGTCACCACGGGGAGATGTCACCACAGGGAGATGTCACCATGGGGAGATGTCACCACAGGGAGATGTCACCACAGGGGGTGGTGGCCCTTGTGTCCCCAGTTCCGCAGGGAGCCGTTCCCTCACCTGGGCAGTGCCATCCTGTCCCATCTCTGTGTTTGCAGTGCAGTTAATGTTTGCTGCCTCCAGCTCCAGGGCAGCTCTTCCCATCCCTGCTGGCACATCTCTGCACGGCCAGGGGGCTGGGGGTGTTTGGTTTATTTGTTCAATCCCTTTTGGAATTTCCAGCCAAGGGAATCTCAGTAAAGCATTCAGTAAGGCAGTGCAGGTGGCTGTGATGCCAATGCTTTGTCCTTCACAGGCTACAGAATTTTGTTTTTTAATTATTCCCTCATCTTGGGGTGCAGATGGATGAACTGCTACCATGCTGAATGGAGACACCTCTGTGCCCCGGTGATTTTGGGGTGCAGCTGAGCAGACAGAGCTTGTCAGTGAGCAAACTGCCCCCCTGGCCTGGAGCAGAGCCTCTGCAGGGCTGCGTTGGCTGCTTGGTGCTTTTTGGGTTCTGAGTGCCCAGGTCTGGAAGAATGAGGGGTTTATTTCAGTGTTTGATCACAGCTGAGCAGATCTGGTGCCCTGTTGTGGGCATTTACCTGGGCACTGCCCGCACCTGAGCAGGGAGCTGGAGAGGCTGGGACTCAGGGCAGGGGGCACAGGGAGTGCCAGCCCCCCCAGGCCATCTCCTGGACCTGCAGGGACTTCATTCCACATTTCCAAAGTGACCTGACTGAATCCTGATGAATGGATCCTAGAAAGTCCCATTTTTGGGGGAGAAGAGTGGGCTCGGAGATGCACCCAGGAGGTGCAGCCCCTCAGATTCTGCCTCCGTGGGCCTCCCATGGCTGCTTCCTCCCAGCCATATCCTTTGTTTTTATCTATCACACGCCTGAATATTTTTCTTCTTGCCTTAACTGACCTGAGCAGTGAAAAGACACAGAATCACAGAATGACCAGGGTGGAGGAGACCCTAAAGATCATCGAGTCCAGCCGAGCCCCAGCCCCTCACCTAAACCCTGGCCCCCAGTGCCACATCCAGGCTTTGTTAAACACCCCCAGGGATGGGGACTCCACCACCTCCCTGGACAGAACATTCCAGAACTTTATCACCCTTTCTGTAAAACCTTTCCCTGCTCTCCAGCCTGTATTTCCCTTGGCACAGCTGGAGGCTGTGAGCTTTGGTTGTGTCAGTGCTGCTGCAGACAGAGCCCAGCCCAGCTGAGCACAGGCACCTGTCAGGAGCTGTGAGAGTGATGGGGGCAGCCCTGAGTCTCCTTTGCTCCAGGCTGAGCACCCCCAGCTCCCTCAGGGGTTCCCTTCAGGGTTTGGTTCCCAGCCCCTCTCCAGCCAGCTGTCTATTTCAGGTGTTCCTAAATCAGACTGTTAGGAGTATTGGCTGTCCCAGGCCGGGTGGGCAGATCACAGGAGCCCACCTGTGCTTGGGAGAGCACGGTCAGGACTGCAGGGAGAGGGACAGGGGCCCATGTGCAGGGACAGGAGCCCACGTCCCAGGCTCCCCTCAGCCTCCAGCACACTCTGTCCAGCAACTTTCCATGACAGGAAACATCTGCTGGAGGCAGGGCCGGGTTACTGCCGGGCATTGGCCGCCGGCGTTCCCAGCTCCAGTCACTCCAGGCGTGGGGAGGCATTTTGGGATCTTCCCCGCCCGCCCCTTCCATGGGAAGCACAGAGACTGAGGCTGCCTTTGAGAGCAGAGAAGGGAGCCTGAGGCACTGAGGAGGCAGAATTGCTGCTTTTTCTGCTTCCAGAGAGGGGAAAGCTGAGCTGGAGCTGTTTGGGAGCCGCGTGAGTCACGGCGGGGCCGGAGCTGGTTAGGGTTGGGTCTGGCACTCTTGGACATTTGGGGGCTTCTGCTGCCCTGCTGACACCTGCCAGGGCTCCTGCAGGGGATGCCCACAGCGAGGAGCTGCTGAGGCAGCAGCAGGAGAGCACAGAGGGTGCCCAGCAGCACAGTCACCCCCATGAGCCTTTTGGGGAAAAGTCCTCTGGAGGGGAGATCCTCGCTGAGATCCTCAGGGGCCGCCTCGGACCAGCTGGATGTGGGAAGGAGAGCAGGGGAAGGCACCTAAACCCCCCTGAACTCCTGCCAGGCTGCACCTCTCTGGACTTTGGATGAGCTAGGTGTGAGCAGGGGAGGGCACCTGAACCCACCTGAACTCCTGGCAGGCTGCACCTCTGGGACTTGGACATAAACCAGGAGCAGTGGGAGCGGGAAGAGCAGAGTTGGAGTGGAGCTGGGCAGGGCTGAGGGAAGGAGATGGATTCCCTGCTGGAGTGTGGCTCCCTCTGGGACCTTCTCCTGGACCAAGAGCTGCCGTGGTGGGACCCGGAGGGACTTGAGGACTTCTCTGGAGGAAACACCAGCCCTGGACCTGATGAAATCCCAGCTGTGAGTGTCTGAACTGAGCTGGCTGCGCCCTGGCAGAGCTGCTGGGGCTGAGCAGAGCCTCTGCTAGGACAGGTTTGAGCTCCTGCTGAGCTGGGCTGCTCTGAGCCCAAAGCTCAGCCCTGCAGGGATTCCAATCCCTTTTCCCCACTCCATCCCCATCCTGTCTGCTTGTTCCTGGAAATCTTGGCCTTGGGCTCTTGCTGGAGCCCATCTCAGACCAAGATCTGTTCCAGATGGTCAGGCTGGGAGTTTGGTGAGTACAATTGATATCTGCCATCAGCTGGTTGGCAGGCTTTTGCTCAGAGTGAGATCCCTTCCTCTGGGCCCACGGGGCTGGAGCAAGCGTTGGAATTTTCTGTTTCTAGTTCTGAGCTGCTGTGAGGAGCAGGGAATGCTTTTGGGGGCGAGGGGTTGTCTGTGATTTGACAACCAACATCAAATCTGCTGTGATCTGACAGCTTTTGGCAGAGCTGTGAGCCTAATTCTAAATAAACTCTGTATTCCTCCCACCCCTGTGGCTCCACCACCGTTCTTAGGCAGAAACTGCCTTCTCTAATCCCAGAATTTTGGGGCCCTTGCTGGAACACTCCCACAGTTCTGCCCTAGGAGATCAGTGCCTCTGGATTGTTGGGTAAAGAGGGAAATCGTTGTACCCCAGGTGGCTCCTTCTCTGCAGCTGTGGGAGAAGGAACATTGCAGATTCCCTGGGAGGTGTGGATTTGCTCCTGCCTCTGGTCAGAAGGGGTTGTGGCTGTCGGGCACAGGGTGGAGGAGGTGTGGGCTGTCCCCCCCTAAACCCT
>LTAT01000026.1:3996666-4017281 GCA_003286495.1 Chlorodrepanis virens
TAAAAGGGTGAGATGTCACCGACATGTTTTATGAAAAATCCTTTCCTTAGGATTTTTCCCTCCTGAGAAGCAAAGAGGCCTCAGGAACAAACTGTAAACAATTCTTATCTGCTGCTGTGGAATGCAACAGCGGGAATCTGTGATTGGTCTCATCTGGTTGTTTCTAATAAAGAGCCAATCACAGTTCACCTGTCCAGACTGTCTCAGTCAGAGACAAACCTTTGTTATTGATTCCTTTTCTATTCTTAGCTTGGCCTTCTGATGAAATCCTTTCCTCTACTCTTTTAGTATAGTTTTAGTATATTATATATCATAAAATAATAAATCAAGCCTTTTGATACATGGAGTCAACTTTCTCGTCCCTTCCCTCATCCTGGGACCCTTGTGGACAATACTACAACTGGGGGTCTGTACTGTAGGTTTCTGTTTCAGGAACAATTGCACAGAAGCTCAGGAAGAACCACACAGCCACAGTATTAGAAAATATTCCAGTTTATTGCAGCATCTCAGTTCTGAGAGTTTTACAAAACAATGTATTTACAGGTAAGGAAGGGACTAACTCAGGTGGAGTGTGCTTTGCTGGGGCAGGAACAGACTACAGAGGAAAAAGGAAGAAAATCAGCACATTCACAAGTCAATTTTCTTTACAAAAGTAAGACAGGTTTAAGGCTGGTGTGCACAGCTGACTGGTGTAGTCCTTGTGGGGAGCTCTCCAAGAATTCAGTGCAGCCCTTGTACTCTTCACAGTGATTCCAGGCACCTGGGGCTCAGCAGAAGCTTCATCAGCTCAGCTCAGTATGATGTTAAGGCACAAAGCAGTGATGCCAATGGCTCTGGGTCTCCACACGTGCCAGCAGCTCTGCCTGTGGCTTCCCTCATAGCGAGTGATATAGTGTCTGAGCCCTGCCCATGGCTTTCTTTGGGGTGAGTGATGGCTTTGAGCTCTGCCCATGGCTTTCCTCAGGATGAGTGGTGGTGTTTCAGCCCAATATCTCTCTTTCAGGCCCCCAGTCCTGGACTTGGCCACACCAGAAACAGAGCTGGACAGAGGACAGAAGGAGGAGACCATGGTGTGGGAGAAGGGAGGGATTCCAAAGGGAATCTCCCCAAAACTATGGTAAGACGTCCATTATGGCTGAACACCAAAGAAAGGATATGGACGGCTGTTTGAAAACAAATGCATGACTTAGAATATATGCTGAAACCTGTTTTTGAACTTGTCCAATAAAGTTTGCCTCTAAACACAAACTGTTTGTCTTTTTTTTTATTAGATTTTTTAAAAGTTTATTACTATAAGTAATCTTGAATGATGGCTCATTCAGATTGTTCCCTTGGTGGGGTAAGCTTGCTGCACTAGCTTACCCCACCAAGGGAAACTTCTCCAAACATGGATTTCTCAGACTAAGGGCTAAACCAAACCATCAGCTCTGGTTGCACATAGAGTCCCAGGCACTCGCAGAGAGGTAGAGGGAGGGTTGAAGTTCACAGTAGAGGCTGTGCGTGGCTGGCACTGCCAAGTGTCTCCAGCCAGCGCTGTCCAAGAGGTGTCCAGGCAGGGATCCATCCCTAGAGGCCTGTGTGCTCCTGGATCCAGTCTCGCAGGCTTGTAAGCCGGCTGTACACCCCAGGTTTGTTCCTCTGGGCACAGCCATCGCCCCAGCTCACCACGCCGGCCAGGAACATCCGACTACTGGGCTCCACACTGACCAGGGGCCCCCCAGAGTCTCCCTGCACAGAACCACACAGGAGCATAAGCACCAACCCCATAGATCACTCTCGTGCACAGTGTTAAAGTCAATCACAAAAACTGAGCAAGAAATAATCAGTAAACCCTGTCTAAGTCAGCTGTCATTACAATTTTTTGGCCATTCCCTGAAACAAATATTTAAGCATGGCAATAAGAGCCACTGTGCCAGAACAAAGAGCTATAAAATACCAGTCAAGCAGCCTGGCTTGCTAACTAAGACTCTGAATAAAAGCCAGAAGTTGGAGTATGGCTGTATATCGTATCTGGTGAGATGGAGTCTAAATCCTGTAGTTTTGGGCTGTAATTTTTGAGTTGTAAGTCATGCATCGACACAACTTTCTGCTGGTGCCCATTGTAATTTGTTCATTTTCTGAATCCAGGAGAATTCCTACAGATTTGTTTTATGTTAAAAATGTAAATATAAGTGGAAGCACCAGAATGAGCAGGGCTGAGCCTGTCTCCCTGCCTAATAGCCAATAAGCAGCACTAAATCCAGGTGCTGCCTTACCTGGCAGGCATCCACACCACCAGTCAGGATCCCCACGCACATCATGCGTGGCGTCAGCTGGTCTGTCAGGAGCTGGTTACACACAGTCTGGTTGATAAGCCGGATTTCTGCCTTCTGCAGGATGGAGGCTCCCGTGCCTGCCAAAATGGAAGAGCATCTTAAGTAAAAATACACATTTTTAAACAGCTCCCCATTTTTTCCCTCAAGAAACACATAAATCATAGACTTGTAAAATCTCAGAATGGTTTGAATTTGAAGAGTACTAAAGCCTGTCTTGTTCCACCCTGTGCCACAGGTAGGGACACTTTCCACTACACCAGGTTGCTCGAAGCCCTGTCCAATATGGCCTGGAATGCTTCCAAGGATGTGGCAGCCACAGCTTCTCCTGGCTGCCACATCCCTGGAACCTGTTTAAAATACATCAGTGCAGCACCAAACCACATGCCAGTGCTCACCTCCTTCTGCAGTTGCTCCCCATCCAGTCACCCACAGGTCCTTGCCCACAGGGAAGTTGTGGGTGGCATCGGGCAGGCAAATGGGCTGGACGACGGCCGTGAAGGTGACAGGGCTCTGCAGCTCCAGCACAGCAATGTCATAGTCATAGGTGTAGTCATTGAAGAAGGGGTGGGAGATGATGCGCTTGATTTTGCGGGTTTGCACATTGGGGCCGCTGAGGTCACCTTGGTCAGTCAGCCCCAGGTAGGCTGTCCATAGGCTGGAGTCTGAATACCTGCATGGGGGCCATGAAACACAGGGTGAGACCTCATCTTGGAGACAACACCGCTCACTACCTTAAACAGTTTCCTTGAGGAATGCCTCTCAGAGTCAGTGTTGGAATATTGTAGTTTTGGTCGCCACAATATAAGAATAATATTAAACTATTAGAGAGTTTCCAAAGAAGGGCAACAAAGATGGTGAAGGGCCTTCAGAGGAAGCCGTATAAGAAGCAGCTGAGAGCACTTGGTCTGTTCAGCCTGAAGGAGACTGAGGGCAGATGTCATTGCAGTTACAACTTCCTGTGTGAGGGAGAGAAGAGGGGAAGACTCTGATATCTGTTCTGTGGTGCCCAGTGACAGGACCAGAGGGAACAGCCTGAAATTGTGTCAGGGGAGGTTTAAGTTGGGTACTGGGAAAAAGCTCTTTTCTCCAGCGGGTGGTCAGGTACTGGAACAGACTCCCCAGGGCAGTGGCCACAGCATCAAGCCTGACTAAGCTCAAGAAGCATTTGGATGATACTCTTGGGCACATAGTGTGACTCTTGGGGATGGTGCTATGCAGGGACAGGAGCTGGACTCGGTGATCCTCGAGGGTTTCTTCCAACTCAGCTTATTCTGAGATTCTGTGAAATACCTGGAAGCACAGGGATGTGAGGCCAGTACCTGATGCCTTGCAGTGGCAGGAAGCAGTGTGCTGCCGACACCAGCCAGCTTGCTGACACCAGCGAGGCCCCACAGATGTGGCCCTGGCCCTTGACGTGCAGGCTGACCTGCCACGGCCACTCTCCCACGTCCGAGTTCTGCCCACCAACAATCCGTGACTTCCTGACATAGGAGCGGAGACCACAGTCTAGGACAGAGAAGGAGAAGGGGAGCTTGGTTTCTCCTGTTCCCATCCCATACCTCCCCTCTGTTCCTCCAGGACATCTGACAGCACAATCAGGAAGGGCTGATGTTCTCTGCACAGATGCTAAATTAGCTACAACATTTACTGGCCCACTCTGTAAAGGGGAGATAAGCCACTCTATTACCCATCTAAGCCTTCCTGAATAACACAGACACCCCACAGGCCTCTTAAGAGCGTGGCTTGGATATTTCCACATCAAGCTTCTGCACAGAAGCATTCAGGGGCTCTCTCTGCCACACTGGGGTGTTTCTCTGAGAGACCCAGACCAGAGTCCCATGTCTCCCCCATTCCTCAGGCACTCACTGCAATTGTCCTCATCAGAGTGGTCCTCACAGTCCTGCTCCCCATCACACTCGGGGTTCTGTTTGCTGATGCAGTGTCCACTGCGGCACTTGTATGTGTACTCCTTGCAGGGGACCGTGGTCTGGCCTGTTGCAGGCAGGATGGAGGCACAGGGGTTAGCCCCAGTTCTGGGGAGGTCACATGAAGTCCACCTCTTCTGCCCAACCCTAGAGCATTTACACCCCATGCAAACACACACATGAGGATGCCCAGCCCCAAGGAATTCTATCAGAGGCTGCGTTGGCTGGCAGTTACCCTCCAGCCGACCCTCACCTGTGCTGCAGCTGCCCTCATCACTCCCGTCCCCACAGTTGTCCTTGCCATCACATTTCTGTGTGCTGGGGACACACTTCCCGTTGTCGCACTTGAAGCTGTCAGCTGAACAGCCTGGGGACAGAGAGCAGCTCCTGAGGGCTGGGCATGAATGCAGCACCACAGCACATGGCTGTGCCCAGCTCCCCTCCCCAAGACAAGTAAAGCCTCCGCAGCTCCAGAATACTGTGTCTCCAATCTCTTCTCCAAACTGCACACCACCACTCAGTTATTCAGCCCTTTCTATTCTTATACCACTGCTCATCCTTCTTTCTTTTGAGCTCTCATTCACCTGTATCAGGTGAGCACTCATCATGCTTGAGTTTTTTTGCCTGCTCATTTCCAGCACAGCACTTCCCTCCACCCCATGAGCCTCCATCACCCTCATCACCCACTGTGTGCCTGCTTGCGCCCTCAGCCCTTTATGCCTGCAGGGTAAGTCACTCACTGCACTGTAGCTCATCGCTGTTGTCGCCACAGTCATTCACGTTGTCACAGACCCAGAACCTGGGCTTGCACCAGCCGTTCTGGCACTTGAACTGCTGCTCGGTACAGGCTGGAAGAGTAGAGTAAGAATCACAGGATGATTTAGGTTGGAAAAGACCTCCAAGACCATCAAGTCCTACCTGAGACCAATCACCACCTTGTCAACCAGACCAGAGCACTGAGTGCCATGTCCAGTCATTCCCTGGACACCTCCAGGGATGGGGACTCCCCTGGGAAGGCTGTTCTAATGCTAGAAATTAGGGGAGAGTCCTGCAAAGGCACCTGTGGAGTCAGCAGCAACCCCCCCCACCGTGGCAGCTCTTCCAGTGAGTGTGCAAGCACTTGGGAACCCCAGCAATCAGCTCAGGACCGTGCACGTGTACATAAATACACTACACACTCAGTACATCACAGTATTTCCTCTTCCCTGGAGAACAAAACCATTTGGAGTTGTTGTGTCTGAGGCAGTGGAGGCTGAAGCTGACATAACAACAGCAGGACAGCCAGAGGCAATACTGAAGGAAAGCAATTGCTGCAAGCAGTGGGAAAGCACCTGAGAAACCAGGATCATGGGCCAGCAGCACATTCTTCCCCAGAAAACTGCCCCTCCCAAACCAGGGCATCCCATCCTCTCTAATAAACTGCAGACCCTGGACAATAACGTTAACTATAGGACAGCTCTGCTAATCCAAGAGGAAAACCTGTTGCACAAAGAAGCAATTCCTGTGTGTCCCATGGGTTTTCCAGATGAGCTCTGCAAAGCCTGCCCAGTTGGGTAATGAGATGTGCCCCTCCATACCACTCAGCACAGCCAAACCCGCAACCAACAGGATTACACAGAAAAACACATTCCCAGCGGGAAAGAACTGGAAAGAGAAGGCGATGCCACTGGGAGACGGCTGGATTAGCAGGAACCCAGAGCTCTTAGGTTGAGAAGGGATCCCAAATTGTGCACCGAGTCTCACTCCAGCCTGGAGAAGGGCGGTAGTGCTGGTTCCAGCCAGCACTGAGTCACATTACCCAGAACAAGCCTAACCACCCCAGGGCATCATGGCCTTTCTCGAGCTGTACCAAAGAGAAACCAAAGGCTGGACTTACTGCAGGACCTCTCATCACTGCCATCCACGCAGTCCAGCCACCCATCGCAGCGCATGCTCCTGTCGATGCAGCGGCCAGTATTGCAAGTGAACTTGCCAGGGCAGGCTGAGAGGAAGAAAGGGACAAAACCACACATGAGCCCTCTTGGTGTCCCCTCTACATCCCTTCTGCAGAGTTTCCTATGCCTGCTTACAGCAGAACACAACAGGAAGACCAGGAGGTTTTCAGGAAAGCAAGGCATGCTGCTATGCCCCTGGAAAAGGCTGCTTCCCAGTTTACAGGGCAGTGTAAACACAGAGGAGGGACAGCTCCACATCTCAGGGAAATCACTTTCCCCACCCCAGCTCCAGGGTTTCAACTCACGGTCACTGGAGTCGTAGGCCAGGAACTCTGCAGAGAAGCCTGTGTCTGTGTAGGATTGGTCCGAGTGGAATCGGAGCTCGATTTTGTTGGTGGTACTGGCCACCACAAACTGGGAGCGCTCCCCACAGTACCTGCGGGGAGAGAGCAAAGAGGAGTCAAAGGGCTGGAGGTCAGCACCAAGAAAACCTCCTTCTATCCCTGATCTCCCTCCACACTCAGGAAGCTGAGGGGGCAGGAGAGCAGGGAGCAGGTCTGATCCCAGCACAGACTGCTGGGCCTCAGGGTCCGAATTCTGCTGCTGCTGGCAGAAGGTTTGGGCCAGTTGTAAACACCAGCTGGTGAGTTTAGGAATGACTGGGAACAAGTTCTTCCATATCCTTGCCTGCCCCACAATGTGTCTGATCTCAGATACACTGGACTCACGCAGGATCCCATCTCACCCCTGCAGTGCTGTTCACGTACATGATCCTACCATGGGCAGGTAGGATCATGTATGTGAACAGCACTGCAGAGGCAGGTGCTGACTTTGAAACCCTCTCCCTGAGGCAGAGACAGCTCCCTTGACCAAAACATTGCGAAACAAGATTAATCACCTGCCTCTGAGATACTAAGTTTTCTCTCTGGCCCAGCTTATATCAGGCTGGGGAACACATCTGGAAATGCATCACAGGATATGAGTGCCCTGAGAACGGAGAGCTGCTTGTTCAAGCAAAGCCACCCCAGATGTTCCTGCCTTCCCACACATGAGCTGTGTGCTGTGATGCTCCACAGCATCTTGGGGGTGGTTCAGCTGCAGCACACCACAGAACCAAGTGTAGGGCTCCCCACTCATCATCAGGCAGTCCTGGGCTGAGGCGGCTCTGGGGTTTTCAGGGTCTCCCCTGAAAATGGCTGCCATGGGTGTCCCAAACAGAGAAGCCCAGTTAAGCACAACCTGTCCAGGTCACTCAGGCAGGCTCCAGGGCCACAGCAATCTTAGCAAGCTCAGCTCTTAAGTGAGATCAGCTCTTTAGTGATTTTCAGCTCACTAGTGATTTTCAGCTCTTTTGCTTGCTAAATGCCTTTGGCAGATGCAGGGAGAGAGAGAAGCGCTGTGTGAGTTGACTCACACAGAGATGACTTTATGGGCAGCTTCTGCAAAGGGTCTCAGTGACCGACCCTTCTGCTGAATTGGGCAAAAGTAGGGGTTTATATAGGGTATAGGAGTTTTAGGAAACAGTCCAATAGTAAGGGTGGAGGCAAAAGTGACCTATAATCTTACAGAGATAGCAAGGGTCTGATGGAGGAAGAGGGGCTTCTTTTGGTCCAGTCATCATGACTTTTGGTCCAGTCATCATTTCCTGTCTTAGGCTGCTGACCGTCAGGGAGGCCTTGCAGGCCCTGTGCCTGCTACCCTGGGCACCCTCCTGCCTCCTCCCAGCCCTCAGAGCACCAGCACACTTGTTCCCACAGCAGATTAAGGAAAGCACAAGGTAGTGTGTAACTAAATGAAGCCACTCCATGGATTCAGCCACCCAACACCCACCTTGTGCCGTTGATCTGCACATAGTCTTTGGTGCAGGAGCTGACTGGGATCCCAGGCTCCAGCACAAAGAACATGTTGAAACGCACCTTCACATTCTTTATAGAGGGAACCTGCAAAAGGAAGCAGAGTCAGTGGGAAGTTCCTTTCTGGAGCAAGGAAAAATGAATAGTTTCACAGGAAGAGGGTTGTCCTTGGGGGGAGAACAGAAGATAACTAAAAAGGGGAAGTCAGTTTTCCAGCAGGAAAAGAAACAGCTTCGTAAAAGTCACTGAGTTACCCTGGCTCCAGAATCCCCAGCGGAACAGGCATACAGAGGGGTGGAAGCCAGACCTTTGGTCAACAGCCAGTAACTGGCCTGTCCCAAAGCCCACACTCTCATCCTTCTTGTGTGAAGTTACAGGATTTTTCATGGGCTTCTGTGGGGTTCAGGCTCTTGCAACCTCTTCTGCCTTTGCCCCCAGTTCCTAAAGGCTCCCTCAATCATGCCAGACTTGTAGCCTCTGGGCCCCAGCTGCCGTGAGCTCCCTTGCACCATGTCCTGTATGACCAGGGTCATTTGACAGACTTGTTAAGGGAAAGAGAGGGCCCATCTCACCTCAATGCTCCAGACACAGTCCATGTCTGGGGGGTAGTGTGCTGGGTAATAGGGAGTTGTGAAGGTGCCGCTGTCTCCCTTCAGGGTCTCACCGCAGGCTAAAAACAAGCAGGAAGGTAATAACAAATTAGAGATTTAGATGTGGTTTTTCCTCAGGTGGCTGTCATTGGAGGCAGTGGCAACAGTCTCTAACATGGTTAAGTCACTCTCTGGAGAGAGCAGCTCTGCTCCAAGGCTTGAGAGAACCCAGGAGGTCAATTAGGTGCTTCCATCAATCTGCATGTCTAATTCAACATAATTCTCATTTTTGCCTCCTTGGGGGGAACATCCTTACTGCAGTCAAGAATACTGTAGGCAAGGCAAGAGCCAAGAGGTGACCTGCTTCCAGGTTCTCCAGCCCTGGAAACATCCCTGACAAACTGACCACAGCCACAGCCTGTTCAGCTGCCCAGGGCAGGGAGACAGGGGGAAACAGGCCAAGGCCTCAGCTCACCTTTCATCTTTGGGAGCTGGAAGAACTCAGCCTTAAAGCCAGGGAATCGCCCCTCCTTGTTGGTAACCAATGTGACTAGCATGACATTCTGGGAGGACAGGAAGGTCAGGTTGTAGGATGGGGCATAATTCCCACAAAGCCTAGGAAGCAAAGGACAGAATTCATAAGGCGCTGCTGCACAGGGAGCCTCAAGCAGCACAGCTCAGCTCTGAACAGGGGCAGGACATCTCAAGATCACCCTGGACTTGGTGCCCTACAGGAACACCCACCTAACCAAGGCGTGGGGCTCCACAGGGCTCAGAGAGTCGTACACCTTGATGTAGTCACTGTCATCTCTGCATGGCTCCAGCTCCAAGGTCTTGAAGGTGAGACTGATGCTGGAACTGGCATCTGCCCTCAATGCCCAGTAGCAGAGGGCATTGTTGGGGTATGGGCTGTTGGGGAAGCCCGGCGTGGTGAAACTGGTGACCTCCCCTTCCTTGGCGTGAAGGGAGAACATGCAGCTGTCTGCCCAGAGAGTAGGGAACAGTTAACAAGGCAAAGAAGCCTTGCCCTGCCTTTCCCTGGGATGCAGAGAATAATTCCTGCAGGCTACCCCAGGGCAAAATTGGCTCTTCCTGGATAACAGCAAGGCCTGTGCCACAGTCTGTCCAACCCCAAACCAGCTCCAAGAAGCACACTGGGGTCTGCCTTGCATGCAGAGAACTCTCTCCAGACCCTTCATCATCCTGCAAGAGAAACACTATCCTAAAGAGACCACTGAGATGGAAGAACTGTACTTACTGTCCCGGGCAGAGTGAGCTATGCTGGGGTCCACAGCTGCAAGACAAAACAGAGCTGACATCACCCTTTGGGCTATGGGAAATCGCTGGGCATAAAGCCGAGGTTGCTCCTCAGACTGTCATTGATCTGGCTTCACTTGTGGAATCTCTCCCTGCAAACTGGCAGGAGAACTCCTTCCTGTCCTCTGGGAGCTGAGGGAGCAAACTTTCCCTCTGCAGAGGGAGAACTCATCCTTGTCCCTCTTCCCTGGGCTCAGAGGAGAACACAGAGCATTTCAGCAAAGGGGAACAGGTCTGTGCAGCCCCCTTTAGGCTTTACATCCCATTAAGCTGTGCTGTGACATCCAGGTCCTTACACCACCCTCAGGGCTGGCTTTCTCATGAGAAGGCTGTGACCAGCACCATCTCCTTCCAGAGGAATATCCCACCTGATCCCATGCAGAGGCCCAGAGATAGTGGAAACAATACTCACGGAAAGCAATGACTGACTCCACCTTCAGCATGGGGTTTCTCAGACGGGGGTTCCACCTCTGCACCAGGCTCTGCTTGTCAGCCATTGCCCTGTTGAGGCTCTCTTCACGGTATTTGGGCACAAGGAATTCTGACCAGTAGTAGGCAATGACACTACCTTCACTGTGGAAAGGGTAATTGTGGGATGAGAGCAAGGACATCCATGGGAGGACTCAAAAGCACTAGAAGAAGGGGCCAGACGACTTGATTAGCCAGTTTTGGAAGGGAGCCTTGATTAGCCATAGGGAAGGGAGAGTTTCAATGACAAGTTAAGCAAAGAGCAAAGGCCCCTGCCAGCCTGAGGAGTCTCTCTCAATGCTGCCAGGCACCACCCACTGCAGTTCACTGCACCATATCTTGATTTTTCCCAAGACATATGGCAGAAAACAAAATGCATTTTCAGATCACTTTTTGCTGCTCACCCTTTCCTATGTCACTCAGGGTGACTACTGGGGTGCTTCCATCCCAGCATCCTGGGAAGGAGGGTAAATGGCTGGTGTGATATCCTGGCATCCTAGATGGGGCTCAGGCAGTGCCTAACACTCACCTGAAGGCAGTGATTACTGTCTCTTTGTGGTAAGGACCAATATCAGCATGATTCTTGTAGATCTCCTCCACCTGAAAGGGTTAAAAAGAGGTGTTCAGCATGTCTAGAAGTGAGGAAAAGGGAAAGGCTAAAGATAGACAGACCTTCAAGCCTGCAAAGGAAAACCAGGGCACATACCTGGCATCCCTGTGTGCAGGAATCTGCAGAGCCAAAGAAAGAAAGAAGGAGAGTTGAGAGCCCCAGAAGAGCGCAGAGCTGCCCATCACAGCCTGTTCTGACTCAGCTCACCCACTCTTCCCTGGGGGAAGTGAATCCCCAAGTCTGAGGGAAGAGGCAAGACCAGCCATAGCTTCAGCCTCTTTTAAACACCCTTTTACCTCAGTTCCTGGCCCTGACTCATCCAGTGATTCTGGGATGTGCCCTGGCAGCTCCTATGGTGCTGGAAGATGCCATGGCACTGGGCTGGAGCTGGGATGTCAAGATCCAGCTCCAAAGAAAGTCCCTGCTCCCAGCCAGTGTGACACAGCGAGCAGGGAAAACTCCAAGGAATCTTACGTGGCATATCCCCATGGCCATGGGGCAAGAGGAAAATTCCTTGCTTGTAGAAGGAGGGAGGCAAGAAACCTCTTACCGTGCTCTTCACCTTCCTGGCCAGCATACTGAACTCTGGAGAGCTGGAGTTCTCATAGGCATCCAGGAATTCCCAGTTCAGAACCCGCAAATGGCCATTGAAAACCTTCTGGACAGGTGTGTTCCTGTCTGGAAGAGAACAGCTCAGGGTCAGGAAGGGCAGTCAGAGCTGGGACTGGTGTCACAGCAGATCCCCAGTGACAGCAATTGGGGCAGGGAGGTGGAAATGGTGTCTCCAGAGCTTGAGAGGGCACATGTGAGAAACACTGGGTAACAAAGCTTTTCCATGTGGATGGCTACATTCCCAGTGTGTTACCCTACATGTCACCACCCACCAGACGTCACACTCACATTTGAAGTGCCAAAACAGGAGGCCAGTGGTGAGAGAGACAAGCAGAAAAACAATGATCAGGACAGTGATGACCACCTGCCGCCTTGGGCCGCGCTTCTCCATCTTCTTGGAGTTCATGGCAGGGAGGAACTCCACCCCTTCGTCCAGGTTGTTCATGTCCTGGGAGAGGAGGGAAGGCAGGACAGTGGGAAAGCTGTTCTCAAAGCCTGGCTTGGGGAGGTCCAGCCACAGAGCAGCCTGAAGCAAGTTTGGGGACAAGGAATGCAGCAGCACTGAGGGCAGACCTCAGTGTCAGCAGCTCCACAGCCATGGCAGGACAAACCCTGAAGGTTTCTTCTTCGCTTTTCTGCACACACCTAATTCCTTTCTGGACCTAATATAAGGTCACGAGTTCAAACAAACTCAGGGGCAAGTCCACACACCCTCCTGTGACCATGGCAGGTCACAAGCCCACAAGCTCCAAGATCTGCCTCAGCAGATGAAACTGCAGAGAAAAATTCACCCCCACAAAGTGCTCGCTGTGTGCAGGTGTGTCACCCAGAGCTCATAGGGCACAGCATGCTATAAATAGCATTTCCCTAATAGAAGAAATCAAGCTGCTTCCTTCCTTTACATTTTCACAGCTCTCTGTCATGCCTCCTGAGCCACCAGCACTCCTGTGTTTCTGCTTGGAATCTCTTATCCAGCACAAATACTTGTTAAAAGAAATAAACCAAAAAACTAAGAAGAACACACAAAACATCCCCACAACCCACAAGCAGCCATGCTCCTGGGACAAGATATGGAAGAGAGGAATAAGGAATGACACAGCTCTTGCTGTCATCATAATGGGCTGAGTGAGGAACTGGAAGATGTGTTGAAGCACCAAGCTTTGTATCAGCTGTAAAACCTGAGCTCTATATCAGCTGTAAAACAACTGGTATCCCAAGGTTTCACTTTCTCACACCTTCTGTTCTGTCCCTCCATCCTTGCCCTATTTGTGTATCTGTACCTCTCACCTGGGGAGGGCTGGACAGCTGCAGATACAAATATTTTCCAAGGATCCCACACAGCATCCTTGGTACTGTTGGACATCGTGGGGGCCCGGATCTGCACCTACCCTGGCACCTTCTCTCTTGCCAGCACTGGCAGTGGTGTGGCCAGAGCTCACCACATCTGCTTCCGATCTGTGCCTCCCTTGGGCAGGAAGGGCTCTGCACATGCTGCAAAGGCCCAAAACAGGAGGATCCCTCACCTTTCTGCTCACTATCTTCCCCTTTTCTCCTTAGCAGGCATTCAGCGGCTTCCTGGGCTCTGGAACCTCAGCATGGACGCCACCGCACAAAGCGCGGACTCGCACAAATCTGCAGCATTTCCACGTGCCCCGAGCTCCAGAAGGGTAACCCTGTCTCCACAAACACAGGGTCAGACTCTGGCTGTCCTCTCTCAGCCCAGGGCTCACACAAACCCACTCCTAACAGCTTGGGCTAATTTGATGTAAATGTCACAAGGCCCTAAATTCAGGAAAAATATGGACAAGGGGGATATAACTTGATAGAACACAAGGGAATGGCTTTGAAATGAAAAGATAGCAGGGTTTGACAGTATACTGGAAAGAAATTCTTCCCTCTGAGGGTGGTGAGGCCTTGGCATAGGTTGCCCAGACAAGCTGTGGCTGCCTCATCCCTGGCAATGTCCAAGGCCAGACTGGACAGGGCTTGGAGCAGCCTGGTCTAGTGGAAGGCAGGGGGGTGGGACCAGATGGGCTTTAAGGTCCCTTCCAATCCAAACCGCTCTGGGATTCTATGAAAAACAACTAGCAAAGGGGATCCTGCTAACACAGGGATCTCTGAGCCTACTGTACAGACATAAGGAAAAAGCCATCTTCACTGCATTTCCTCACTGAACTTCCAGCAGGAAATTCATCTTATTTTTCCTCAGCCTTGCCTGGCAGGAAAGCCCAGCTTCCACTTGAACCATTCCCCCACTTTTGCCGTTTTCTTCACCCAATGCCTGTGCTCTCCTCCCACCCTCCACATCCCACTGCAGCCTCTTCTCCTTGTGGTATTTGTCCAGGGCCCTACACAACAGAAAGGGAAGTGGCAAGAACCTTACTCTGAGTTTTTGTCAAGGACTCTGTAAGTTTAATCCTCTGCAAACAGCAGAAGACCACCAAGACCAGAGCAACCCACCAGTTTTCATATCACCTGCTCTCAGAATCCTCCCAGTTTATTATTTGGTGGTTCAAGGAAGGAGCCTTCATTCATTTTTGAGTTTTACTGCCTAAGGCTAGACAGAAGGAACTGTTTCCATCCCCAAAATCCACCCACCTCCAAAATAAAGAGATCTAGCAGGACTGCAGAGGACAATGCCATGGGAATGCTCTGAATCCTGTTTGGCTTCTGATCATACAGGAAAATCTTGAAGATATAACCCAAGGAAACTTTGAAACAGATGACACACAAAATAAAGCTTAAATACATAGAGACATCCTAAATCAAGAAATTCTTCAATCAAAGTTAAGACTACCTAGAGTTTGACATAGTGTCTTCCAAACTAGCTCCTACCAGTTTTCCAATCATGAAATAACCCCCCCCGCCCCTCCCAAAACCTGGTAAAGAGAAGAAACTGGCCACAAAACTTGCAAACACATCCTCTCTCCCTCCACAGGGCTGCTCACAATGCAGAGCCTTCTCAGGACTTCCAAGACATTGCTGCTGTTGGCCAGAAGCAAAGTATCTAATTCTTTATTAACATCTGCAGGAGCCTACGGCAAGAAGACATTCTCAGGCGCTTAAATGATCTATCAGTTTTCCCAGACTTCCTGGAGCCAGCAAGGAAGAACTGCAAAGGAAACCAATTTTCCACAAGAAAACTCTTCAGCTGCAGGGACCTTCACCCCTCTGCAGAATTCATACACTTCTGTTTCACCAAACCGCCAGAAAAAACTAAGGGTCAGCAGCAAGCAGGAGCTCCTGCTGTATGACACTGCACAATAATGTGGCTGATGCATGGTAACATCCCCTTTAAGCTAAAGATTGTGTCCTTGCAGAGAGAAAACACTCCCAGGGAAAAAATCATTGCTGTGATTAAATCACAAGGCAAACAGAGCTCCCCTCTGCCTCCAGCACACACAGGCAAACGCATTGCTCCTGGGAGCAAGGAAATTAGACAGAAAAACTCACCATGTGCTCTTTCTTTACGCAATTTCTCTGCCTTCCTTGGAAAAAGAAAAAAAAAACAGTATGAAAAATGTTAAACCTGTGAGTTTACAGTGTGCCTTCATCAGATTTTTCTTGCTCCAAAGCTGAGCCAGCAGCAACACAGAAGTGACAGGAGTGCAGGAACTTCTGGGAAGGTTACTTTTGTTTTTCCTCCAGTACAAGGTGCACAAGCAGCCACTGACATTGCTACTTGCCAGAAGTTATCCTGTGACTACAAGCAGATAGGAGGCATGATCCAAAGAGGTTTCCCCTCCCTCCTCACCTTCTGTGCTGTATACCAGCTCTCATCCTCTCCCATTCCCATACCTTATGAATGCCATGATGTTCCTCAGACAACACAGACACTTATGTGAAGAGCCCTCTCCCATCACAGCCTGGGTGAGCAACAGCCATTCCTGCAAAGTCTTCCCAATACCCAGTGAAGAATCTGAAGCCTCCCGCAAGCACTGCTGGAATGATGAATCAGGCCATGCAGAAGGTCTCAGATGAGGCCCCGTGTCGTGAACTCTAAGAGGCTGAAACCTCCCTGCCCACACTCTGCACAAAAACCACCCATCTGACCTGAGGACCAGACTAGCCTCTGTCCCTCTCACTCCCTGTGCTCCACATCCCCTTTGCTCCCAACACTTGGGAGGAAAAATACCCTGTTCACCATTCTCTAAGCTAGATGGAAACCAGACGAAATCACATGCAAGACAGCTCAAAGATCACCGTTAAATCAAGAAAAAGACAACTGCAATGTTAATCTCCTTTAGTTGATGGCTGCTGCACATTTCCCTCGTGTGCTCTGAACACTGGCAGCTGTAAACTAGAGAGGAGCTGAACACATACTGGTCTCACCTTGTCCATGGCTCCTCCAGAAACCATCTCTAGCCCCAAGTGACTCAAGGTCTGACTGTCTCACTCTTCAAGGAAACTGCTCCAATAAACATTAACCTCCCTTGATATTCTCTCTGCCTTAGTCACTGCAGCAGTTACTTCCTCCTGCTCCTCGTCACTCAGTTCTTGCTGGTATGGCCAGGCTCCCCATACAGGGAGTATGACCCACACTGGTCACAGCATCAGCTGTGGCAGCAAAACCAATCCAGGGAAAAGTTCAGACAGGCACTGCCCGAGTTCTCTCATGCCTCAGTTTCCCCTGGAGTACCAACTCCATGAAGAAACTAGGAAATGAAGTGCACATAGATGGATTTATAGAGCACTTGGAGGGCTCCTGCTCCTCTGCACAGTCTGAGCTCAGTCCTGGGGAGAGCAGACTTCCCACTCCTCCTTCTCTAAGCCACACAATGTATTTTTAGACAGTGACTGTGCTCTGTCCAACTGGACAAACCACATGCAGAAGTGACCAATTCTGTCAGCAGGAAATTCAGCTAGCACAAGGGGGTGGTGGGAACCAGCTCTGCACTGGAGATCTTACAGGAAAGCAGAGAGATTCTCCTGCAGTGGGGGATCATGGAAAGGCTGGAATATGCCATGGAATACAGCTCTCCAGCATGATGTGTGCAAAGCAGGAGTCCCACTGGAATCAGCATCCCCCATAGAGGCTGGTTTCTGCCTTTTTGGCACTCCCAGATGGTGATGTGTCCCAGGCACCAAACCCCTTACTGTTCCCCTCTCCTCCAAAACAGCTGCTCCATCTCTCCCTCAGTGTCTGCATCTTTTTACAGGACTCTGACCCACAGAAGGACTGGGCTCCTGGCCATTAGTTTCACCTGTCCTCTATGAACACCAGGTAATTCGTTCATCCAGCTCCAGACATGAGATTTACCTACTTCCTTTAACTTTCCCAACTCCAGGCTCTGCCAGTCTGCCACAGGACTGCTCAGGGCCAAAGCTGCCCAGATCATACAAGGTAAGAGCAGGTGTGCAACCAAATAAAATCTCACAGCAAAAAAACGTCACTGTCTGACACCAATGTACACAACCAAGAAAAGGAACCCATAAAATGCCAGGCTGGAGGAGGCATAGGGAGGTCAGAGAAGAAGCAGAGTCATTGGACTGCGTGGTTAGACTCTTGAGGGTAATTACAACTTGCAGATCCCAGCCTCTGTATCCAAGAGGCAATTCCCACCTCCCCTTTTTTAGCCACACCTGCCTCAGGTGGTGTTCAATAAAAACTAAAACAAATACCACATGAGAAACGAGAGGAATGAAATCTGTCGACTGGGCCACAGTCTCAGGGCATAGCCAGCAAGCCCGCTCAGAGCTCAGGAGACCAACAGGGTTGGGCTTGTGTGGCAAAAAGAGCCAGAAAAGTTGTATTTTTCAAAAGCTGAGAATTCCTGGATCATGTTGAAAGCCCACACCAGCTTTGTGGTGCTGGTATGAGGGAAAACAGGCTGTTACCCATCAGAAAAAGTGAAACAAATCTAAACAGCATGTGCAACTCCACCCAAGTAGATCAAGCTACACCATCCTTAAATCAACTCCTGCACAAACTCTTGCTGCAAACCCAAACAACTCCTCTGGAAAAAGATCTGATAAGAATCATCTCACTTCTCTTCTTATTCTTGATAAGAAATATATGGAAACAGCACACATGGGAAGCAAAGTTTACGTAAGGCGTATTCATGTTGTGCTGCCCCACCACAGACAGCAAAGCACTGAAGAAACTTTGCCAGTGCATTATTTTTCATCTTCAGTTCTGTATTAAGGGCAATGAAACTATAAAATGATGACATCAAAACTAGAAAGGGAATATGGGCAAGAGCTCAAGGACAGAGTCCTCCAGCCTGTGCATCTTCCAGGCACGGAGGGCAGGTGCAATAGTGAAAGATACAGGTCACACACATCTATTTCACATACCAAGTTTGAACTTAACCTTCTACAGCAGATTGTCTTGTGACCACCCTGAGTCATACGAGAAAACAAATTCCTTTAGGTTTATTATAGAAGAAACTAATGTTAATGTTTGCAGAGATAGTATAGGCTTGGCTTGCTGTACCATCCAGGCTGATCAGTGCAGCTCTGTCCTGCATCATAGCAGCTCAGAAAAAGCTACTACGCTTCTGTGTCTCTGTGGTAGTAGAGAATTTTACACTTGAATCTTAGCACCTCTTGGGGAGAAGCTCAGAATAAAGGTACTCTACAGCCCTGATCTGTGTACCTATGGGCCATGAAATTCCTCCTTGCAACACACAGATGTCCCAAGAGCAGCAGAGAAACATGCCACAGACGCAAACAGCTCATTTAAATCACTTGTATGTCTTTCCTGGTACAAACAGAAGTGTCTGGAAAACAGAACTGCCTCCAGCAGCTTAACCAAAGCAGCTGAGCCCCAGACCTCAACCTCCACAATCCTTGTGACACTTTACTCATTCCTGAAGTTATGAGGTGGATCAGGATCACAGGTCTCTAATGTTTGAAGCCAAAGCAAGGAAAACATGAACACCTCCAACCAGGAAAGTCTCTATCTGCCAAACCCATCCCTCTTGGCTGCTCCCTCCCCATCCTAGCCCATGGCCCGGATATTGCAGGGCATATTATTTCCCAGTCTGTCCCCAGCAGCCTTTGGATGGATGCCCATTCTACCCTGGGCAAGGGGAGAACCTTTGCCCCGATACCTTCCCCATAGCCAGGCCCTCAAAACACTCTTGCTGCTCCCTCAAGGGTTTTACAGAGTGATCTTTCATTTGCTGAGCAAAGGTCTGGCCTCAGCCCTTTTCTCATTGTGTCTTCCTTATCCCTGTTTGCTTTTGGCACCAACAGCAGCCAAACTGGCCCAAGCAGCAGCTCACCTGCCAGCCACTACCCCAAGGAAATGCTCTGCACCTTTCTAAGGAAGAGCAGCAGCTTCTCCTCAGCCCAAGAACTACAGCAGCTCCTTTACCAGCATAGAAGGAAACACAAGATGTCTCAAAACCACTAATTTCCTCCACTCTCATGTTTATAAGGGGCCAAGTCCAACAACAATCCAGTGGCGACAAAATCCTTGGGTTGTTTCCTGCCAGGAGGGCAGGTACTGTTTTCAGGGAAGCTCTTCTGGATCAGATCAGTCCCTCTTGAACTGACAGAGGGGGAAAACTGATCCAGAACCAGGAAAGGGACTCACTCAAGCCCTCAGTCCTGCATAAAGACAAATGAGAGCACAAAGCTACCTTCTGCCAGGAGAACAAGCCAGGCAGGGAAGATCGTGTTCCACAGGTGTCACCCCAGCCTGGCCAGGGACAAGCAGCTTGAGCTGAACTGCTTCAGCAAGAGCATCTGCTTCCCACTCCCATTCATGGCACACACCGGACAGTGGGACTGGAGGCAAGGGAAAATTTCTTGCTGCAGGCCAGCTTTTTGATCAGTGCCAGAACCAGCAGCTCCTATGTTGCTGGGAGATAATAACTACTAAAGCCAGGCCTCAGAGACAGACACCACGCAGCCTGCAGGTAGGGTAGGAAATACTGCTGTCCTGCTTTAACCCAAAACCTTGTGTTTGGAACAGCTCTGTGGCACAGAACAGGCTCTGGAGGTGCAACCCAAACTCAGCCATTCCTGCCCGACCCTCAGCCAGAAAGATCTACACAAGAAGCTTACTCAGGCCTCAGAACAAACTGATAATGCAGCCATTAATTAACGAAGCCCCACAGCCCTCCCTTCATGATGCTTGAACAGGTTTAGTTGGATCTGTTGCTAAACAACCCAGAGCCAAGCTCTGCACATAGCTCGCTAGCACGGAGTTTACCTTTACTCACAACCCCACTGCCCTTAGCTTAAGCTGAAACCAAAACCCTGGAGCAACCAACACCGAGGAGATACAAAGCCGGCACAGACAGGTAATCTCCACTTCCCCAAAGCTGTTTTTCTGCTCTGCTGGGCTCAGCAACGTCCCCCAAACAGGTTCTTCTGACCTTACCCAAGGGTAAGCTGGAATTCTCCCTTTCTGAGGGATCCAGAGCAGCCCTGAACCCACCAGGCTCGAAGGAACCAGACGAGTAGAGGACGAGTCAGCTCGGCCAAAGGCTGGCAGATGTCCTGGGAGCTCCCCTGCCCAGGTGTGCTCTCACCTGCAGCTGGGTGCTGTACCGCACGCCGGCACCGTTGGCCGGGGGGCCTCGCTCCATGGCCAGGGCAGTGCCGTGCGGCTCAGGCCGCCATGGCGCGGTGGCTCCAGCCTGGGCACCGTGCCCAGCTCCGCCTCCCTGTGCTCCTGGCAGGTGCGGGCAGCCGGAAACACCCCGCAGGTGCTGTGCTGCTCCCGCCTCTCTTCTGAAATTAGGGAAAACACCGTGCCCATTAGCTCTGCATCATTCAAGAGATCCTTCAGCCACCAGCTTTACTTTAGCAAATGAAACCAGAAAAATCTTGTCTTCTACCAAGAGAAGCTGCCCTGCAATTGGTAGGAGGGCTGGCTGGCATGCACAGTTCCTAAAGAAAAGCTTTGTGTACCCAGGGTCTCATCCCTCCTCAGGAGACAACATTATCATGCTAAGAAACCCCACTGCAAAGAGGGCACTCTCAGCACCAACAGATAGTTTACCCCAGGGACAAGCCTCATGCTCCCAAAAACAT
>LTAT01000026.1:4022902-4033274 GCA_003286495.1 Chlorodrepanis virens
TTTCCCAGTTGCCAGGATGACGACAACACCCCCCCCCCCTCCCCGCCGGTGGGGAGAGAGGAGGAAATTTGCATCTCAGGAGACACGCAAATTTATCTCAAAACCCAGACTGCATTGGGACAGAAACTACACCAAACCCTGGAAAATACTCCAAAAAGAGACGAGCCAAAGCAGAATTGAGAAGTCCAGATGGTGTTTAGACGGCCAGACCGAGGTCTGAAGCCGGCAGAGATGCTGAGAGCCTCGGTCACCCTTCACCCCAACTAAAAACGATGCCAGTTGGACCCAGGACCCCCTGGACTGACAGCCCAAATCGGAATCCTGGGTATACCCCACTGCCCTTGCGAGGACAGGACTCCCGGCTCTGGTCCCTAGGGGACAGAGCTGTGCATCCTCCTCTTCTGAGTCACTGCTGGGAGTGGCGGCAGATCTCCATGGACCTGCCAAAACCCCCATTTTGAGCTGATCACTTTAATAAAGGCATTAAAAAGGAGGAATATCTCCTGCCCCGTTTCTTTCCGTCAGCTTTGCACATTAACACGTTCCCTCCTCCCAGCTGTTCTAGAAGAGGTTGGAACCACAGCCCAGCTAAGTTTAGGAGTTTTGGTACAGAGGCTGCATATGACATTGCAATTATAAAAATGACAGGACAGGAAACAGCCTTTGCACCAGCACTAGCACCTTCACAGCCATTTCAGGGGCCATCCTAAGTTGGAAGCCGCTCTCAGTACAGGAGCACTGACAGACCCAAAAGCTCAGCTTACCAAGTTACCTTAATTGTCATTAAGGTACTCAGGACATTCCTAGCCAGTGAAACAGAACTTACTTCCTTACACAAACAAAGGGAATGCAAAGGGAAGTCAGTCATTCATAAAACTGCAGTGACTAGAGGGCTTGTGACTGTCTCATATCCATAATTTCACTGTATAACTGAGTACACAATAATAATTCTCACCACAGGCTGACTTACAAGCCCTTTGCTTAAGCAGTTTAAAAGGCCTCAGTGCAAATTCTTTTTGGTTTTTTTTGAGTAATCAAGCATATTTTTATATATATATAAGCATATTTTTGCATGCATGTCTTGTAAATATCAAGCAGTTATTGATTCCCCAAGCACAAACTGAAAAATTTTCAGTTGTTTCCATAAATTGCTTCAGAATGACAAATACAAACATTAAAGCCACTTAGCGAGTTCCAAAAAATGCCAGCTCCTTGCAGGTCCCTGTTAACTCTTCAAGCAGTGTCAGCATGCAGGGAGAGCACCCTGACCTGCAGCAGGTTTGCTCTTCTATTTTCCATTCCCTGATGGCCTTGCTGTGGGTCAGCACAGCCACTTACTGATGCTCCTCCCAGATTTGGCTGGCACCTTCTCTAAGTGTCATTGCAAAACCACGTGGTTCTGGAGCTCTAAAGGACCAGCATGTTTTTGCTTCAAGGATCTTGCATTTGGCAGGTGACTTATTCGGCTCCAGGTTAAACTGGAGGACAGTGAGAAAAAGTAACATTAGGAGATATGGGTGCAAGGCTCACCAAATTGGTTTGGTGAACATTTCCAGATATAAAGAAACAAATTGCTTCTTAAAATGCTGATCTCTGATTGAGTTTCAGTATTCAGGCCTCAATGCAGGATGCCGTGTACAAGACTAATCCGGGCTCAAATGAACTAATCCACATTGAATGGGTCACTGGATATAACCTGTGTCATCCCTAAATTAAATCATCAATAGCTCAAATTTGCACTACTCATGCAGAATTTCTTTAATAGTCCACAAGACTAAATGGTGCTATCCAGAGGGTGATTCACCATACAGGAACAGGAGGGAGGTCAAATGAATTGCCCCTCTGGAGGGATCAACAGCTGCAAATGCAGTCTTGGGGTGAGAAATTCAGATGTATTTATTGAGAAATTCAAAGCACAAGAAAGATGATTCCAGCCTTCCACCTCTGGATCTACACACATCTGGTCTATCCACATAACTAGGATCCAATAAATCTCAGATTGAGATGAGTCAGTTGCACAGGGGCTAAGTACAGGATTAAACTATTTTTCTATCAAAGCATGTTTTCAGCATGGACCCAGCAGCACATTCTCCCTTCCCCACAGCAGCTCTGAAACTGCTGTCTTTAGTGTTTAGGCTATGGGGCAAAGTCTGAATTCCACACTGCCATCCTACAGGATGAATAGCACCTATCCAGAAAGGCCCTGAGCTCGGGCACCACATACCCAACTTGTGGCAGGCAAAAGAATTGGGTCTATTGTGAAGTGGTTCAGGTTTGCCATGTGACGAACAAGTAACAAGGTTTTTGCATTTACTAAAAACAATGCTAGGATTTTCAAAGGTATTAGGAAAATGAAGATCAACTGTTAAAACATGTTCAGTTAATGATTCTTTTGAAAGGAACACCTGAGGTGAGCTCAGAGGGTTATGAGGGCATCCTACGAAGGTATACAAATACAGATTTTCCCCACAATTTAAATAAAACAAAATAGTTGTTAAAATAAAGGTTAGAAAGGTTTTAAATGGCCTGTGGCTGTTTGTATAGCATGCTCAGTTTGTGGAAATAAACTCCTAATCCACAGCTTTTAGGAGATAAACAAGGCTCTTTGATAACTAGTGAACATCTCACTGTGACAAAAACAGGCTGTATTATGCAATTTTTTTAACTAGAAAAGATAATGACAAAGATTCATCAGGCTGAATGCCCCTTTAGTTCCAGGCAGGACAGATGGAAAATGGGTAATGTCAGTATAAATACTTTCTCTAGGCCCTCTTCCCCTGCATGCTGCCCTTGCAACTTACTGCAGGACGCATCCAGAACAGCTTTCAGGCTGCAGAGTGAGAGGATCTGGGAGCATACACCACCTGGAACACAATCTAGTTTATAGATACTCAGTCTCAGCACACCCCACAAAACCACTGGAGCCCTTCTCTGCCCTTCTGCCTCATATAACTAAAAGTTACTTAAAACAAGGGCTCTTGACTTGCAGTAGCTTAGGGGTTATTTTTCAACCAGAGTGGAGCAGCTCATCAGACAGGTGGTAGCTGAATCATAACAGGCTGTACTTTGTTCTTGAAAGCTAGGATAAACACTTCCTACCCAAGCCAGCACATGGCCATTCAAAATCAGAAGCCCATGCGGTGTCTGATGCTCTGCTCCCCAAAAACCAGACTTCAAAATAAAAGAGCAGGAACCTAAGAGAAGCAGCCAGGATGCAAAGGTCACTCAAAAGTAGGATGGTGATCAACAGCAAGACACTTAAAAACAGCAGCAACCACCTGAGACACACTAAGCTTCTGGGATTAGATGCAGGTTTCTTGCTTTCTTAAGCTTAATACTTCCAAAGCCTCCTGTGTCCAGCAAGAAAGTCATGAGGATTGACTGAAATTAAAGGGTCTTCACAATGTAACTGTCTTTCAGCACTTGATTGTAGGTTAATTATTAATTTATTAATTATGAACAGAACATAGCAGGATTATCTTGATTACGTTTTGAATTTAAAGGCTCTTTCACATAAGCAATAGCAGGAAATTGCTTGTTGCCTGCTTAATTTAGTCTTTTAACTTCACAACTAAAAGGACTTTGGAATGTCCTCACCTCCCTCCCACACCACAGTCCTTCTGCTGGCTCCTGATTGATAAATGTGCAAAACATGTACCAAACATGGCAAAGCAGGACAGAAAACCTTTATCGCTCCAAACTGTGAAGCATATAAACCATAATTCAAGAACTTGCTTTCAAGTGCTGAACTGATGTGTCCTGCTAACTCAGTATTTGTATCCAGTCACTTTTTTTTTTACTGAAATACCTGTTTTCCTTCAAAGTGGGAAGTGGGTTAGATACAGTACAGAAAGATCCACAACCCCAGCAAAACAGTAACACACACAGAGCTCCAACCACAACAGTCCTGAACTGTACAATTTGGTTCTTTAAATGTATTAAATTCTATAATATATAACTTGGAGCAAACCACATCTTAAAAAAAAAAAGCCTACAAAAAAAAAGACCACGTTAAAAAGAACCATCTTATCAAGAAGATGGACAGGTTATTCGCTCTTGGCAAGCTGGACAATGACTGTACACAAAACACACTGCAGAGAACCAAAAGGATATGGTAGAGATCTGTAAGGCTTTCTACACTTTTATTCTAGTCCTGGTCCAGCACATCTTTTGATCTCACTCAGCTTCAAGGTCATGTCAGAACAGTTACAAATTCATCTCCAGTATGTGCAAAATTCAAAACTATTTACATAGACAGATAAAACTACAAAAGTAAAACCAAAACTAACGGCCAGGGTCATGGGTTAAACTATTTCTTCAGAACCCAAGAGACAATAGTTTGGGTATATTTGAAAACATATTCCAACCTTTTAAACCAAGGTACAGTTTGTTTCTACTGATAAAAAGGTTTCTATATTGAAGAAAACTAAAAGTGGATTGCTCTTGTGAACACCAACTTTTTCCTTTCCACTACAGTCCCATTTGCTGACAGACTTGTTCACACAGTGACTTTCTGTATCTCATCTCCCTCTCCTCCATGGTCACTCACTCTGTTACAGCAAAAAAACCACTTTGACTCTCACCCTGTCTTTGACAGTAACCTGACATGGATGTGAGTTACAATAACTCTGGTGTCAAAGACACCATCCTGAGTCACTAGGTAACAGTAGTGACAGCTAGACTCCGGTAAAAGCAGACATCTTCTCCATGACTTTGAAAAGCCACTGAATAACCCCTTCCAAGCAACCTTCCCTGCTTAATGAAGATCCAGGATAACTGCTTTGTCTACAATCGAAAATGCACAGGAACTGTATTTGTCAAAAGTCCCTAGGATGAAAAAAGAACAAAAAACAGCAAGACATTTCTTAAATCATCAATTCCACAGAACCTGGATTTTCACATCTGGATTGAAACATTTTGTTTTGCAGGTACAGCATGGTTTTTTCTGTGGAATGTCTACCCAGACATGGCAGTGCTGACCCTGGTGAAGCAACAGCAGAACCCAGTCCAATTCCAAGCCATGGCTGGGGTTAGGCAGCCTCAGGTGTTTGGTTGGATGAAGGATGACAACCGGCTCAGGGAAGTTCTTAGAAAGTGATCCATGTTAAAACCAGTGGTCACAGCTGATCCTGAGTCTGCTTTGGAGATGGAGCTGTTGTCACAACCACAGTGGACACTGCTTTAGTTGAGCCAGAGACTGTTCCCTGCTGGAGATGGGAGGCTGGAACTGTTTGAATTCGCACCTGTGTGAAATGGAAAGAAACAACTCATCTCAAGAACAACCTGATGACACAGTGATTGCACCTACACTGTGCTCTGGTGAAGTACCTGCTTCTGCTGCCAACAAAAACTCAATTATTGGAACAACACCAAGCACCAAAACCACTGCCAGAACAGAATATGTCATAAGAAGATCATTCCAGCCACTGCCCTTGTGAGATGATGACAGATTTCCAGATTAGAGAGGAAGGCCTGAAAACTAGTTTGAATAAAAACCTGTATGTCAGCTGCTTTTACACATTTTCAGAAGAAGGACTTGGATCCATTAGATACCATACTTCTACAGTCTTGTATCAGCTATCAATGCAGATTAATGACTTGGAATTACAGAACACTAAGTTTCCAGACAGAAAGATGGATATGCAAAGCAGTTACGTGATTTCTTCAAGAAAAAGTGACCCACAAAAGCCAAAGTACAAAGCATTACCAAGACTGCTGTGTGTATAGAAAAATCCTGACAGGACCTTTGGTTTTACATTCATTTACTGGCAGTGCTTCAAAAACATTTAAAATTTTTATTTGGATGGAGAGAACATAAAGGTGATGATGGATTCCATGAGCTTAATGCAGACACTACAACCAAGCTGCGTGCCTGTTTTTTTTCCGCAACCCCATGTATCCAGTGTAAAGTCCTCATGGAGATGTTAAGTCATTAAAAGGCAAATAGAATTATCATTTCAGGTGCCCTTACCTGTGTGGCTTGGCCTTGCTGCTGCAGCTGCTGTAGTTGCTGTGCAGTCAGAAAACTCACAGGCTTGTTACCAGCAATCAGTTTAGTCCCTGCTGGCATTGTAGTCAGAATGATATTTCTGCCTAATCCACTGATGCTACGGAAAAATAATCGTTGAAAGGTTAGTGAACAGCACAGCAGGCTCAATCTTTCCAACTCCAAACCATTCTTCAATTGCTAGTAGATTATAGTTCTACCACATGTACTAACCATTTTAAGTAGTGGGGTTTCCCCCCCCCCCCACCATAAAACTAGCAAATACACTAGCGACAAGTTTATGTCAGTATTTATAACTGACAGAGAATTAATTTAGCACACAAATCACACCCATTAACTCTGGACCAGGCACACACTGGGTTAGCCTGATCAGACCTGAACATTTCCCAATGCAGAAAACAGCTGAGCACTTGAAATATTAACTAAGGGAGACACTATCAGAAATTATGGAAGAAAAAAAAAAAAAGCCTTCAATATCTGAATGCCAGAGGAATTCTCACTAAGGCAGTTAACTTCTCTTAAATGAAGAGATGGCCTCAGATTACAGATATTTTTCAGTGTGTTAATTCTTGCTCAAACACACAGAACTAATTGAACAGCTGTTTTCAAGGCACAGAATGTTTTTTGCTTCGGTGTATTTGCTAGAACCTGCATCTCAAAATAAATAACTAAAAATTACAATCTCATTGCAGACACCATATCCGCTCAGTTTCTTGCAGCTGATGGACCTGTTAACAGACTGCAATCCTATTCCAGCCTCTGTCTGCATGCTCCCCAGAAACCCACCGAACACAGACCTTCCTCAGCCAATTTCTAAAGCAGAACTACAAGATGCAATGCACTCACTTGGCACCGATGTTGCCCTTGATGATGGGGGCAGTGACCACGTTCTTGCCCTTCACTGGCTGGCTGATCACTGACAGGGGTACCGTGATCCGTGCTGGAAGTTTGCCCTGGGGAATGGGAAGAACACATGAGGAGCCATGGAGAGCTCAGCAGAGAAACTGGTCGACAACATCTGCTGCTTTGTGGGAGTCATGTGAGCAGATACCAGCAGCAGCTTTGCTGATGAAATCTGTGCTCCAGTTCAGGCTCCTTAAAATTCACCTCCTTCTCATTCACTACACAGCTGCCTGAACCCTGAAAATCCACATCATCTTTCCACCACTGGATCCATGATTTTTATCCTTAGGAAACAACCATAGTGTCATTTAGCTTATGTAACCACAATACAGTTTATGGTGCCTTCAGTTTAGGGCATTAAAATAGCATTCAAGGATGAAATCAGTAAAAAAGTTAATACAAGTAACAAGCACTTCTAGTTCTGAATGTTCTATGACACCATTCTAAGGGAAATTATTGCCAAAGTGTGCGGCAAGACACAGAGCTGCATGAGGCAGGACTTCAGATATGCAAAGTTTATTTCATTCACTTGCAAAAGGACATAAGGGAAGTATCTGACTTTTGGGGGGCATTTAGCTGCAATTTGAACATCATAAAATGAGTTGCAGACCCATACCCAGAATACAAGTTGTGGCTGCCCCATCCTCGGAACTGTTCAAGGCCAGGTTGGATGAGGCTTGGAGCAACCTGATCTAGTTGAAGGTGTCCCTGCCCATAGCAGGGGATGGGACTGAATAAACTTTAACATCCTTTACAACCTAAAAACAACCATTGTATGACTGCCGTATTAATTTGAGTCTCTGTGGATGCAAAAAGCAGTCTTCAGCCATAAAACATCAGTATATTTGGCACCCCCCTTCTTTCCCCACCCCCAGTGAGAGCTCAGCATTACTCACTGCCTGGGATGTAGATACCACTGTGGTGCTGACGGGCACCTGCCGCACAGCCGTGGCTCCTGTACCAATGGTTATGGGGGTTCCTGCAGCTCCTGAGGCCACAGCAACTGCTTTGGACACTGTGGCACTCATGGTGGGTAAGGAGGTGTGGCCTGTGCCAGCAACGCTCACCGCTGAAGACGAGGGCACCTGCTTAGCATGAGTGGCTACAGTTATGGTCTGCCCAGCTTTGGGTGGTACAACACCCAGCCCCTGCACAATTCTGATAGTGGCAGCTGGCTTGGCCTCCGTGGATGCCACCGTGGTTATGGCTTTGCTCTTCTGATCGGCCACAGTCATGCCCAGGGCAGGCATCAAGCGGAAAACAGAACTTGTCGGCTCTGCAGTCTTTAAGTCAGGAGTCACTTTAACCACAGTGCCTCCAGCTGGGCTGGAAGAGGCAGGAGACACTGTGCTTGTCTTGGCTGGAGACTCAGCAGTCTGGACAGGGTTGGATGTCACGTGCAAAGTCGCAGAGATGCCTTTCCCACCAGCACTGCTTCCCGCAGCTGCTGTGAAGAGGTCCTGTGTCAGTTTGACAGTAGTGACTTGAGACTTGGCCAGGGTGGCCATCATATCCGGAGTGATGCGCAGCACCGTTTGTCCCTTCGCATCCGTGGTGATGGAGGATGGGGGCAGGCGCAACACATCCTTCCCCTGGATCCGAAAATTGGTCGCTGTGAGTGGAATGCCACTTCCAGCCTGGGTCTTCACGCCAAGTTGTCCTGTAATAGCCACCTGGGAGAGATCAGAGAAATGGTTCTGTCAAACTGGGACAAGGTCCAAGGCACACTCAAAGCAGAACTTTCCCAACAGGATGATGTTTGCTCCCACTAGAATGCAAGTGGAATAAGACTAGCACTCAGTACACTAGCACTCAGTACAGTACTGAAAATAGCTCTGGCTGTTTATCAGATGGCATTCCCAATCCCATCTGAAATAGGAAATAGTTGTGGGGTTGGTTTCTTTTCCAAACAAAATGAAGGAGAAATCACTGAAGAACCTGCACAAACACATCTTTCACATGTACATGAAAAAAGGGCTCAAACACACAAAACCAGCAACTGTGTCAGCTCGCAGAGTCCATCAACTTACACAGCATTACAGCTCTCAAACGTTCACATCTGCACAACAGGAAACAATCAGGTTGTGGAGCCCGGTTCCAAATCTCTCGTTCCCTCTCACCTGCTTGATGATGTTCTGGCCAGCCGCGTTCTGAATGATAGTGGTGGAGGAGGTGCTTGCAGCAGAACTGCCTGGAGAGCTGGTCACTGGCTTCACAGCAGGGCTGGGCACTGCAGGCAGCCCCGTCACAGTGATACCTGCCTGGCTGGCCATGGAGCTTCCTGTTCTTGGCACCTGCACAGGGTTACTTTGAGCTTTTACAGGCAGGGTCATCACAGCCTACAGAAGAGAAGAGGAAGACTATGAGCAGACTACCACAGTAGGAACAGTCTAGTGATTCTTCTCTGTATTGTGTTAGCTTGTGAGTTCAGGGAGGTTCACAAGAATTTCCTTACAAGGATTCCAACTGCTTGGAATTGTAGTGAGGTGGGTGTCAGTCTCTTTTTCCAGGTAACAAATGACAGGACAAGAGGAATTGGCCTGGAGTTGCACCAGGGAGGTTAAGTTGGATATTAGGAAATTTTTTAACATAAAGGGTTGTAAAGCATTGGAACAGACTGTCCAGGGCAGTGGTGGAGTCACCATCCCTGGAAGCATTCAAAAAAATGTGTGGACGGTGCACTTAAGGATATGATTAGTAGTGAACATGGCAGTGTTGCTGTGTTCGTGGCTGGACTTGATGATCTTGACAGTGCTTTCCAAGCTTAATGATTCTGTGACTCTAAGTTCTATGGGCTTTTTATGTAATGCACAATTTAATGATGCCAGGTAAATATGTGAAAAACAGAGTACTGAACAGTATGGCATATGTAAAACTGTTTCTGTGCTCTTGCCTGCAGTTAGCACATGCTCCAAATGCTTGTGCATCACACCAAAACACTGCAAGTCTGATCAGATGTCAGATGCTCTACCCCTTCCAACTCACCTGAGGGAGCACTTTGGTTTGTGTGGCTGTAGCTGGAACACGGATTTGAGGCACTGACGTGGGCTGCTGCTGCTGCTGACTGACCACTGGGGCTTGTTGGGACATAGCTGGGAGGCTGGACTGGGCAGTGACCACACGGACCTGTGGCAGGCCTGAGGAGCTGCTGTGACTGACCACACGTGGGGTAGGTGCTGGCCCCGGCTGTGCCTGTGAGCTCTGAGCTGGGGACAGCAACGTCCCCAGCTGGGGCATGGTGGGAGAAGACACCAGGAGAACGCTACAGAAAGACAAGGCCAGTAGGTCAGCAAAGATGAAGGAAATTCACACAATCACAGAATCACTGAGGTTGGAAAGACCTCTGAGATCATCGAGTCCAACCTATGACTGATCCCCACCTTGTCACCCAGCCAGAACACTGAGTGCCACGTCCACTTGTTCCTTGGTCTCCTCCAGGGATGGAGACTCTACAACCTCCCT
>LTAT01000026.1:4033284-4045033 GCA_003286495.1 Chlorodrepanis virens
CAGGGATGGAGACTCTACAACCTCCCTGGGCAACCTCTTTCAATGTCTAATTATGCTTTGTGAAGAAATTCCTCCTGATGCCCAACCTGAACTTCCCCTGGCACAGCTTGAGACTATGCCCTTTTGTCATGCTGCTGTTTCCTGGGTGAAGAGCCCAACTCTCACCAGCCTCCAGCCTCCTTTCAGGGAGTTGCAGAGAGTGGTAAGGTCACCCCCAAGCCTCCTCTTCTCCAGGCTAAATAACCCCAAACTCCCTCATTACTGAACTATACAAATTATTGAAGAGCAGCCAGCAGCGTTCCCGAGTGACATAGGGGACCAAGAAGCGGTACCTCTGGCTGGGTTTTGCTGGCTCTGACCCAGCACCAGATACACTCTTGCTGACCGCAGACACCGGTGGGGGTGAGATGGGTGTTGCTGGCAATGCAGGGGCAGTTGGTGTCACGGGAGTCACAGGAGTTGGTGGCATGCTGGAGTCACTGAGGCTCAGCTGACTAGGATCTGCTGTGCTGGTGGGGAGGGCTTTCACAGTACCCTCCTTACTACTTGACTTCTACAAAGAAACCACATTCAGCATCACAACATCTGGGGTTAATTGCTGCACCTTACAGTAGGCTGAGCACTTCAACCTGAATTCTGTATGGTGGTGAATGACACCCTGCTGTTAAATCCTGAAATCCAACATGACTGACTGTCTGCCTTTCCTCAGCTGCAACCCTGGATGAACTGGTGTGTTTGGCTGCTCCTGCTCTCAAGGAAAAGTGCACCTCAGTTGTAACAAACATTCAGAACATGCAGATTTCTACCTTGGTTAATGTGCCAATAGACAAGTACTTCAGAAATATTTAATATCACACATCCAAACCCTGACAGCTTCAGCAGAGCAAGGGGGAGAACAGCCATGTTCCACACACTCTGTGACAAATTAACCTCAAAACTAGATCTGAAAGACCATCCCTTTCATAGAGAGCACAAATGAGAGGATAACAGTGGACACTGTGTGGAGGAAAAGTTCCCTCCCTCCCTGTTCATTTTGTGCACTGACATTCATATACATCATTAATTACTAATTCAAACATGGTAATTTTCATCACCTGCTATGGATGCAGAATTTATGGATTAAGTTAAGACTAATCTCCTTCTCAATCCCAAAAGCAGCTATGCAACCCTGAGCAAAGAAATCTACCATTTTAGCTGGAGGTTTTGGCTTCTGAAGAGCTTTTTTGGCCTTTGCTGCAGCAGCTTGAGCATGATGGATCCGTTCTGCAAGGACAAATTAATGGTTAGAGCACCTGAACACAAGGAGACTGATTTAAGGAAGAGGCTAAGTAAGAGGTGAAGATTCTTCTTCAGACAAGGAATTAAATACACAGTGATGTAACAGTGCAAAGAAAAACATCTAGTAAATTAGCCAAAAAGGCTAAAATAAGACACATAAAAACATATATCTGCAGTTCTTGCACATGGGATGGTATTTTTCAAACAAATGCTCTCTAAGACTGGCTTTAAGTGCTGAAGGACTAACATAAGTAAATTGACTAGGGAAAAAAGCTAGACTGACAAATTGGTGTTCACTATCCATCTTTATAAACATTTTTAATTCTTAAGATCACCAACCCAGGCTTACCAAACTCTTCCTCGCTCCTGTCCCGGTGCAGGTAGATCCACAACTTCCGCCCAATATCGTATTTCACACAGGGATCTTTCTCATAATGCAATCGGTCCAGAGCACCACTAACAACAGTGTTAACCTGAAGTTCAGAATTCACAGATTACAAGATATCCTTCACTGGACTAGCCAAAACTGATGAATAGAAACATGATCCTATTTGGTATAAAACCTGAGTAAGCTGCGAGCAATCTCCATCTCAGTGAGAACTGATTGAGGGCAGAGATTGCATCCCAGGATAGTGTTTGCCACCTTGGGTTACATGGAGCTTCCACCAAAGCTCTGAAAATTGACTGTTCCTCAATCTAAAATGTGAGCAGCTCCAAGACAGTGTTAACTCTGTGGCTTTTCTAGCTGGTTTTTCCTCGTCCAAAGTCGGTGCATATTTGCAGCAGCTCGTCATAGTAGCACACAGCTCCCTTTTGCTCATCACAGCAGCATAAAATCTATTGGGCCTTTGCCACTGAATACTGCCTGGGTCCATGCAGTGTAATTTTCTGAGAATCTGAGGCCAGACATGACATCCAACTTACCTGAGCACTTGTGACATCTGGAGCTAGGAACTGGGAATCTTTGAGCAGCTCACAGATTTCAGCTCGAGTTCCCTCTCCATTAGGAAGGCGAGCAGCAGCATCACGAACTGAAACACAAAACTAGAGCTTAAACTTCCAGCTGTAACTGGACAGCGGTACTCAGGTACTCCATCAGATAAATTCTGGGACTGCTCTATTACCCTTGCTCCCACAGTGTCTACTTGCTTACTAAAATCTAGCCCCAAAAAATCCGAGGAGAGATTATAAAGGATAATTTTAAAGTATATAAACTGTGCCAACTTTGTGCTAATAGCGATGAACTTGGGGAACAGCATTCAACCCCAATGTAGATTCCTGAAGTCGTTGTTTTAGGGGTCAGAGGAATGTTCTTCTTGACAAAAGTTTTTCTGGCCATGACCTTACCAAGGGATAAAATGGTGACATATGCTGGTCTGTCTGAGCGCAGGAGAGAATGTTCCCGGGCTTTGTTTAAGGAGGTTTCCTTGTCAAACACCCCTTTCACAGGACCAACAACCGACTCGAAGCCATGCATCCGGAAGGTGAAGGCTTTGTGGGGCTGGCTGTAACGGTAACGCTCCTGGAGGCGAACATAAGAGCACTGACTTTACCAGGAAACATACAGCAAAGCCTCATGTCATATTACTAAGTAAGTTGTTATCATTCTCTAGAGAAAGCCTTTTTAAACTAAAGGCTCAAATACTGCCATATAGACTTATTTTGGATCAAGAAAATCACAAACTAATTCATGCAAAGTACAATGCTCCACCTAAGCAAGGTGTGCAGGTGCAATGCATTCACTGTCAAGCAGCTGCACAGACTAGAGAGGTGCCAGAAATACAAGAGATACACCTTCTGTCCCCTTCCTCCCTTTATCTGGCCAAAGAGAGATTTTCAAAATTTAACTTACAAATTCTGTCCTGCAGACAGCACATGGAGAGAAGGGAGAAGAATCCCCATCATGTGTTTTCCCTCTAATTCCCACTTGCATCTACTACAGATAACTAAGTGGATGGGTGCACTTATTGACACTTATTTTTTGCTTGCACACACACATGGCCAAAAAATAAAGAGGTAAGTAGAGGATGGTGGGGGACGGCAAAGGAGACAGTGCGGTTAGCACAACCAACTGACACTATCAATTTCGTTAATTTTATCCAATTAGTTTTTACCAAATTAATTTTACCCACTGGAAATACTGATGGTTTTGAAAGAAGGCTAGGTCATAGCAAGTTTTATGCAAGGCCAAGATACTGACTTCAAGGCAGAAGCAACACATCAATTCTTCACATTAATTACATTTGTGTAGAGTATAAAATTGACATCCTACACAAATTCTCCTGATTCAGTGGCCAACTGTTTTAACAAGTGCCTTTAAAATAAAGAGTCTCTTCTTACTTGCTCTTGAAACACTCGTTTCTCCTCTCCAGTGCTAGGCCGAACTACATAGTCGGTCCTTCTGAAACAAAGGGCACCATCAGTTCTGAGCACAAGAAGCCCACAGCAGTCCCAAACGATGAATCCCCTTATCCTTCTGCAAATTCTTCTGAGCAAATCCTGAAAATATTTATGGCAACAAAAGCAAGCCCTGCAGAGATCTTAAAGTATGCTATGTGCACTACCTGAAGGCGACCAAGGACTATAAATCATCTCATTAGCAGAACCTAAGCTAGATTGCAGCTTTGCTCTGATAATATAGGTGAACTTGGATAAAATCAGTTGATTTAATGAAGTCTAGTTACTGCATTTATAAAATCAAACTATCAAATCTTCTCCTGCCCCATGATGTAAATTTTTTTATTTTAAGATCCAGACGCACAAGGCCCAAATCTCACAGCTTCAGCAGCACTACAAAGGTTTTCAAGTAGTGTTGCACACTTACACTCTGGGCAGTGGCATGGCATCCGAACTGTCTTCATTTTCCTATTGAGAAAGAAATGTCAATGCTGGGTAGAACACAGTCAGGTTTCGTGCTCCTAGAAGGTAATTTTTGTCTCACTCACTTTGAAAAAAGTTTGGTCTTTGGTCTCCAACCAGAGATGAAACAGTGCTGCCAGTTCCTTCTCATGATCTTGGTAACTACCTAGTAAGAAATAATGAAAATGTAAAAATAGAACTCTTTTAATTGTTAGGAAGCCAGATGCTTGTAATTCCCATTCCTCTCCTGTTCCCTTCTCTCCTCAATGCATCACCAGTCACAGATGTTCAAACTGCAATATTTGAACACCTCCAGGCTTAGGAAATGTTAAATCCCAGTGATTCCCCTGTGCTGGTACAAAAAAGATGGTGCTTCAACTCCTAGCACAAAAGGCAAGATGCTGTTTGGGACACAGTCCCCTGTTCCCACTCTGCAAAGTAATCCCAGTTACTGAATCCATGAGCAGAAACACAGGCCTACATAACCTCCACCAGAAACTGCGAAAGGGATCAGAGAAAAGCTTCCTGACTCCAAATTTCTGCCAGTTTAAGCCTGCAAATATGATCACTAGAATCACCATAGTTAAGAATGAAAAATTCTGTGTACTAACTAAAGGAATGAACATAAACACAGAACATCTGTAATACAATCAGTATGAGCCTGACCACACTGATCATTAAGTTGCTCTTTGGTTCCCACTTTTAAAAATGAGAATAGTATCAGTTTTCTCTACAGAGAAGCTTAATTCCTTTGCAATTGTGATAATTACTAATTACTCTGAATCATCAGAAGGTATGCTTTACAGAAGAGAAAATAGGAAGGTGTTCAGACAAATGTGAAGGCTGACAAACATGGTTAAGTCAGCAACAGAAAGAAGTACAGCCCAGTGCCTTTGTTCATTTATGCTCTGTCTGCTGCTGATACCTACGTCTTGTGAACACCTCAAATCCAAAACATGTATTAGCTCAGCTAAAAGAAAAGAAAATGACTAACCATGGAATTAATAGCTCTGTTTGTGTTTCTCTCCAGGCTGCAGAAAGATGAAAAGTAAAGCTCTGGAGAAAACAACAAACCCTTACTATTGTACACATCATAGAAGAACACAAGGTACTCACCAAGCAATTTCCACTGCTGAGTTTTCTCCTTGAATTCAACAAAAGGTGAGAAGCTGGAAGGAGCATCTACAATGACATATGTACATGTCAGGGACATTATACCATTGTCCAACCTCAAAATCCTATTTTGGTTATGCAAACTGTCAAGTTAAAGACCCACAGTGACAGACAGAGCATTTTAAATGATTATGTAAGCGCATCTCTAAATTGATCCTTGCCCTTAGGAAGGGGATAGATCCCTTTATGACCTTGGGAAGGTGAGCATCTCAGACTATAAGGGCAATCACACGGAAAGAACAGAACAGGATAATAAGCCTTCCAACAACAGGCTGTCAGCTAAGAGCCTGTTCCTGCTGTTCACCATGTTCAGACCAGTTATTTAGTGCACTGGGGTGAGAAAATTGCCAGTTGAGGACTTTATCTTCAAGATGAAGAGGAAAAAGAAATACGAGGCCCCAGAGACTGTTACTGTACAGTGAAAATTCATGGGCTCATGGGAAGAGAACTTGAGATTTACAATATTCACCAGCACTATGGACAATATGCTGCAAGGCCACCACAATCTACTCTGTCACTGCCTTTAAAACTTCCCACTAAGCAAATCAGAACCACAGAATAATTCAGTTTGAAAGGAACGGCTGAAACTCAGCTGGCCCAAGCCCAAGGTGGGCCAACCTCATGTTTCAGTGGATTGCTTGGGGCATCATCTAGTTTGATTTTTATCTCCAAAGACAACTACAACTTCACACGATGGGGGAACAGACTAATTCCTTCAAATACCCTGCCTGAAGCCACGATCAGAACATGAGAAACAGTCTGTCTAGAGGCAATTTCACAGACATTTTCACATACTTGGGAATCATGCTGGGTCTTACCTACTATCCACAAGCAAAACAAGTCGACCACAACCAAGACATGTCAACCAAATGGCCTATCACAGAAATACTGCCAAGCAATACAAGGATTTATTGTAGTGATGAATGAAAAGTTGATTCAAGCTATAATGCAAACCAGCACTGACTAGAGCAGAGGAACAAGCACAATTAGTATTTTAACATCTCTTCTTACCTCTGCTATCGCCTGCCAAATACTGCAAGGCAGGTAAAACCAATTCAGACCAATTAGGGGCAAAGGAGAACCAGTTATTTAGTGCACTGGCATGAGAAGATTGCCAATCAAGAACTTTATCTTCAAGCTGAAGAGGAAAGATAATTATTTTATTAATGATCTCACAAGTTTAAACTATTACTGCCTTCACAGAAAACAAACCAGCTGAACATATGCAGGGGACAAAAAGGTTTTTATGTACGTGAAATAATCACCTGACTGTGCTAAGTAACACAGCACCAAAGAAGGGGAAAACACTTCCCCATCTCTGCCCTTAATACAGAAAATATATTAACCATGATCTATAGAATGGGTATGGAAAGACTCATAGATTCAATTGACTAAACTCATGAAACATGTTAAAACCAGAATGTGGTAGCACTCCCACAGGGTTTAATTTCTTTAATATGTAATCTAAATCTTATAATAACTTACAGCAAAGTAAGTCTAGAGAAAAGTTACTATTACAAAGCTGTAAGCTCCTCTATTCTTTGATTTTGCTTCCTGCAAAGATTACTAGTAAGTGGGTGGCTCCTTACCACAGAGAGAATAGCAGGTCCTTCCAGAAACAGTATCTCCAAAAGAAGGAAAAAGAAGCTGGATGATATTTCATTTATTTCAAGGCATGGCTTCATATCGTCAAGAGGTCTTCAAAAGAAAGAGAACGCAGAGTAAATCCTCTGAGTAAATATTCACGTCCATATACAAAGATGAACACCACGTATTTCACACATCACAAACTGCGTGAAAACGCAGCCTGCAACAGTCCCACAAAAATATAAGCTGAAACATGTTGCTTTTTCCATCCATGTTAGGTGTTCATGGCCCTCTGGAACACTTACTCCTCTTTGACAGATGACAGAGGGAGGGGGGAAAAATCCTGAGACATTGATGGGAGTCCATCTGCATTGCCAAGAGAGTCAGCCAAATCTTCCACCTCAGATTTAATAATCTTTGGCTTCTTTTTTTTCTTTTCTTCCTTGTCCTTCACCTTTTTCTTGAGGGTTGCGAGGTCAAATAAGGCTTCAGATATGATAAAAGTTAAAAAGAATACTTAGACAGCTTCTTACTATACCTTAATGAGAGTCATAAACTCTCATTTAAGTATGTATCTAGAAATGTATGTTGCGTGCACTCGTTCACACCTCAACCATTCCACCTTTCCAGCTGCTGTCATAAATCTTCACTTTTCCCCTTAACAGAAAACCTCTAGTTTTTAAACCAACATATATGAAATAAAAAAGCAAAGGATCCACTGACTTGCTAAGGAACCTTTCCTGCCAGCATTCACTCGAGTCATGATGTCCTCAAGGGTCAGGTCTGTCGTGACTAGATCAGGGTGATCCTACACAGGAAAACAGTAGAGAAATTAAAATGAGAAATGACAAAGTCTTAAGACAGCAACAAGGTGAAGAAGTACCCAAGTACTAAAATGCACCAAACTCAACCAGGATCAGCTTATTAAATTATTTACTGCAATAAAAGTTGGGAAGTCTTCTAACCCTGAAATCCAAAATTTTGCCCCTCCAAAACACATAACTAAAATTACAAAATCCTTCTATCAAGATAAACGTGGCCAGAAGCTGTATCTATACACTGACAATTGAACCCAGGTTACAATAAAGAGCAAATGGGCGGCTGCACACAAAAAATAGCAATCATTTTGTCACCCAGAAGTACCCTGATCTTTATGGCAAAGAGATAAAAACATCAAAGTTAAAATGTGGTCCCATCCCCCAAGACTTTTTGACATCTTACAGGCTGACGTTTTCGTTTCTCATGGTGCTTCTTCAACATCATCTTTAAATCACTTTCCCCAAGTTCTATCTTGTCTGCAATGAAAATAATTATTTGCAGATTTTTTCCTCTGTTGTTACCTTCCACACTTAGAATGCCATTTTCTATCCATTTACACTTCCAGCAATCTCCAAATTTCAGTAACTAATTTCTCCATATATGAATTTCCTTCATTCATTCATACATTCATTTCAGTGCTTCATTCTGTCATCTGACTTCACTGCTGATGCAAGCATGGAAAAGAAACCAGAACCAGCTCGAAGAGTTTTCAGAATTGATTACAGTCACTGTAGGAGGAATTCTCAAGTATTTTGAACTAGACTATGCAAATGCTTCAACCACTAAAGGCAAAATCTAATAGAGGAATCAGTAACATCACAGAAACTATGATTCTTGTGTTCAAATACTGGCCTTGAGAGAAGAAAAAGATTAAACTGGGAAAAGAGCCAACTATTCTGAAGACTACAAAAATAAAGCATCACATAATTTCCCATCAAGCAACACATTTTAAAGGTGATTTCTTACAAGGTCTCAAGGTAACTCACCCCCTCTATCCATACTGACCCTTTGTTTGGTTCTCACCTGCAGTTTTCATGTCCAAGGTTGACAATGTGGGGATCACTCTCAGGGGAACTGGTGGACTTGAACAACGTGCTGGAGAACTTGGAGGCCAAGAGATTAGATCTAAAACAGAGGTATAAATTTACTTCTGCAAGACCCATCACCAATCTGTTTAACTGTTACCATGCGTTCATTAGATCCCAGCCAGTGGAAGTAGAGCCCAGAATCAAAAATGTGTCTTTTTTCCATTCACACCTGGAGTCTTCAGTTCAGCCCAGGGCATTACCTTCTTCATCAGAAGACAAGGCAGTGTCTCCACACTCCTCTTTCACCTCCCTCAGGATCTTCAAGTAGCGCCGATGCGTCCGTCTGTCTCGTTCTTCTGAGTCATATGTTGGTGGGAAGTGCCTTCTCCTTAGGGTCATGTCAGGGCCTCCTTTCCTGGCTAATTCCAGCAAGTGCTGAAAGGAGAGATTCATGTGACGTTAGCTAAGTCCGCTACAGTGCTGTAAGCAAGTACAGGTAAGCCCAGCTCAGATAACTTGCAGCAAGGTTACCACGAGGTGCCATCAGGGCCTCAGATCTGTACAAGGGGAACCTTAGGAAGGATCAGTATCTGCCACACACGGGATTTTAAACCTAGCATTTTAGACCATCGTTTAAAGAGGGAAAAAAAAAATCAGTGGTATGTGTGCAGAAATTTCACCTATCTGTCATTTTATGTGAACTGTTGAGAAGAACTTAAATCATTGGTGTGAGGTGTAGTTTCCACACAAATATGTAACAATGTGTCCTTTGGAAAAACCATTTTACCTCTCATGGCTACAGAGGAAATAACTTCCTGTGTATTCCATATTGTTGCCCAATTAAGTTGCGGATGCCCCATCCCAGGATGCGTTCAACCTGGAGCAACCTTGTCTAGTGAAAGGTGTCCTTGCCAATGGCAAGGGATTGGAATGAGATGAGCTTTAAGGTTTCTTCCAATACAAATCATTCTGGGATTCTCTTATTTCCCACCACATTTTAGGCCATTTTATAAAGACAGACTTTCTTCTTCATCCCTACATACCGAATGTTTCCAATGTCTAATTATAATGAAAGATAAATGAGCAATAAACACATTTCAGTTGGCAAAAATTTGCTCACAGAAGTATCCCCAGAGGAAGACTTTACCAGGGATTTGCAGGAATGAGAATCAGAGGTTTGGATCCACATATTTTCTAACTGTATTTAGTAACTGTAGTTGCTTCAGAAGTGGTAAACAAAGGTAGACTGACTTGTTAAGAAAATAATAAGTTGGAAAGGTGCAAATGCAGGAAGTGGGAACAAGATGGGCATGAAAATAAGACAGGTAACACGAGTGAGAGCTGTGAGTTACACAACCTGAAATCTGCAAATATAGCAACGGGTCTGGAGCTCTCTCTTGAAAAGGTGCAAATGCAGGAAGTGGGAACAAGATGGGTATGAAAAGAAGACAGGTCACACGAGTGAGAGCTATGAGAGTTACACAACCTGAAATCTGCAAATATAGCAACGGGTCTGGAGCTCTCTCTGGCTCACTGGAAAATCCAGAAGCATTACTCATTCAGTTCATTACAGGAAAGGCCTCAGAGAACTGTGACTGCACCAAGACACTTTTAATAAAGACAAGTTATTCATCCCAGAGCACACTCACATTGCGGGAAGCGAGGATCTGCTTGAGAAGCCTGTAGAAGTACTGCTGCTGGGCACTCAGGTAGCGCTTGTACTGTGACTTGTAACAGAGCTGCCGGTACTTCACCACCTCAGGATTGAAGTGTCCATCTGTAACAAAGACAAAACACATACCTGGGTTTTCAACTGCTAGCTGAGAACTTGCCCCAAACCTGTAGGGAAGCTCACGAGACTGACTGACCCCGAAAGAGTTTCTGGGCGATGTGCAGCGGGTTTCCAAACCGAAAGTTCTCCCCACTGAACAGCGCTGAGATGAGCTTGTTCTGATGCTCTCGGTTGTTCTCAGGGAAGTGAGGCAGGAATTTTTTTAGGTGCTCTTGCTGCTCATCTGTCAGGACCTCCTGCCATGTTGACAAGCTGACAACCTCAAAGAAGATCTCAGGCTAAAGAAAGCAAGAAACAACAGTAAAGAAAATGCAGCCACATCCTTGACCATTTTATAGCCCTTGATGCTTTTTAAGTAACACCAATCATTAGACAATGTTTTATAAAACACAGGAAATAATAAGAGCATAAAAAGGAAAGGTCAAGAAATTGATACTATTAATAAGAAAACAAATTCAAAGCTTGAAATTATCTTCTTAAAGGCAATTTAAAAATAATAAGAACATAACAGAATTGATTTAAAATATATTGTCCTGAGATTAATCAAATACTTGCCACTTTTCCCAAGGCAGTCAAAAACACCTCCCCTTTCCAGTTTGCTCTGTAAGCCCCAAAAAGGGAGTTAAACATCCTGCTTATATAGAGGTTATGATAAGGTGAAGTGTCTCAGCACTACTCACATCCTCCAGGAGGTCCTCAGGCAGACTGACCCGGGTGGTGCCCAGCATGCAGTCCTCCATGATCCGTGTGCAACTGCCCTCCAGCTCCAGGGGTTCTGTGAGCATGTGATCCAGAGAATCCATCCTCCAGCCCTCCTGCTCCTGGACAAAGACAGCAAAACCCTCAAAAAACAAAAATCCCAAACCCAGATACATCCCTCCTGATGAGAGGAATGACGGAGGACCCACCTTTGATGGGTAGCTGTTTAAATGGAAGCTACGGAGTTGGCCTGCAATATCTGTGTGTGTATATATATATATATATATATATATGGGTATGCATGTAGACACACACATACATATGTATACATATCAAACCCATACACACACACACATATATATATAAAACACACATAGAGAAGCATTTACTCTTCAATTACAACGCAAGTCATGCCAATGGAGAAGTGCTTTTCCAGACAGGTAGACTGGGAAGTATAGCTGACCCATGACACTTCCCTTCCCACCTGCAGGAATTCTTCAACACTGCTAAACAC